>CM032230.1:6262500-6600000 GCA_019009955.1 Riptortus pedestris | reverse complement strand
ACCTATGAATGTTGCTATATATGTTTTTTTTTTATTATGTTGATCTTTATACAAGGTATTTGCATTTATTGAGCCATGAGTAAACCCTTACTCCTACTAGTCCCTTATTAACAGTAAGCTGTTGTAAAATGAACCACTTCATTCTAAGGTTAAATACCAAATATGGTTTTCATTGAACTATTACTTCGATAGAAACATGCAAATATGTTATGTGTTGAAAACATCATTAATTAAGATTTTTCGTTCTTTACTCTAAAATGATTAATTGATCTAGAGATCTACCATATGGTATGGTAGATCATACTCCATATTTAACGTGTTTCAGTTAATTTCGATCTTGGATATAATTAACTGTATTTAACATTATGTGAAAAGTGTCATTATTTATTTGGTCGTTTTATTTTGTGAGACTACTAAAGAGACAGGAGAGATTTATTTGGTTTTGTATCTTTTTGTAAATTGTATAATTTTTTTTTAGAGTTTAAAGCGGATGTTTTGGCACTTTATTGACGCAGAAATGTTAAATGTATCTTTAGAACTTGGAATGATCGAATCTTAGTGCTTACTCCAGTGAAAACGTGAAGATATGGAAATGCGAAAGATATGGGCTTGGAACCATTTCTACTTATGTAATTTGAATTAAACATTGCCTGTTAGAGTTTATGTAGCCATTGGCGACTGTAGGGTAGAAAATAATTATGAATTTATATGAATTTAGTTTTATTAAGTTGATTCAGAGGCTTTGGAGAAAAAAAAGTTATTACTTAGTTCCATTTTCATTGTGCTGGTTTCTTAGGACAATTTTTCGTTCTTTTTTTGTTTTTTTGAGATTTAAAAGTGGCATTTACTTTCAACCTTTGGACTATTATTAATTATCAGGTCATTATTATTTACAGACAACACTAGGACTTGCTACTACTTGCAAGAACGTTTGACGGAAGGCAGCCAATAAATTAACAACATATTTTCATACCCAAAAAAAATTCAAATATACGACAAAATTAACATACTAATTAAGTTTAGTATGCAACAGGATTTCAAATTATAAGCATTAATTTTTTTAGATGCGTTTGTACACATGTATATGTTTACCTTGAGAGACAAAATTACGACAATCATTAGCAAAAGTACCATTTTCGCCATTCATTTTCTATTGATCATCCAACAACTATACATCACCAATTTTTTTTTTAAGCTGATTTCCCTTAAAGGAAATCATCTATTGAGGTCGTACTCATGGCGCGACTTTCGAAAAATTTCTTCAATTGTCCATAGATCATACCCAGGAGATTACGAACATGAGGTCCGTTCAAAATTTAACATTATATATATATATATATATATATATATATATATACATATATATATATATATATATATATATATATATATATATATATATTTATATATACATTATATATATATAATAAAAATACCATCACCATTTCAGCCTCAAATCAATTCCCGGGCGAAGCGTATCTGAGGGTATCTGAGCGAATATAAATAAATATATATATATATATATATATATACATATATATATTATAATATATACTTGCTCCGATACCCGGCTTTGCCCTGGAATTCATTAGAGGCTGTATGGTGATGGTATTTTTTTGGCAAGGCTTTACTTTGCACCATATGTTGACCCGTCCCAGTGTTTAGGGTTAATACCCGTTGTTGGTTAATAATAAAATTTATTTTTTATGTAAGTCTTCGCTGTCCTCCAAATTGTCATATTTCCCGTCTCCTGTGCATTATGCATAGATTTCAGCTATTAAGGACAAAATTAACATTGATTTGAATTAATTTTCCAGCTGAGGTACTTGATAGTTCAAATAGGAATGAATTGTTGAGTAAATCTATATTTCTACGCAAATTACTTGCTCCACACATTGTTCCTGGAGAAATGTATAACAAAAAAAAAATGTTTATCTAAATAACGAAGTAAACAACTTTTGTTATGTGCATGTTTGTCAAAAACCAAATAGACAATAAAATATCGCGAATTTTTATTTCAGGCCTCCCTTATGAACTACCACTCCTGTATGAACCTAAAAAATTTAATATAGCTTATAATCGCGGAAGAATTAATGCTAATTGACATACCGAGTTTTGTTAATTTCGGTTCAATCGTTAGCGCCCAATAAAATTGTTGGCTCCCACTTTAATTTTTGGTGTATTTCTCGTTTATACATTGTTAAAAGACAAAAAATGAATATCACAAAAGTTACTCTAAATAACAAAATAAACAACTTTTGTTATGTTCATATTTGCCGAAAAAACGAATAGAAAACGAAATACCGCTATTTTAAATTCAGGCCTCCCTTACAACCCCCACTCCTGCCCATCCCTAGAAATGTTGGTATGACTTATTATAATGAATGCGTTAGTGCTAATACAGAAACCGAATTTTATTTATTTCGGTTGGGTCTTTTGTCCCAAATAAAATTGTTCAATTCCGCTATAGGTTTTAGCATATATCTCGTTTATAATTCAGTAATAAAAAAAATGTATATAGCAAAAGTTACTCTAAATAACAAAATAAACAACTTTTGTTATGTCCATATTTGCGAAAAAAAGCAATAGGAAACGAAATATCGCTATTTTTAATTTCAGGCCTCCCTTATAACCCCCACTCCTGTTCGTCTCAGAGGATATTAGTATAGCCTAAAGTCTAAGTTGGGTTAGTAGTAATATACATACCAAGTTTCATAAAATTCGGTTGACCCGTTTATGCGTGAAAAGGTAACAAACAAACAAATAAACAAACACACATGAAAGAAACAAAATGCAGTAATGGTGTCTATGACATGTGAAACGAAAAGGAATCGTGAAAATTCGTGAAAAAAATCAATGTACAGACAGAGGTTACAGTTTTATATATATACTAGCTCAGATACCCGGATTCGCCCGGGAATTCATTTGAGGCTGAATGGCGATGGCATTTTTTCGGCGAGGCATTACTTTGCATACTATTTTGACATTTAACCGTCGCAGTGTTTAGAGTTAATACGCGTCGTTTCTGTGGATTTGTTAATAATAAAATTTGTAAATTCAGGCCTCCCTTATAACCGCCACTCTTGCCCGTTCCTAGAAATGTTAGTATGGCTTATTATAAGGAAGGTGTTAGTACTAATGCAGTTACTGAGTGTTTTATTTAGTTCGGTTGAGTCTTTTGTGCCAAATAAAATTGCTGGCTCCCGCTATAATTTTTAGCGTACAACGCCTTCATACTTCGGTATACGACGATATTGTATATAACAAACGATTCTCTAAATAACAAAATAAACAACGTTTTGTTATGTACATATTTGCCGAAACCTTAATAGGAAACGAAAAATAACACTATTTTTAATTTCAGACCTCCCTTATAACACCCCCACTCCTGCCCGTCCTAGAAATGTTAGTATAGCTTATTATAAGGAAGGCGCTAGTGCTAACTCACCTACCGAGTTTGGTTTAGTTCGGTTGAGTATTTTGTGCCAAATAAAATTGTTGACTTCCGCAGTAGTTTTAAAACATATAACTCATTTATACTTAGGTATACGACAAAAGTTTATATAACAAAAGTTTACTTTAAATAACAAAATAAACATCTTTTGTCATGTGCATAATTGATGAAAAGCCAATAGGAAACGAAATATCTCTATTTTTAATTTCAGCCCTCCCTCATAACACCCACTCTTGTTCGTCTCAGAGAATATTAATATAGCCTAAAGTCTAAGTTCGGCTAGTAGTAATATACATACCAAGTTTCATAAAATTCGGTCCCAGCCGTTTTTGCGTGAAAAGGTAACAAACAAATAAACAAACAAACAGACACGAAAGAAACAAAATGCAGTTATGGTGTCTATGGCATGTAAAACGAAAAGTTATCGTGAAATTTCGCGAAAAAAATCAATGTACAGACAGAGGTTACAATTTTATATATATATATATATATTATATATATATATATATATATATATATATATATATATATATATATATATATTCAGCATTGAATCCAAAATTTGTTTGTGTTTTTCTTTTCTTTTTCTTTGTTGTAAATAATTTTATTGTACAAATATTTTATGTTATTCATAGTTAAAAAAAAAGAAAATGTTATGTATTCAGCACACGCTCCCTTCCTGTAGGGTTACTTCAGGAAGGAAATAAACAATAAATATAAATAAATAAATATATATTAGCTCTAGCGGTCGTAATTTTTGTTTGCTCGTTAACAAACTCGATATTTAAATGATTTATGCAAAAAGACAGTTCAAGGTCGTTAATGGCGGAAGTCGGACCAGTGGGCGGGGGGTTTAGAGGGGGGATTTTAGAAAATTCGAAATATTTACCATACATCGGATCGAAAAATTTGTATAGAACCATTCTTATTGCAAATTAAATTTGCTATAAATATTGTTCCATACATTTATTCACTATCTTGAATATTAACCGAGATATTTGTATTTTTGTTAAATGTAGGCGGATAACTCAGGAGTGAGTTTCCCGCCAAAAGGCCGTTTCCGTAACTGGTCGGCTCTCGTAAGGATATTTCTCTATTACGTATAACTTCGCGTGGGAAATCTGCTTAGTTTACGCAGCCCCTGCGTGACGGACTTTTTTTTTTTAATGTTTACTTATAAAATGTTTTTCTATTTCACTTTTGTCTCATTTGTCTTTGTTTTTTCTGTGATATTTGTTATTGTTGTTATCTATTTTACTTTTGATGTGATGTCCATGAATAAATAAATTACGATCTTATTGACTCCTTATTTCTACTCATCGGATTTTCATTTGGAAATAGACAATATATGATGAGACGAGATCAGTAGGGTGGCAACCAGCACGTGAGAAATCAGCTTAGTCTACGCAGCCCTTGCGTGACTGACGTTTCGAAAAGAGATAACCACGGGAGTAATTAGGTGATCTGAATCGAGGCCATATAGTGAATGGATAGGCTATAAGTAGAGATTATGCCAAGCTGTGACATCACTTTGTGACACATATATAGATCATATAATCCCGCATTAAAATGTTGTGACCCTCACGTATAAATAGCACGACCTCTTCTTCCACTGGAATTTATAACTGCAGTAAAGACTCCTTCGTCTTATACTTTAATATCTTAAACTATGCACAATTTTTAGCAGATTCCCCTTAACCACAATCAGCTGTAAAGGTTGTACTCATGAACCAAATTTTCTTCGTTTGACCATCGATACAACGTAATAGATGATGAAATTTATTTATTTCCTCCTTATTTCCTGCTATGAATATTTCTTTTTATTTTTTTTTTAATGTCTGGTTTTCTCTATCCAAAATGTGGTTACATTAAAAATTAATGTTACGACTATTTTGTGCTTATATTCAGACAAGGCGGTTAGGCATTGAGTTTTGTTTTCTTCACTTTTCACTTGTTGGGTTATGCGTTTTTTTTTAAGTAATAGTCGCGTTTCAAGTTCTTTAGCCCGTTATCAAGGAGTTCCCTTTTTTCTAAAATAACAATTTCAATTTGTTTTGGGTAAATTGTGAACATTATATTTACATATATCTTTTATTATTAATTTATATCTCACTTATATGTCAAAATTACAATATTTGTTAATTAGAGGTTAGTTAATAGCTTCAAAACAACGCTCGCC
Organism: Riptortus pedestris; assembly: GCA_019009955.1. Classification (NCBI taxonomy): domain Eukaryota; kingdom Metazoa; phylum Arthropoda; class Insecta; order Hemiptera; family Alydidae; genus Riptortus; species Riptortus pedestris. The sequence continues at coordinate 6,594,367 of CM032230.1, read as the reverse complement.
TTCGCGCCTTTTCCTTAGTTGCCGGTGAAAAAGGTACTATCTTGAAGTCAACAGTTATAGGGAGGGTTGGTGGAGCCAATAACAACTGCAGCAAACCATGCTACAATATTTAAATTCATTTATTTCCAGTGTTTATGTCTTATGTTTATTAATTGTCTTTATTAATAGTATTTAATGATTATTTGTTGAATTTAATTTTTTATTTGTTATTTCAGTTTTTATTATTTTTCTATAATTTTGTTTTCATTTTTATTGTGAAACTTTGTGCCAAATCGCCTCATCTGCAAAAAGATGCGGGTGCTCCTGTATAAATAAATAATAATAATACATTTCCAGTAATAAGTTGTTATAACCTGTCATGTTCCAAGAAGAGATCCCAGTCCGTCACGAAAGGAGGGGCTACGTAAAGCAAGCAGATTTCCCACGTGAAGTTTTACAATAGAGAAATTTGCATACAGTAAACAGTAATATTAACGAGTGACTAAACCAATTTCACGAGAGCGGAACAGTTACGGAAACGGCCGAACTAGCTTTTGGGGGAAACTCACGAATAGAACCGAAATCAGCCGATCTCATCTCGTCAAATATCCGCACACATTTAATAAAAATGTAAATATATCGGTTAATATCCAAAATAGAGAATAAATGTACTTAACAATATTTATAGTACATGTAATTTGCAATACGATTGGTTTTATACAAGTTTACGATCCAACATATAGTAACGGTGATATTTCGAATTTTCAAAATTCCCCCCTCTAAACCCCCCTTCCCACTGGTCCGATTTTAGCCATTAATGAACTTGATATTTCTTTTTGCATAAAACGATTAAATACCAAGTCTGTTATCAATTAAACAAAAATTGCGATCGTAGAGTGTTTTATATATACATATATATATCTATATATATATATATATATATATATATATATAATTTTGAAAGGACCTCATCTTCGTCATCTCCTGTGTAGGACCGATGGACATTTGAAGAAAAATTTCGAAAATCGCGTCATGAGTACGACCTCAAAATGAGATCCCAAGAGGCGTCGAAAATTCGTAAGGTGGCCATGGAGAACTCTTCTTCTTCCTCTTATTTTTTCTACGTACTTGATTATGTCTGCGGTCAGGCTTTGTATCTGTAAATAAGTGTTTACATTTTGTAATTAGCCAATTACTCAGATCACCTATTAATTGTGTGATTTCAATGCGGTGTTACCATGGTCGTCCATAGCCGGCCCTCTTCTGAACACAAGCGGCGTTCTGAAACCCCCGATGCTGGAGAGAGGGGCAGTAGGTCTGGCTGGAGTGGGGAGCCCTGCTAGATGTTCAGTATAGTGCCGACATGCTCAAGAGAGAGTAGTGCTGTAGTCATGTGTCTCTGTACTCCTTGTTCGTGTTCCTCTCTCACACGATACATCGTCATCATCACAGCTATCATCATAGCATTTAGGACTACCAAAGCACAAGGTATTTGCTACTCATCATCACAAATTTATAAAAAATAAATAAAAAAAGAACAACACTTCGTAAAAGTGAAGTGAAAGTTCAAAGTTGAAGGCTCCACTTTTATTTTATTTGGTCACGTCCATTCACTTTTAGTCAGCTACTCTCATATTATACATTTTATATGTAATATTATACTTGATGAATTAAAATTAGGGGCTACTATTTACTTTAAACGTGCACAATTTTACCAATTATTTTCTTGTAATCCTCCTGCATAATCGAAATTACATACATTTTCTCTTTTATTTTAAATAAATAACACCAAAATTATTACTCTTACTATTACCCTTACTTTAAATATTTACGTTAATAATTCTCATCCAATAAGTTATTTTATTACTGTATTCTAAGAAATGTCTCTTGTCTTCAATCAAACCCGTGACAATTTCTCTCTCTTTTTTTTTAATTAAAACACGTACATTAACACTTTTATAAAAATTAGATAACATAGACAAATCTTGTTTATATTTTTGTGAAAATTATAAATAGCATGATTTTTTTAAAACCAATACATTTCTTGCGGGCCTTTTTGTATTTATGGTATAACTACTAGCATATATTCCACTTTTTACTCCAAATTTAACACTACTGTCATCATACCGAATTGTATGAATTAAAAGTTTGTTCCGTTATTTAATGTAATCAAAATATTATCTTTATCTGTAGCTATTTTCATTAGGAAATGAGCTAAGGTAGGCCTAGATCTAGAGAAATTATCTTTTTGGTTTCATTAGACGTCCAAAACAATATGTATATATATATATATATATATATATATTAATTGGAACGCGCACACACACACACACACACACACATATTATAGGGTTTCGAGTTGGCGGACACCAAACGAGGTTTTTCTTTACACGCTGCCTGCTTTAACAGTTTATTCCGTAAGGGAAATTATCTAATAATAACCAGAGGACATAATTGGTCCTTTCAGAAGAAAAATCTGTTTTTTTTTTTTGTTTTCATTTTTTTTTTTATTTTCATATATAAATGTCATATAAAATGTGAAAAAATAAACACATTAAAAATTTATTTCATTATATAGGATTTAGTTTTTATTTTAGTTATTGTGCCCACTTGACTGCGCTGTGATAAAATAATTACCTAATTAGAAAATTGTTCTATTTAATAAATATTAGAAGTAGTTAATTCAATGTAAAAACCCGGAAAATCAAATTGATCTGCTCTAAATGAAATGGAGAATGCGTGCTTACTATCTAAGATGTGAAGGCACTTGTAAATAGATTCCCTTCATCCTTGATATACATAACTGAGGAACAAGAAAAATATTTGACAATGTTTAATATTACGCTGTTAATGCTAATTTGTATGTACTTGGTAACTTATATTATTAATGAAAATTTATTTATCATAGTTAATATCTACTCTTTGTTCGACTTCATGAAACAGGTTGTCACCTTATCAAAATTAATGATACACATTACACTGATGTTATCATTGGTTTCTGTGATAGTTTCAGACGTATGTCTCAAGCATTTTTTGGGCATGTATAAAATAATGCGTTGACTCAAGTTTTATCTTCTTGTATATAAAAATACATTCTTCGTCTAATAAATTCAAATTGGTTTATGCGGTTTTGATATTATAACTTTATGTCTAACTCTCAATTACTTTTCAAAATTACTTATTATATTTTTATGAACTGGTCGCATTGAGACCAGATTTCATTAAAATGTATTTTTTTCTAATTAAATGTTTAAGACTTGGGTGAGGCTTGAATCTAAGTTACTTTGTGAGGAGTTTATCGAAGTGGATTTGACATAAAATGTTTATCGTGCTTGTCGAATGTGCACAGTCCGGGTAATTCTCGGATGAACGTCGAGTCAAATTAATCATTATATATTATTGTCTTGTTAATTATTATTCTTTTTAACTATGTGTTTTAAAACATTTTTTTTTAAATGTGTTATTTTGGGTTTTGCAGATTTTCTTTGAAGGCTTATATTACTTTATATATATATATATATATATATATATATATATAATTAATTAATGAATTGATATTCTAAGTGAGAGGGTCATCCGTCCTCTTCATCCAAGTGGATCCCGCCGAAACCGGGAGCCTCCCTCCTAAATAGGGTGATTTGGCGGGAATGGGATTATAACTCGTGGAAGTGGAATGGTATAGAGTTAATTAGTGTTATTTTAGGTAAGTAGGGCGAGAGAAAGATAGTTTCCTTGAAGACTAACTGTACAACTGTCAAGCAGACAACTGGGCCTACTCTAGAAAATTAGCGTTTTCCCTTAGGCTGGTCCTTTCTGAATCTCCGGATTGTAGATTGTAGCCATGATTTGATTTATTGAATTATTTATACATTTTGGAGCGTCGCAACAAGAGCGATAATGCTCGAAACCAAAAATATCATAAACATAAAATAAAAATAGAAAACAACTAATAGAATAGAAATACAATAACAAATAGAAAACATCAAAATACAAAAATAAAATACTTCACAACAAAATAGAAAAATATAAACCAAGAAAGAATAAAAATGCAGGAAAATAGAAAACATTGAAAATGCTTTACAAAAATAAGACTACAACCAAATTTAACAATATACGAAAAAAAAAAAAAACAATTAAATGCATTAGAGAACTAATTAAAAATATAAAAAATGAGCAAATGTACTTCAACAATATAATAAAACTATGATATAAAATAACGAATATGAATTTAACATTTTTTTTGTTTAAACTATAGAGGATATTCATACACAGAAATGTTTAAGAAAAATGTAAAACATAAATGAAAAATTTGTATCACTTGTTCAATCTTTAATTATATCTGTATATGTATGTATCGTATGGTATCTGTAATTGAGTTGTTTTGTTTTAATAGTTAGAATATGTAAAATATTTTAGGAAACTGTCCAGTCTACTACTGTATTTTGGTTTGGTCGATTTAACGTGAGTCCGTCAATTTTTTTAGCACCTTTAAAATACACAATTTTTATTTTATCTTTAATTATTAATGCTCATTTGCAAAATAAGGCCAATTAGTTGGGACTAAGAATTGTATATAATGAGATTGCCAATAAATTACTTCCTATTACCGAGCTGCAAACCGAATTCTCAACTGTAGGTGATAACTCACACGGTTAACGTGAGCCTCAATTTTATTTTAGACATGAATTTTAACCACACTCACGTGATAATTTATAAACTAACTAACTGCTACCTAAGGACTCACATAGACCTAACATAAAATTTGACAGAACTACTACATGACCGTCACCAGTAAGTATATAGGCATCGTATTTCACTACTTAAAACATAAAAATGTATAGAAAAATTATAATGTGGGACAATACTGAAAATATATGCAGACATGAGTATACTTATGGAAATATGTATCTACTATACTAAGATAGAAACTGGTACGCTCAATCGCCCATATCATGAAAGAAGAATAAATAAATTACCTGCAAATTTAAATTACTCTATATTGGCTACTACTTGATATGTTTTATTACTATATTTTAACAAGAATTATTACAGATTTCTTGTTTTTGTGGTTCTTCTTGTCACGATAATTTATTTTTTGTTTTAGCAGATTTCCCTTACAGGAAATCAGCTATTGAGGTCTTACTCATGACTCGATTTTTGAAACATTTCTTCAAATGTCCATCAATCCTACCCAGGAGATGACAAAAATGAGGTCTGTTCAAAATTATATATATATATATATATATATATATATATATATATATATATATATATCTGTTAACGCTCTAGCGGTGGCAGGTTTTGTTTTATCGTTACCAAACTCGATATTTATTCGTTTTATGTAAAAAGAAAGAACAAGTTCATTAATGGCTGAAATCGGACCAGAGGGAGGGGGGGGCTAGAAAGGGGATTTTCGAAGATTCGACATATCTGTGTTACTATTCGTTGATCCAAAAAGTATATAGAACCAATCTTATTGCAAATTACATTTCCTATAAGTAGTCTTACTATATACATTTATTCTCTACCTTGAATATTTACCGAGATATTTGCATTTTTATTAAGTGTGTGTGGATAACGGACGAGATGTTTTACATATAAATAGAGAAAACGTGGTTAGATGAGATCACAAGTGTTATACCAGAACTTGGGAAATATGCGTTTACGCCACCTTGAGTGACGCACTTTTATCATTTGCCAAGTCGTATTTGAAAAAACATATTTACGACCGATTTACACAAAAAAAATATATTATACTCTAAGTTTTGTTTCATATTCTATTTAAATTTGGAAAATAGTCTTTTCCTCGCATTTGAGATCTTTCTGAGAACAGTGCCGAGAAAATTGAAATTCTTTTCTGGAATGTCTCTCTTCTCGTTTAACTTAATCATATAAGTGATTTTTTACATTTGTGAGATATCTACCTTATATGTATAAAATAGGTCAATCTAAATTTCCCTACTAGGATGGGGGAGTACTTTGAATTCTCAACATTCCATATCTAAATATCTCAATGACTTCCTCTGTGAACGAATCGGTAATACCTAAAAATCTGAAAATAGGGCTCAGAGTATCTATTATTTAAGTTTTGTTTTATTGTATATAATGAGTAGTTTTGTAATTTGTAGCACTAAATAGTTGATTTAATTCAGAATCCTGGTCATCTAATAAAACTTCATAGTTGTCAACCTAAATTTTATAATGCGTCAATAATTTACAACTAATTTTTAACAATTAATAAAGAAGGTACTACGTTTCATCCGGAAAAGAAATCTGCAATCTATAAATATTGCTATAAATTTAATATTATTATTAGACAATATAAACCGAAAGTGAATGTGAGTTGGGAAATCTATTACTTTCATCTCTGATTGTTTCGACATTAAACCAGTCTGTTAGGAGGAGTATTATGCAACTTGGTCCCTATTACTTAAAGTAGCTCGACACAATTCCTGCTCTAACTATCTATTAATAATATGGTAGCAGTTATCTTGCAGACCTGTTATTTTGGAACTGCTACTACTCCCTAATCTAATACCACGTATCACGCACGATTTTTATATCTAAAGTCACATTAGTTTAAATAAAAATTTCGGCAACACCTTTGAATAAATGTGTAGGGAAAATATTATCTGAAGTCAATTAGAGTCCCTTAAAATTCAAAATGAAAGTATTCAGTTATATCTTAATTTTCTATTCTAATTTGTTGTTTTCGCCATTACTGTTGGATTATTCAAACTATTTTATCCTCTAAAATTGAATCCCGAAAAACAAAAAAATATTGTTTGGAGTTATTGCCAATAAATAAATGTTATCAACGTAATTTATGCTGGAACGGGTGATCTACAGGTCACCTATCTTTACTAGTCAGAGTGGGACTATAAATGCGTTATGCCCCCGTGAGAACGAACTCTCGCCTCGTTTACCAAGTGAGATTGAGACCTAAGCCTTAACTCACTTGGTTAATCGGAGCCCCATCATTTAATTTAAAAACGATAATTAAATTTATCCCTTTAGGAAAATATCTGAAGTAGACACTACTTGACGTGCTTGTAGTATGTTAGCAGATTTCCCTCAAGGGAAATCAGCTATTGAGGTCGTACTCATGACGCGATTTTCGAAAATTTTCTTCAAATGTCCATCGATCCTACCCAGGAGACGACGAAAATGAGGTCTGTTCAAAATTATATATATATATATATATATATATATATATATATATATATATATATATATTTGTCTGTTAACGCTCTAGCGGTCGCAATTTTTGTTTGATCGTTACGAAACTCGATATTTAACCGTTTTATGTAAAAAGACAGATCAAGTTCGTTAATGGCTGAAATCGGACCAGAGGAAGGGGAGGGTTTAGAGGGGGGATTTTTGAAAATTCAAACTATCTCCGTTATTATGCATCGGATCGAAAAATTAGAAAATAGAACCAATCTTATTGCAAATTAAATTTACTATAAATATTGATATATACATTTATTCTCTATCTTGAATATTAACCGAGATATTTGGATTTTTATGAAGTCTGTGGTCGGGTATAGTTCGGATTACGTCGGCCCTCTTCGTAATTTCTCGGCTCAGGCTGAAGCTTCTTCTAACCTGTCGGTTATAGCCTTACCTTGCCTTCGTTACTTTTTGAGATTTATGCAAATACGTTCTGTTCATCCGCCCCCCCCCCCTTCTTTAGTTCTTGGACCACTAAAATTTGAGTTATTAAAATATAAATTATTCTTACAATTCAGAAGCCGTTTCAGTTGGGAATTTATTTTAATTAACTGAAAGATTTCTCATTATCTAATCACGGTGGTATTGTGTCACTAGTGAGCAGATTTCTCTATTGTAAAACTTCACGGGGGAAATCTGCTTAGTTTACGCAGCCCCTGCGTGACGGACTTTTTTAATTTAATACTACAAGCACGCCGTGTTGTAGGTATTAAATTAAAATATTTATTAATGTTCACTTCTTGCTACTAAGGCTAATTGGGACTGGGTTCCGAACCCATTTCTAGCCAGGTTGGGGTAAAGAATTTTATTTATTGAGTTCGTAACTAAATAAATTCCTATAGCTCAGGTGAGAATCGAACTAAAGATTCTAGGCAAAACTTTTTGCTATACACGATTTACCTAATACTGTATCATTTGAATGTATTTACGATATTTCGTTCCAATGCATCGTATTTATACTGGTTTTATAATGAAAAAAAAAAGCTCGTATACAACTGTTTTTTTAAGTCAAATTTGGTAGGCACTGAAAAATGTGGCAGTTTTTATCCCCCCCCCTCCTCTGAACCTATTTGTTAATTTCTATTAAAAGGGTAGGTGCTCAAATAGTCATTATAACGATCCTAAATATGAAATTTCAACATTCTAATGCTAGCCGTTTTGGAGTTATGCAAGATACATACTTACATACATACATCACACCAAAAATAGTCAAAAGGTTTCAGGAGTGCCTAGACGGATACTTCCGTTGCCATCTGGAAACTAAAATTTTTCGTGATGGCAACAATTCCTTTACTTCGCACAAGGAAGTCAAAAAATCAAATGTTTGCACACTTCTAAGCCCAACTGCAATGTAAGACTTCTAAATATGAAACGTAAAGCAAACATATATTTTTTAAACTGCACATAGTATTAAATCTATTTTTATTTTTGTTTTCTCTGTGGACATTAACGATCATTGGTGACGTATAAAGCTTATCTTATGGGACCTTCTAACTCTTATACAACAGTCTCGGCTTGCTGCCAGAGATTGTTTAAAAATTAATAAAAACGTAGCTGATAAAATATTTTATGGACATTTTATTGCAGAACCCGGAGACTTTAACGCCACACGATATTTTGTGGAGACTTTAACGCTTGGTCTTAAGGTTTTTTTTTTCCTCAATCCTATTAAACGATCTGTACATTTATTTATTTCTGAAGGCCTCCTTCCTGAGATTCAGTGTTGTCCCATAAATTTTAAATAACTTCTACTATTCATAACAAATCATTAAATTTATTACTCTAATTTTAAATGATATTTATTGCTGATGATTACTTAAATCGTTCAAGAATCACCTAAGAAAAAAAAAATTGAAAAATCCACAAAAATCTGCTGTATACAAGATACACGAGATCTGTATTTTTCTACTATAATTATTTACAATACTGACATTAATTTAAAAACGTTGGTGACCATTCCATGCCTGTCAAATTTGCGTTTATTGGTATACATTTGAAGACTATTTTTCTTATTAGTAGAAGGTACATAGAGACACAGTCGGTAAAAAAATTAATAAAATCGTCCATAGGTGCAATAATCAGAATATATATATATATATATATATATATATATATATATAAAACAAAAAAAATATTTTTAATCAATTAATGAACTTATTCTAATTTAGCTAGTTACTTTTTAAAAGAAATGCAGCCCCAGGTTTGAACCAAATAACCCTTTCACATGAACACAAACACACGCACACTTATACGTATATATGTAAACTGTAGAGGTGAATCTATCTTAGAGGTATTATTTTTTGTATTGCTCTAATTTCTTTAAACCAGTTAGGTGTAATTCTTCCTGTAGGTATAGAAGGTTTAAGTTTTTTTTTTTGTAAGGGCGAGGATTCATTTTATATTCAGCTACGATTGAGTGCATCATAGTTTACATTACATCTATGATTTCTATAAATTTATGAAAACATAGACGTCAATATTACGGGTCTAATGATATCATTTCAATAGCCTTTTGATATACAGGGAACAAATTCTAGTACTCACGAGTTTTACGTATTTACGTCGAAATGAGTGTTATTGTTTGTTGTTCAGTAATGTATTACATTGGATTCTAAAATATTAATATAAATGTTTAGGGAAGTCAATTTTAATTAATTTTCTGTCTTCCCTGATTTCGTTGGGCTATTTAATTCTTTGTGTTTTCAAACATTTCATTTCCACTGCTAGTCAACCTGCAACAGATGATTCTTATGTTTCTTCGTGTCTTAGTTCAGACCGTAACATAACATGCTTGGAGGTAAGTTGTAGTCTGTCCTTCTGCTGTTATCAGCTGGTCTCACTCACTCTTCATGATGCCTTTATCATTGGAAGGTTTTCGTCAGAACACAACAAGGAATTACTGGAAAAAACTACTTATCTAAGTCTATCACAATTGCTACTTCCTTTTCAGCGCATAGATACAGAGCTGTATGTGTTATATGAAGTAGAACTGTATTGGTTTCCGAATTGTCGGCCTTGGCAGCCTTTTCCGTCATAAGTATATGTTTGCCTGCTCTGTGATGACCATTACTTATAATTATCTTGGCTTCATCTTTGTATCCATTGTCCTGACAAACATCCTGGTGCGCGGCAGACCTAAATCGGCTTGGGTTAAATGATTCGTCCGGCCAGTGATCCGAACCAGTCCGCCTCTGCTTCCGCCCACCCAAAATCCCGTCATTTGCTCTCAATAACACATCAATATTAAACTTTTTTTTCTTTTCTTTCATCCCCCAATGCCTATTTGTACGTATTGTTCCATTCCAATCAATATGGCATGACTACGTCTTATGCCCTCCTACTACGACCTAAGCTGTGTGGGGTCGTTGACCCCAAAGGCTGACAAACAAAACATTTTTTCTATGAAACAAAACAGTGTCAGGTTACGAACCCTCTTCTAGCCAGGTTTGAGCTAAGAATTTTATTAATTGAGTTCTAATTAAATTCCTATTTCTCAGTTGAGAATCGAACTAACGACTCTAGACAACACGTTATGCTACTCATCATTTACCTACTACTATATCATGTCAATGCTATTGACGATATTTTCATTCCAATACACCAAATGTATACATGATGTATGATGAACAAACGTCAAAAATTAACTCAAATTTCATAAATACAGTTTATAAAATTTATAAATTTAATAATTATAAATAGGTATAAATTAATTTTGTTAACAACCTTAATATTACCCTAAATATGTTTCATATATTAGCAGATTTCCCTTGAGGGAAATATATATATTTGTCTTTTAACGCTCTAGCGGTCGCAATTTTTGTTTGATCGTTACGAAACTCGATATTTAACCGGTTTATGTAAATAGACAGATCAAGTTCGTTAATGGCTGAAATCGGGTCAGTAGGAGGGGGGTATTACAGTAGGAGGGGGGGATTTTCGAAAATTCAAAATATTACCGTTATTATGCATCGGATCGAAAAATTGTATAAAACCAATTTTATTGCATTGTATTGTTATACACATTTATTCTCTATCTTGAATATTAACCGAGATATTTGCATTTTTATGAAGTCTGTGGTCGGGTATAGTTCGGATTAGCTCGGCCGTTTCCGTAACTGATCGGCTCAGGTGGAAGCTTCTTCTAACCACCTGTCGTTTGTAACCGTACCTTACCTTCGTTACTTTGTGAGATTTATGCAAATACGTTCTGTTCATCCCCCCCCCTCCCTCCTTTAGTTCTTGGACTACTAACATTTAAATTATTAAAATATAAATTATTCTTACAATTCAGAATTTAGTTGGGAATTTATTTTAATTAACTGAAAGATTTCTCATTTCCATTTTTATTTAATCACGGTGGTGTTGTGTTACCAGTATGCAGATTTCACTATTGTAAAACTTCACATGGGAAATCTGCTTAGTTTACGCAGCTCCTGCGTGACGGACGTTTTTTAAAATTCATTATTCTATTAATATTGTAAAAGAATAATATATTTTAAAATGCTTTTAAACGTAATATCGAATCATTTTTATATGTTTTATGCGAATATAACTTTCATGAAACGCCATATTCCAAGCCTAAATATCCAATATATTTTTTTCTCTTTACTAGTTGAGATACGTGAAAATACGTCATGTGCTGACATCATGAAATAGGAACCTACTCGTATTTTCATTATAAAATAGAGGATATAAGGTGAGATAGGCAGATGGCTCCGGAAGCACGGCCTAGACGTCGCCTACAAACCGATGGACCGGGTAGCTGAATTGATGGGCACGACCAAGGATAGGCAGTACCTACAGGACAAGGGGGTCTACCTGTTGCCGTGTGCGTGTGGTTCAGTTTATGTTGGCCAAACCGGGAGGACGATCTCGACAAGAATCGGGCAACCACAGCCGACTACAAATACGGCAGGGCCAAGGCATCGGCCGTTGCTACCCACGACATGTCATGTGGAGGTCAAATGCTCTTCGTCCGAGTCAAGATATTGTCTAGAGAGGAGCACCGGACAAGGAGACTAGTGCGGGAAGCAGTGGAGATTTTCAAACGACCGCTGAACTTTAATAAAGAAGATGGGTTCTCCCAGCCAGCAGTCTGATGACCTCTTCTAACTCCGAGAAGACGCACCGACGACCTGCAACACCGTGGCGAGCCAATCAAACCAATGGTTGAAAGTTCCCCCACCACCTGTGGGGATAACTCATATAAGGACCGCGACTCAGCATTAAGACCTGCCACAAGCACGCACAGAACATGACCACCAGAAGAAGCCGGTTGGAAGACCGGCGAAATATCGTGGGCCACCACAACCACTGGAGATATGCCGCAAAAAACAACTGAAATAGGTTTCCAGCGACGAAGTTTAAAAAATCGTGTAAGGTGACATAAAATCAGTAGTGAATAGACTCTGCTTAGTTTACGTAGCCCATGTCTATCAGTAAATGTATTTATTTGTATAAAAAAAAAACATTATGAAGATGTTATCTATGTGGTGTTATCATTTAACAGGATGGTTGATAAGGTTTAATCGATGACACGGGATAAAGGATGCAGGCCTTCATCGCGTGCCATTACCTAAAGGCAAAAACGCAGCGAAAAATGATAATTTTTCTCGCCAGGTTTACGTTGATCACTCTTGTGGAAAATTTGACTGAGGCGAATTCTACCATTTGATCCCGGGCAACGGATGTATTTTTTCGAGAAAAGTAATAGGTGCCCATTTGGCAACAAGGAATTTTCTTTTTTAATATTAAATCTCAAACATCTGAAGCGTGTTCCTGTTGGTTTGTTACAATTTACGGTAGTTAAACATTTAAAGTTTTTTAAACAACTCTCCATACCCCACGAATTTCTTACTACATTTTTGGCGTTCTATGTTTCATGGCTTCAATGGAAGTGTAACATCCTCAATTCTCAATTTATGATTGAGCAAAAGAGTGTTTTTTAGGTTTTGAGATGATCAGTTTTCATGCTTATATGCATTTTCCTTTCCCCGCATTGGGCTGTCCTCAGAGGAGGTTGTAAGTAAATAAAAGCATCGTAAATATTTCCGTTCATATTGAGAACAACAAATGATGCAGGACACCGTGTGGAGGTTTTGGTATCACTAACGAGAATGGTCATATACAAATGTTAGCGGATTTCCCTTAAGAGAAATCAACTATTGATATCGTACGCGATTTTCGAAAACTTTCTAAAATGTTCATCGATCCTTCCTCGTAAATGACGAAAATGAGGCCAGTTCAAAATTATTCATTCATACGTGTCTGTTACCGCTCTAGTTCTGTTGCGTGCAACAAGATTTCAAATCATATCTACAATTTATGTAGCAATTGTATTATATGCGTTTGTTCACAAGTATATGTTTACCCTGAAGGAGGAAATTACGACAATCATTAGCAAATGTACCCTTTTCAGCCATTTGTTTCCTATTGATCATCCATCAACTATGTTCATCAACATTTTGTTTTTGCTTATAAAATGTTTATCCATATCACTTTTGTGATTTGTCATTTTTTTGTTATTTGTTATTGTTACTTGTTTTTATCTCTTATCTATTTTACTTTTGTTATTTCACTGAGTATAATTTTTGACTTTTGAAAGGGAAAATCACCTTTAATGTGATGTCCACAAATAAAAAATCCATACATAAGCGTTTCATGTAAAGCCGAAGGTGAAGTTCATTTATGGCTGAAATCGGAACGATGGGGTTGGTCTGATCAAAAATTTCTATAGAGCCAATCTTGTTGCAAATTTAATGTAATATAAATTATATACATGTATCATCATCTCTATCTTCAATACTAACCGCAATATTTACATTTTTTAGTTTTTAGACTTCAGTAAACTTCCACTCCTACTCTTATTAGCAAGAAGCTGTTATATCACGAAAAACTTTATTGTAAGCTTAAATAGCAAATACTGTTTTCAAGAGACCTTTATTATGCGAGATACATACAAAGTTGTTGTGTGATGACGTCATCAATCAAGATTTTTCGTTCTTGTTTCGAAAATTCGTGTACTTTTCAGTAGTAGATGAGAATGAATAAATGTCATTATGCTCATCAACAAGAAAACTACCATTGTTGTACTTAATCGTCCATTTGGCGGGAATGAGAAATTGAGATTTTTTTTTTTATTATTATAAATGTTGACTTGTTCTCTATTTCGATATTAGCTGAGATATTTCCATTTTTAATGTTCAGCCTCCAGTGTACGCCGGCATTTAGACATTGACATTTAACGACATTAAAGCCCTTCGTTTTATTTGAGGAAATGCCTTTCTGAACATTGGTGTAATACCAGACTCCTGGTTTCAGTGAGCTGTCAATCTGGTTACTCAGGTTTTACAAGTATTTCAATGCCCTCGGTTTGGTTGCACCTTCCTGTAAGGAGTGCAAAGTGCTATTGTAAAGACATTGCTAAGAATGAGACCTTGCTGGTGCAATAATAGCAGAGACGGAACCTTTACAAGTACTGGGAGTGGACAGCCTTGGTAACACGACTATGTCGGCTCCTACGTATTTATTTCTCTTCCCATTGCATCAAAAAACACTAAGATTATAAACGCATTTCCATCTCTTTGCTACGACCAGGAATGTTCGTGCCAGAGCCTCTTGCCCAATAAAGTGTACTGATCTAATTTTCGTCATCTTTCGTAAGAATCGGTGTATATTTGAATAATAGGGGTCCAACCTCAATGGCAGGTTAGGGATGATAAGGGTATTCATGCAGCATTTGCCATCTCAGCTGAACAGAGTATAAGTGCTATACTTCATACTTCTCTTGCTATATCAAGTGGAATAGCATCTAGATTCAAGCACAGGCTAGGCCCGCATCTCATGTTTAATTAATATACAAACGAAAATTAGTTATTCTTACTTTTTTCAGGCGTCAATTGTTATTTAGCTCAAGTTTGACTCTCAAGAATCGTAATTTCCAGAAAAACAAGATTAACTTTACTATAACCAGGTATAACCTTTCTAGAACACCAGCAGGTAGGTATAGCTATGCGGTTGTTCACTTAAAATACATACAACACGCATGGCATATAGCAGACGTTACTAATTGCACAAATATCTTTAATTATATAGCCTTATACGCTAAAACGTACTCGAAGTTTTTGTGAGTATAAATGTTATACTAAATGCTTCAAGGAATATAAAAAACAGGATAGAAGTTACCAACACACTGAACAGCTGCTGTGTGGGCTCAATGTGCAGGTGCCACTTGGCAAAGCCATAGCCCCTATTCTATTGCGGTATCAACCTCTCAGCCAGAATATAACTCCTTTAAGGAAAACAATACATTCACGTATCGGGTAAAAATTCTAATGTAAATATTTAAAAAAAAATAGAAATTAGAGGATCAAAAATGTACTGTACTTTCAATTATAACCCCATAGTAGTCAGAGAGAATTCATCTAAAGACATTGGACAAACCCCAAGGAATATTCAGAGCGTGAAATAGCTTCAGCCATGTAAATGATAAATTTAAATCAACAGATATCAAATATAATCCATACAAAATAAACTGCATGGATTTCAATAAAAGTTATATAAGGAAGTCATCACAATTAGGTAAAAGAATAATTGTGATAAACGTTGATAATATGGACAATAAAACGTCCTTAGCCGATCACGTGATTAAATATACCCATAACTTTGATTTTGACAACTTGAGTATTCTAAAAAAAGAAAGAAATGTATAAAGCATGTCTCTTGTAGATTGGTCATTAGTTACAAAATATTTTTTTTTATTATTGATGCAATATTTCTTGTCAGAAGCACTTCAAAAAGGAGATATTTCGTATTGATAGATACATCCAGTTCCATGAAACCGGTCTTCACTAATGTTTTGAATATTAGAGGTACAGAATTAGAGCTATTTAAGTATTAACAGTGATAGTGTCGTTTACGTTTTTAATTCTTGAGAAGTTCTTTAACATTGATACGCTTGTTTTAGTTTTAGCAGGACTAGTGTTATTTAAGTTTTAATAGTTGGTAGGGTCGCTTGGGTTTAATTACAGTGAGGATTGTTTAAGTTTTACTGCAGGCAGAGTTGTTTGCATGTGGGTCAGTAAACGCCACTATATTATATAAACAGCTGAGAGATTGGGAACTTGAATTATTACTTATCTTCTCGTCCCTTTCTACCGTTTGGACAAACCAATAAATTCCTTTAACATTTCTTATTAACAACAATGCTTCCATTATTGTCAAACTATAAGCTGTCAATGTCCAGCAAAACGACAGCATAATGGGGTCAATGATTACTTGTCAAGAAGGTCATAAGGTACACGTTTTCCTTTTCATCTTTTCTTTTCTCTTGTTGACCGTAGTCCGTCCTTCGGGGCGGATAGGGAACGTTGCGAAAACCCCTTCGATTAAGACACACAATGGAACATGGAGGAAACCACAATACCGCACATTCCAAACAAACTCCCTTTGTTCCTTCATTCGGCTCCTTATTTATCCTTACAAACTATGATCTACTATTTACATTTGTTTAGCGGCTCAAGAAAATGCTATCACAAATTGAGTATGCGATATATGTTGGCCTGATTTGGTTTCGGCAGGAAGCGGAATCAAACACCTAACTACCAATCCAGGAACTTTTATATGATTTGTAAAGCATTTTATAAGTTAGATTGGTACTGGTAGGCTCATGTGATTTAACCAAAGCCAAAAATGTTATAGTATGAAACGTTCACATATCTTATATTGTCAATTAGTGTTTTTATTTGAAATTCTAGAATTCAAAATCTTTTTTAATTAACGGAATGATAAGAAGGTCAAATCACCTCCACTCTTAACAATCATTTATTAATTGCAGAGAGCTTTCGAGGCAAACTGTCCCATCTTCAGAGCTCTTTGTCTTAACAAATACAATTTATATAAACACTTTCAACATAAATAAATAAGTCAACTAATAGGTAATGTCAAGGAATAGAAAGTTAAAAACAAATATATATATATATATATATATATATATACAAACACACAAGTTAAAACTTCTAAACAAAGGGCTGAAATAGTTACCAGTGTTGTGAACCTGATAAAACCAAACATACACATGTCATAAATGAACAACTATGCTAGAGTTGGTCTCACAGGATCTCCGGCGAGACTTCTTAAATTAACTTATGTATTAATTTAGCCACTTGAGTTAAAGCGTTGACCTTAATCTCACATGGTAAACCTAGAGTGGCGAGTTCGACTCCCTGTCTGGGAAATTGGAATCCTTAGTCCCAACCTAGCTAGAAAACCTGTAGATAATCCGTCCAATTAGCCATATAAGCAAATCGCGGACGTTAATAAATAATAATAATTAAGTTTTAATGGTAAGTTAAAAAAAAAAAAAATAAAAAAGAAAGAAAATGTGAGTCACATCTTAAAATATAGTCTCAAAATATAAAAATTCATATAATGATGAGCGATCTACGTTGCAGAATCCAGCAATTATAGAAAAGAAAGATGTAGTCCGTCTACATTAAATTTAATAACATTAAAGTTCATATTTTCCCCATTATATTTATTTATCGCTACAATGGTCATTCATCTTAAAACCAAAAAATACATATAAATACAAAATAAATGAATTTAAAATATTAAAGGCAATCTTCACCCAAAATCCTTATCCTATCCTACATCACAGCCCGGTATGTATGTGTATATCCCGTGTATATGCGTGTGTACATGAGGTACTTGTTTTTATTTTGCATGCTTGCACGTTTTTCTTTCGCTTAGTTTTCTTCGCATGCCCTTCTACTATGCATGATTTTTCTTATGGTCTTTCTTCTTTAGTCAGGTGTAGGGGAAAAAAAATCAAAATATTAGTAAATTTACAAGAAAAGTTAAATCGGTGGAAAAAATTACAAGGAGATAAACTGGAAAGAGGTAATGTCATAAAGGAGTTGGCTTTATAATCTTCTATTTTACAAATACAATATTTACTATATATACTCTTACATAACGAAAACGTATATAAATAAATGTAGATGCAATCATATCATATAATAAACTATGTAGTAAAACAGCCTTGCTCGAAAAACTGAATTTTTACACAGTAACACAAGCGTACACACCTCATGTATAAATTGGCTACTGTCATCTAGTAGATAGCATAACTTTCTGGGTAAATAATTACTTGTGTGCAGTCAGTTAAGTGTTTTACAGTCAACGTCCTACATACATGTTCATCTTCCCGAGGCATTAAATATGAATGTGTTTGTCTAGTCCTGTACGAAGGTGTGTAAGTACTATTTCTTCTCTGAGTCTCTATTACTTAAAGCCCAATTTTCTGAATTAGATTTGATTTCTCTGAGTATACTGTGAGAGTTATTCCTTAAATTATTCCAATAATTAATGAAAATGACTTCCTAATCAATCCATCTTCTCTGGTAAAAATATTGTGGACAATATAAATCATAATCACGTATAGGAATTAACACACAGACGCACACATATGAACAGTTTTAATTTATGTAAACTACATTTTGCTGAAACTTTTAAAATATTTGGAAATCAGTAAAACGTAAATCATTTCTCTTAAGAGATAACTTCTAATAAGGCCACTTACCTATTTCTAATTATAGAGTTATATTTCGCACGTAAAACAATTCCATAGTAATAGCAACAACAAGTTTTTAATTTAACATAGGAATTTTAAAAATATCAAGGTCTATATGCAATCAAAAATTGAATGGATTATTTAATATCGATTGGGAATGATTACGGAAATGATTCATGGCCAATGTAACTTTCATTCACCTTGGCATTACAGGAAATTAACGGGCCTCTGTTCAACAGCTCCAATATCGGAAGAAATATGAACCAATGGAGTTCAATGATTTTTAATACAGAAATATGAACCTAGTATAAATTATTTTTTGAAGCTTAATTTACCTGTTGACGACTGGTAAAGGCTAAATTTGTGTTCTTTATTTATGTTATTGTTGGTGGAGCTTTTACATTTGAATACTTGAAGAGGTTTCTCAGGCTTTGGTCATCTACAATATCGACTATTTTTGTTTATTTTTTTAAATTGCTCTCCACTAGTATTACGAGGATTGTTTTAGCAGATTTCTCTTTAGGGAAATCAGCTATTGAGGTCGTACTCATGACGCGAGTTTCGCATTTTTATGAAGTCTGTGGTCGGGTATAGTTCGGATTACATCGGCCATCTTCGTCATTTCTCGGCTCAGGTGGAAGCTTCTTCTAACCTGTCGCGTTTCTAACCTTACCTTACCTTCTTTACTTTGTGAGATATATGTAAATACGTTCTATTTTTCTACCCCCCCCCCCCCTCCTTTAGTTCTTGGAATACTAAAATTTGAGTTATTAAAATATAAATTATTCTTACAATTCAGAAGCCGTTTCAGTTGGGAATTTATTTTAATTAACTGAAAGATTTCTCATTATCTAATCACGGTGGTATTGTGTTACCAGTATTCCTCTATTGTAAAACTTCACAGGGGAAATCTGCTTAGTTTACGCAGCCCCTGTTTTTTCTCCTGAGTTCAGTGTCGCTGAAATGAGGGAGCATATTTATATAACTCTTTCCACTTGTACGTCCCATCTTTCGATACTATCTCCAGTGTAGAGGGCGATACAATAATTATTTTACATGAAATACATATTAGTTTATCTATAGAGAGTGTAACAGACTTTAGTGCGCAAACTTTGAGAGTTGATTCTAGACAATTTAATTGTTATAGAGATATAAAAGTGGTTTTGATTTTTCAAATTGGAGCTATTTTTCCCCTTATTAGAAGCCTTAACTCCAGAAATTATTTCAATATCAGAAATCGGAGTTTTTCACTCGAAAGAGCAATAAATTTCGCTTAAAATGATGTCCCAAGCATAACCACATGCCATTGAAAAGGAAGAACTAAGGGGGTTAAATGAGAATAAGTAATGACATTTTCTTTCTCTGTAAACTTTCTCCATTATTCCTCCAATATCTAAAGAGATGATTAGAATACTCAAACTTTAGAAAATCTTCTACGTTTAGTAAGTTGCAAATCTATTCTTTTCATTTTCAAATCCCAACAATGTTCTTCATCGCAAAGATGTTCGAAGTTGCAGAAACTGATTTCATTTCAACATTACCTACTGAAAAAGAAATTTTTAATAAAATGTTTGGTTTTCTATTAATTTGACTTCTGATGCCTGTGATAATACAGTTATAAAAAGGAATCAACCTTGTTTATTAAAATAAATGAAATTTAAAAAAAAATCCAGATTATTAAAATTAATTAAATTGGTTAGTGGAATTAGTATCCTATCTAAAATTAATAAGGTAATTAACCAAGAAACTCTGTGAGTTAGTTTAATTAGTTCTAATAAACTGGATTGATTGTTTAAGATTTATATTTATATATACTATAAGGAACTACTTGCTATAGCGTGATGTGTTAAAGTTACACTGTCGCCCCCTCATCGATTTGTGTGTTTGCAAATCTAGAACAAATTGATGGCAGACGTTCCATTAGGGATTGGAATTTCTGGAATACAAAAAAATATATATAAACACAAAAGGATTGTTACAAAACGGAGAAGGAATGAGGTTGTCAGAAAAGGAGTGGCACGCCATTTGAATGTTAAACGAGGAGATAATGTTGGCAAACCTGAGCAAATATGGAGGGCTGGCGCGTGGGAGGCTAGAGAGCCAATTTCAATTTTGATTCGGCGCTCCTTGGGCTGTATTTGCATACATGAAGTAGTACTATCCCCCAGCTGTCCGATATATGGAGTATGTGGTTCACTTGCAAATCAGCTCACCCTCGACAATGGAATGTTATTAGCTATATATCTCATTCTCATTCTTATAGATGATTTACCTTAGGGTTATTCAGCTATTGAGTTTGTAATCGATGAAATTGAATGCGGTTATTTTCATTAAATGTTATCATAACATAATAGGATACATCAAAAACTTAGGTTTTATATAAACAATTTTCTAATATTATGCCAATAAAATTCTTTAAAATTATTGGATTGCATTTGTACTTATATAAAACATTCGTTTAGATAGAATTCATTAATTTAAGTAATAATATACAATATATTAGTTTCGTTAACAATCTTTGTACAACTGTAAGTATCTAACATACATTTTTTATTCATTAACATGCAAATTATTAAAATATAAAACAAGCTCTATAAATGTTGAGAAACTTGTCCCGCCTTAAAGTGAGAATGCACCAAATCAAAACTTATTTTAGATCAGTATTTGTTGGAAATATATTGTAGTTTTATTAAATAATTGAACTTTTTTGAATGCATTCATCTGGTTTATAAAATCATCCGTCAGTTCTTTAATTTATTTTTAAACGAAGACTATTTTTAATAGATTTAATCCATTGGAGCAGAGCGTTAAATAGTTGCAAATGATACGCTTTTCTTGAAGTATTTATGTTTGTGGTAGGGGTTTTGAAGCATATTCTTGTATTTCTTTTTATGATTATGTGTTATACTATTTCTGTTAAACAAGTTCAAATTTTGTTTCACAAACAATATTGTTTGGTACATATATATTGAGGGAAAAGTTATTTTTGACTCCTTAAAATGTGGACGACAGGATTCTCTCGACTCTCTGTTGAATAGAAACCTTATTGCTCAGTTTTGCAATTTAAATATTAAAAAATGATCCAAATATATTTGGATGAATATTAAAAAAAAGTCCAAAAGTATATTAAAAAATAGCTCCATAAGTTAACTGACTATGGAAATGTATATTGTATATTAATAATAGAGTTTCCATTGGAAGATATTTTTTAACATATTTTAATAAGAAGCAGTGCTTTAAGACTTCAGTTACTTAATTAATTCTTCAACATGATCGATAGAAGATATCATAAATCGTCGAATGAGTCGGATCAAAAAATAGTGTAGGACCACTCTTATTGCGAAATAAATGTACTATAAATATTGCTATGAACATTTATTCTCTATCTTGAATATTAACCGAGATATTTGTACTATTTAATTTTCCTCCTATTTATGTCGTATTAAAAATAATTGTTAAATCGTGAACCAGTTTGTTCTGAGCTTTAACCCTCCGTCGGGCGCGTGATCTCTCAGATACACAGTTTCTAGAAAAATATTTGCCACTCCTCCTCCTAGCAGAGAGTGGTGGTGTAGTGCTTCGAGTTATGTTCTTTATAGGTCTCCCCCTTAAGGTATGTTGTGTCACTGTGTTTAAAGGAGTAGTGTGTTTCACCTGTCAATCAGTTTAATCTCCTAGATACCACACGCCCGATCTCGTAAGTTTTTTTGAAATCTGTATTTCATAAATATGTACATCAATTAAGTAATAAGTGATAAGGCCAATACATTGAACTCAAGTACAGAACAGCATAAAAAAAGTCCCTCCACTACAACGAACAAATGAAAAATGATGTGAACCAAGCAAAACTGTAAATAAATGTAGGTGTACTAATTACTGTTGTGATATTTGCAAAAACAAAATTTGTTTACAACATAGTTCCATGCTTTGTCCTAATTGCAATGCAGCTCTGCAAAAGAAATAAAAATTTAACTGGTATTTATAAAATGTTTTGATGATTTTCAATAAGTCTTATCTAAAAGTGATTTCGTGCTACTTATTTTTGATTGAAGTTATATTTAGATATTTTTTTTATATATTGTTAAAAAACTGAAATGAATTATGTATAATTAAGACATGTGCATTTAAACAATTTCTTTTGATATTTGTGTTTTGTAATTATATTTTAAAAATTATCGTCCACGGTTTTTTTTATATTTTAATACTTGTCAATTTTAATAATTGTTTACTTCTTTCAAACAAATATCTCCTCTGTTATGGTTTATAATCACACACTGAACATTTTACTGCAAAATATATATTAAAAAACTCTATTTCCGTAAAAAAAGGTTGAGGATGATCTCTGAGATACACGCGCCCGAAGACGGAATATTCTTTGACGCGCCCGACCGAGGGTTAATATAAAGTATTTCTTTTCAACGGATATTTATTTAGTAACATGCAAGCAAATACGTTCTCGGATGATGTCACCAATTATGATTTTACATTCCTAATCGAAAATGTTTATTTGACCTTACCATACTCGATATCTAAACATCCCCTGTAACATATTTTTTCCAAAGTCGTTAGTAGTAGTTGGAATTGGACTAAGAGTAGGGGGTGGATAAGAGGCGGGAGAAATTCAAAATATCTTCCTTATTTAAGGGGATAGGCACATGTTATAGAACCTATCTTTTTATTTGTTTGTTTATTTAAACTAGTTCAATTCATTTTTTCGTTACTCAAGTATTTATTTAACTATTAATTCGTACTTTCTTGTGTGCAGCTTTGCTTAAACCCCACTACTTATAGAATTTTGATATACAAATAAACAATAATATATCGAGTGATGACATTACTAGTCATTCCATTTTGTCTGTCATTCCATAGTCAATTCTTCTTAGACGTAGCGTAACGGGCTTAATGTGATCCTAAGATCGAGCACCTTTGACATTAAACACATAATTTCCAGCTTACATTTAATGTTCTGCTTACATAGACTTCTTATAACAGGGAAAATAGAGAATGAGCAGCGCGTCTAGCAGGTGGGAATTCTGCTTAGTTTGCACAACCCCCTGGGTGATGGACTGCTGCCACGATGGCTAGATAAGTGTTGTAACCCGTAGATGATCCATCCACGTTAGGTTCAGTAGAGTTATAAGCTTATTAATAGATGAAAAAAATAAAATAAGAGTTATTTCATATATAACTGACGGAGAATACTTATAAAAAATATCTCTTGATAATAGGAAAAAAATGTGAGATGCGCCGTGGGAAATCTATCCAAGCGTGAATCCTTGTTAACTATTTTTCTGTGTAACAATTCCTACAACAATAAAAAAAAAATCCGAGTTAGCCTTTGCTAGCCAAGGACAGTACCTCTCTATTCCTGCTCTGGTAATAACTAGAATCAGTACAACATGAGAAGTCGCCGATCAACCTTAACAATTCTTTTATTGCAGGAAAATTGTCTGGTTATTGTAGGACGTTAAACTGCAGTGATTAACAAGACTGCCTAATCAGCAGTTGTCGATCAAAAATAAAACCGAAATAGTTCAATCTTTTAATTTTATTTATTATACAACAGTTAACCCATTTCTATTGCGTTTGTCTCATTGTAAAGTTCCTCAAATGTCTATTGATCCTACCCAGGAGATGGCGAAAATGGCGCCCATTCAAAACTATTTATATATTAAAATATATATTTATATTTGTCTGTTAAAGCTCTTGTGGACGCAAGTTTTCACTCGTTAGCTAACCCGATATTTAAAGGTTTTATGTAAAACTAACGATGAAGTTAGTTCATGGACCCAAGGGGAATTTAAAAATTTAAAATGTCTCCGTTATTTGGATCGGATCGAAAAATTGTGTAGAACCAATAGGTAATGCAAATTTATTGCTCTGTACATTTTTACAAATCATGTTATATACTTGTTTTCTCTCTTGAATTTTCAGATATTTTAGTTTTCAGCCTTCAGTAAACCAGAGCTTCTACTAACGTCATATTATCAATACCACTTTACTTGAAGCTTAATTACAAAATATTGTTTTCATTGAACTTATACTGTTCTATCCTACTGAGGTACAAGCGGAAACGTTTATGATAACGTTATCAATTAAAATTTTACGTTCTTACTCGAAAATGTTTATTTGAGTTCCGATTTGTTAACTGTTTCATTCTACACATAAGTTCATGGTATTTAATAGCTGAAATCGGCCCAGGAAGGGGGTTGGTTTTTAGAGGGAGGGGAAATTCTAAAATTAAAAATATCTCCTTTATTATGTATCATATCGAAAAATATTCCAAATTTAATCTTGTCTCACGATAGATGCTCTACAATTGTTTTCCTGTACATTATTCTATAACTCAAATATTGAGGGAGTTATTCGTACATTCTTGATTTCGGCCTTCGGTAACCTTCCTCCTAATTTTATTTAGATATAGAAAATATATGGCGAGAAGAGATCAATAATGTGTCATACCAGCAAGTGGGAAATCTGAATAGTTTCGTAGCGCCTGGGTGACGGACTTTTTTTTCATTTTTGTGCATTTTCAATCCAGGTATTCCAGCGTGTTTACCTCGTCTTTTTTCTTTTTAATATAGAATTTGTCTGACATAGGATGGTAGTTAATAGATTTTCCTTAAGGGAAATCATCCATGAGGTTATACATTTAACGTGATTTAAAAAAATCCTATCCAAGAGAGGACTAATATGAGGTCCGTTCAAATCTATATAATGACCATTAACAGTCTAGAGGTCACAATTTTTATTTAATGGATACCAAATTCGATATTTATATGTTTCGGTAAAACTAAACTCGATATTGGAAATATCTTCGTTTTTACACGTGGTGTTCATACAATCTTTTTGACTCTAAATACACTGACAGGCATTCACTCACTTGATTTATGAACTCATGAAGGCGCAAGGTGATACAATGACAATCTCATAAGTTATTCTTTCTTTGAGTTCTTATTTTTATTTTATTTTATGGTAAAACTAGAGTGGCGAGTTCGATTCTTGCCTGGGTAAAGGTAATTATTTAGTGACGAAATTCATTAAATAACATCCTAAATCCCACCCTGGCTAGAAAAGAGTGGATAAACCCGTCCCAATTAGCCTAAGTTCCAAAATGATATTTTATTTATTATTATTTACGTCCACTTTATACTACTAGGCTAATCGGGACGGGTTATCTACCGGTTACCACCCTTTTCTAGCCAAGGTGTGCCCAAGGAGTTTATTTAATGAGTCCGTCACCAAAGTTGCCAAAAGTGGACGTTAAGAAATAATTATATTTTTATGTTAATAAAAACGTAACTATTTACGTTAACGTGATCTAGTTTTATTTGAAACATATGTTAAAACTTTAAAGTGATGTTTTTGGGCTGCATCATTAGTTATTTGTTGAAGTTTTTAGGAAGTACGCAATAGGGTTTTTTATTAACTGCACTAGTTACTGGTATGATCTATTGTACCTGTTTTGCATTATACCCGTCAATATAGCTGTCAACATAGTTTCATGTTTCTGGTTTTAACATTCGGCTAGTTGTCTTAATTGATACTTAGATAAAAGGGTTATTTCGGTTGGTATCTGATCCTGTCATTAATATGAATGATGATACTGAAATATATTCCCTAAATTCTAGGCATCTCTTTAAACCCCTGTTTATTCAGTTTTTTTTATATTTATTTTAAACACAGCTATTTATAATTGCTTAACGTTTTAAAACATACGAATTATATTCTTCTGTATGGTGCATATAGAAAATAAACCATCATTTGACATGGGTATTGTGCAAAGGAAAAAGAATATATATATATATATATATATATATATATATATATATATAATGGTATATATGTTTCAGTTAAATAAATATTTCATTTTAATCCCCAACAACCTGAATCATGGAATGTAGACATAACTTTAAACAATGGTTATGACGTTTTTGTTTCCCATATCAATTTATCCCAAGGCTGTTTTCCCGCCATTAGTTGCCGCCTGGAAAATTGAGCATATTATAAGTAATTTGTTGATAATATATTTTATTATTCCTGAGAAATATTTAATTATGAAAATTAGCCCTTTCTTTCTGCAGGTTGTGTAAACATCCTGTTGCTGGGAGCATTTACGTTTTAATGTTTTTTATTTTTTTTTACTGTTGGCCTTACTAATACATTTTAATAAGGCTTAATAAATAATAACAATGTTAAAAAAATAATAAAGCTAAATAAAATACAAGTAAAACAAAACTGGAAAATGGCCACCTCTTTTAGGATTCTCATAATACCAATAATATTCGACACGATGCTTAGAAATAGGCATAATTAAATATGAATTGACATTAAATATAAATTGAAGATTTACCTACAAAAAAACCGCGATTTTTGGAAAAGTCTATCACACTGTAGCTGATGAAGGGAAGCAGATTTTCCAAGTGGTGGTATGACACACTAGTGATATGCTGATGATCAAATATACATTTTCGAGCTAATATTGTAAAATCTGAATTGATAACGTCAGAATGCAATATATTTATTTCATTCATTATTTATTACCGTCCATTTTATACTTTAAGGTTAATTGCAATGGGTTAACAATAGGTTACCACCGTTTTCTAGCCAGGGTGTGTGTTTAAAGATTTTATTTAATGAGTTCGTCTGTAAATGAGTTCCTCCTACACAGGTAAATATCCAACTCATGACTCCAGGCTTTCCATGTGTGATTAAAACCAACGCCTGAGCATACAGCATACCTGCATGTATCCCTAATGTAATTTGCGTGTCAGATGAAAACAATATTTGGTATTTAAACTTAAAATAAGACGTTTCATAATATATGAGCTTATTATTGCCACGTCTGAAAAAGAAAAAAAAAACAAAAAACTATTCGAGATTACGAAAAAGTGTATATAACAATATTATCAGAAAATTAAATTTTCAATTCGATTCTTTTTAGCAGATTTTCCTTAATGGCTTCATTTAAGTCGTACTCATGTATTTTAGCAGATTTCCCTTAGGAGAAATCAGCTATTGAGGTTGTACTCGAATATTCGAAAACTGTCGTACAACGACTATCCTCATGCCCGGAAGATGACGAAAATAAAGTATGTTCAAAACTATATATACAAACACACACACATGTAATATATATATATATATATATATATATATATATATATATATATATAACATAACAATATATATATATATATATATATATATATTATATATATATATATATATATATATATATATATACGTCTGTCAACGCTCTAGCGGACGCAACTCTTGTTTAATCGTCACCAAACTTTAATATTTAAACGTTTCATGTAAAATTAAATGTCAAGTTTGTTAATAGCTGGATTCGGACCAGTGGGAGGAGGGGAGGATGGGGGGGGGGGTGGGATTACCAAAATACAGAATATCTCCGTTATTATAGGTCGGATAGAAATCTCTCTCTCTCTCTCTCTCTCTCTCTCTCTCTCTCTCTCTCTATATATATATATATATATATATATATATATATATATATATATATATAAAATTGTAACCTCTGTATGTACACTGATTTTTTCACGAATTTTCACGTTAATTTTTCGTTCGTTTGTTTGTTTGTTTGTCACCTTTTCACGCATAAACGGCTGAACCGAATTTTATGAAACTTGGTATGTATATTACTACTAACCCAACTTAGACTTTAGGCTATATTAATATCCTCTGAGACGAACAGGAGTGGGGGTTATAAGGGAAGCCTGAAATTAAAAATAGCGATATTTCGTTTGCCATTGGTTTTTCAGCAAATATGAACATAACAAAAGTTGTTTATTTTGTTATTTAGAGTAACTTTTGTCATATTCATTTTTGTCTTTTAACAAAGTATAAACGAGATATACACTATAAACTAAAGCGGGAGTCAACTATTTCATTGGGCGCTAACGATTAAACCGAACTTAAAAAAACTCGGTATGTCAATTAGCATTAATTCTTCCATGATTATAAGCTATATTAAAATTTTTAGCTTAGAACGGGAGTGGGGGTTATAAGGGAGGCCTGAAATAAAAATTTGCGATATTTCATTGTCTATTTGTTTTTCGACAAACATGCACATAACAAAAGTTGTTTACTTCGTTATTTAGATTAACTTTTGTTTTATACATTTCTCCAGGAACAATGTGTGAAGCAAGTAATTTGCGTAGAAATATTGATATGCTCAACAATTCATTCCAATTTGAACTATCAGGTACCTCACCTGGAAAAATTAATTCAAATCTACGTTAATATTTTGTCTTTTATAACTGAAATCTGTGCATAATGCACAGGAGACGGGAAATATGACAATATGGACGACAGCAAAGTCTTACATTAAAAATTAATTTTATTATTAACAATTGCCAACAACGGTTATAAACCCTGAACACTGGGATGGGTAAATGTCAAAATAGTGTGCAAAGTAAAGCCTTGCCAAAAAAATACTACCACCATTCAGCCTCAAATCAATTCCCGGGCGAAGCTGGGTATATGAGCTAGTATTGTATAAAAGCAATCTTTTTGCAAATGCAATGTTCCTAATGTTGTTATGTGTATGTTTTACCTATTTATTTTTCGGTTGGCATTATATACCATTTTGAGATCTTTAGCCTTCCCCGAGCAAGACTCGAGGGATTCGTGATCAGATTCTACGTAGTGAGTGATGAAATCGAAGTAAGATCTTTCAATAAGATTAGTTCTATAAAATGTTTCGATCAGGCTCATGAAAGCCAGATATTATTTTGAATTATTTACGCACCCCCTATTGCTCCCAGTCTCGCTGTCTGATTACAGATTTATCGAACTTGATCTTTAGTTTTACTAGAATCAAATATATATCAAGTTTTTAAACGATCAAACAAATTTTGACTGCAAGAGCAGTAGTAGGCAAGTTTCTGTGACTTACTTATTTGTTGATCATTATAAAAACTATTAATTATGTTTATGAAATTCTTTGATCCGATACATAGGAACGGAGATATTTCCGATTAGGCACCGTCATTTATTATCGTTATTTCGAATGTTCCCGTTTTACTTAGTTATTAGAGCATTTCCATCTGAAATGTGAAATAACGAAAGCGAAATTGAAGAAGTCAGTAGAGTTAGATCTTGCATTTTAATAAGTAAATTGAGAGTTTTCTTCAACGGAAAGTGAATGAGTAACATAATATATAAATGGAGCTAGACGGCGGAAGTTGTTAGACGGCGGAAGTAAGGTTGGCAGACCTGGCTATGCATGTGGAGCAGCTCAATATACACCACATTCACTTCCTTTGCCTGTCTTTTTTTTTGCTGATCATCACTTTCTCAACGAATATCTGAGGCTTAGACGAAAATATGCAACTTATGATACCTGCAATCCTTGCACAAATGACCGTTGCTGTCACTAAAGCAGCATTATCTCTTAACTTCCTTTTAGCAGATTTCCCTTCAGGGAAATCAGCTATTGAGGTCGTACTCATGAAGTGATTTTCGAAAAATGTATTCAAATGTCCATCGACCCTACCCAGGTGATGACGGAAATGGGGTCCGTTCAAAATTATATGTGTATATATAGGTATATATATTTGTCCGTTAACGCCCTAGCGGTCGTAATATTTGTTTGATCGTTACCAAACTCGATATTTCCTAGTTTTATCCAAAAACCAAGATCAAGTTCATTAATGGTTGAAATCGGACCAGTGGGAGGGGGGGATTTTTGAAAATTCGAAATATGTCCGTTACTATAAGTCGGATCGAAAACTTTTATGTGACCAATCATATTGTAAATTATATTTAAAATAAACATTGTTGTATACATTTATTCTCTATTTTGAATATTATATTTTTTTGTTTATTATTATTTACGTCCACTTTATGCAAATATGGCTAATCGGGACGGGTTATCTACAGGTTACCACCCTTTTCTAGCCAGGGTGGGCTTAAGGAGTTTATTTAATGAGTCCGCCACTAAATAAATTTCTACTGCCCAGGGCGGGAATCGAACCCGCCACCCTAGGTCTACCACGCGAGATTAAGACCAACGCCTTAAAAAGCACGGCAAACCTGAGCCCCCATTTTTTTACTTGAATATTAACCAAGATATTTACATTTTTATTAAGTGTGTGCGGATAACGAACGAGATGAGATCGGCTAAGTTCGGTTTAGTCGTGAGTTTCCGCCACAACCTAGTTCGGCCGTTTCCCCAACTGTTCGGCTCTCGTGAAATTGGTTTAGATACTCGTTACTACTAATGTTACTACTATGCAGATCTCTCTGTTGTACAACTCACGTGGGAAATCTACTTAGTTTACGGAGCCCCTGCCTAAAGGTCTAATGGATTTCCCCCAAGGGGAATCAGATATTGAGGTTATACTCATAAGGAAGTTTCCGATGTATTTCTCAAATGTCCTACGATCCTCTCTCCGACATGACGAAAATTAGGTCCGATCAAAATTATCTATCTATACGTTTATATACATATTCACACTCACCTTCCACTATATGATTGCGTATGGATATCATGGTCATTTAATTGTTTCTGGGAGAAAACATATTTTAGGAAAGTGTTATTTGAAACACTTTTATTGGGAAAAATCGGCGCAGTTCTCCACGGATCCTGTTTGGTTGAACAGAAGTAAATTACCATTCTGAGAGAAACCTGCTGTTGGTCAGTCTATTTTAATCCTTGATCCAAAGAAGAAAGCCATTCCTCACGTGCCTTCCAGCTGAGTGAGAGTGCTCTCATGTGTTTTGGTGTAGAAAACCATTCATATTCGAATGGGGTGTGCGCGGTTAAGCGTGTTCGTATTGAAATGCGCACGGATTGATAAGCAAAGGGATTGTGAAGAGTTTCGGGAAGGAGAGCTGTATAGAAAAGCATTGTCCAGTCGTAGGTGTGCCTCCATTATCTCCAAATGAAAGTGTGTGCCTATATTGCTACAGGTACTTTCTACCTTTATCACGAGAAAGAAGGCTGCGTAAAATGAGCATATTTCCCAGAGATAAGAAAAAAAAGTTAGTGAAACACGATTGTTAAAAATTAAAAGCTTAAGAAGATTGGTTCTGTACAATTTTTCGATCGAACTTATAGGAACTAAGATATTTCGAATTTTTAAATCCCATGGAGGCGTGGATATGTGAGTTAAAGTGTTAGGCTATATCAATGGCAAACTTGGCATTGAGTGGCGAGTTGCATTCTCATCTGGGCAATACGAATTTATTTAGTGACGAACTCTTAATTAAAAATCTTATTCCCACCCAGGCTAGAAAAGGCTACTAACCTGTAGATAATCTGACTCAATTAGCCTTAGTTGCACAGAGTTAAATACATTTTATTTTTTTTTTTTATCAGAACAACATTTTTGTTACTTGCTATTTATTGACAGTCACTATATGTCCCTGATACTAATTGGCATGGGTTATCTATAAGTTATTACCAATTTGAAGCTAGGTTGGGACTAATAGTTTTATTTTATGAGTCGGTCACTAAATAAATTCCTATTCCCCAAGTGAATCGAACTCACGACTCCAGTTTACCACATTCATTAAGGCCAATGCCTCAACTCATATCGCTAATCTCAGCCCCTGCTAATAAGTCAAAATTGAATTTAAATGCATTGAATAAGTTCTTCATCTGTTCGGTTGTTGAGCATCACATGTAGTTGTAAATTATATCTGTCTTGTAAATGTATTCCCTAATAATAATAATGGGGCGCAGATTAGCCATGTAAGTGGAGTAAACTCTTAACTGATGACATCACCAATGCAACGTATTTACTTGTATCTCGCACTGTAATGCTGCATTGAAAACAAGATTTGGTAATTTAGCTTGGGCTAAAAAGTTTCACGATGTGTTCACTTATTCTTATGATTCAAAAGAGGTCCTCTATTGCGTACGGAGAAATTCGGAATCCTTTCATTTTCGAACCCCTCTTAACAACCCTCACCCTTGAATGAAAAGTGGTAGTGCACTACGTACCAAAGCCATAAATTTGAAATTTCAACATTCAATGGCTACTCGTTTGTGAGTATACTAGTCAAAACAGATTCATTGAAATGTGAATATTGAAATTTCCGAGACTATCCTTGATGGTTACCAATGGCTTAATGATTTATAGAAACATTTAATGCATCATCTGGCTTAATGATAATTAATATTTGTGCATTATGGGAGCAAAGAAATACAAAACGTATGCAATGCGGCTGTACGCGAACATCAAGTCTTCGTTAATTTCTTGCTTGTTATTAAGGGTTTAATTAAGGATTATTAATTTATTTGGGGCTCAGGTTAGCCATATGAGTTAAAGCGTTGACCTTCATTTCACCTAGAGTGGCGAGTTCGATTCTCACTTAGGCCAAGGAAATTATTTAGTGACGAAATTCATTAAAGAACATCCTTAGTCTTAGTGGCTAGAAAAGGTTGGTAATCTGTAGATAACCCGTCCCAGCTAGCCTTAGTGGCAAAAAAGTGGACGTTAATAAATAATAATAACAATTTAATCAAATTAACAATCAAAGATAATTTTTATTGACAGTGATTACGATTATTTTACTAATCAAGACTAATTTAATCATGACTGACATTAATCAAATTAACTAATCGATTAATGGCAAATTGATTTTAGAAGATTATTACCTGATTCTGAATAATCTGGTTGATTGTTTATAAAATTGAAAACCAGTGAAGTTGCCGTTGGTCTCATGAAGTTTTTTAGTTGAAGAATTCTTCCTCAATATATTCCAAATTTAATTTAATTTATTTGAAAGAATAAAATATTGTGGAAAAAGGACTTAATAAACGTTCTAATTTAACAAGAAACAATGCGATCTTATTCTGTGTCATTGCTTATTAAAACGTTCCGAGAATTCAGGTTTACAGCTTTCTCTAAGGAACGCTCACACATTCACACACATTTCGTAGCACATATTAATGTGTCGAGAAGTAGCTTTCTAAGCAAACATCTCCATAATATTATTTGAGAGAAAGGATTATCCGTTAATGGGATATAAAATGAAAGCTGGCAGTTTTCTTCTAATGACCGTCGGGCAGAAATGAATTATCCGAAAGGTTCCAAGTTAGCAAATGACCTCTCGCTAATGACTCTGAGGTTAATAGTAACTGGTTCTTTGGAGCTGTTTTTGAGCTAATGGTAGCTAATAGTTCTCGAGCTAAGCCCGTCATAATGGCGATACAGCTGGTTCTAGGAGACCAATTGCTTCTCTACATGGCGATGGAGTGGAGTTGGCCTTCTCCGGTGAAAGCAGTAGGTGTAGCTGCCTCGCTATTCAAGGATAGTCTAAAAGGCGTTCCGTTTCATACAAACATGGACCATTTGGCGTTTTTTGGGCGGAGAACTATTTTTCCAGGACCTAAATAATTAAGGCTGTACTAATAACATGGTTTTCAGAAAATTTCTTCAAACGTCCATCGATCTTACCAAGAAGATCGAATTGAATGCCTACATGTCACATTGACACACACATTCGTGAATACCAGACCTTCCGCGTGTAAGATGCTTGTAATCTAGGGGTCGTAATTTTTGTTTGATCCTCAAAAACTCCTTATAGAAGCGTTGTATATAAAACTAAAGTTCACGTACGTTAACGCAACGTAGAAATGGTTTAGAAGGGGAAATATAAAATCGAAGTTACTCAGCTATTATAAGTCTGATAAAAGTATTATCTATCATGACCGATCTTAATTCAAATTTACCAATCTTATTTTCTACAATTGGTTATCTTGTATCTACCAATTTATTTGTATCCTTTTTGGTAGATTTCCCTAATCATTGAGCAATTTTATATATATATATATATATATATATATATATATATATATATATATATATATATATATATATATATCTGTTAACACTCTATCGGTCGCAATTTTTGTAATCGTTTTACGTAAAAAGAAAGATCAAGTTTTGCAATAGAGTTGCTAGATGTGAAGAATATTGTGTACCTGGAGACAAGAAATTATTCACATGTTTTTTGAGCACTTGTGGTCAAGTTCGTTAATGGCAGAAATCTGACTAATGGAAGGAAATATCTCCTTTATTATAATTCGGATCGAAAAATATTACATAACCTATCTTAATACATTACCTAAAAATATTGTTATACACATATTTTTGCTATCATAAATACTAACCGAGATATTTGTTTGTTTTTTTTAGTTATCAGTCTTCAGTAAACCCACACTCTAACTAATGTAATATTAACAATAAGCTTTTGTATCATGAACCAATTTATTCTTAAAGCTTTTATACCAAATGTTTTCAAGTGATCTTTATTATTCGAGAAACATGCAAATTCGTAGAATGATTCATCATCAATTAAGATTTTCACATTCTAACTCGAAAATGTTTATTTGATCTTACCATTCTCTATATGTTTAACCTTTTCAGTCTACACTAAAGATCGTACTTATTAATGTCTAAGTTATCGGACCTGGAACAGTGGGGTTACAGAATGGGATCGGCTTTCTACTCCGTCCGACCGTACAGCTTGAATTATGAGTATTGGCTCAAATTATTAGAGTTGTGAGTGAGAGTAGCGATGGAGGCAGAAGAGCCGGCTGACCCCGTGAACGGAGGATTCCAAGTGCAGCAACTAGTGGGTGTGAGAGGTGGAGGGAAAGTTTCGGTGCGCTGCTTCTTCAGGTACACATTCTCCAGCTGTATTTGACACGGGCATCAAGATGATGTCTTCAATTCCTGCCACGCTCCGGCCTTTCTCTGGGAGACGCTCTTACTGAGACATCGCAGTAATGGACTAGCGACGGCTACATAAAACACATATAATTTCAAATTTCACTCTCTCATCTCTTCAGAACATCTTCTCAGAACTATTTTACTAACTCTTACATAAACTGAAGTCCGTCACACAATGGCTGCGTAAACTGAATGAAATGTATTCATTTCTTTTGTATTTTAATACAACATAATAGGATGAGTCAAGTACTTTGGGTTGTTTGTAAAATAATTATTAATATTATGTCAATTCCAAATCGGCCAGGGTGCAACTTAGGATTTCATTTAGTGAGTTCTGCATAAATTTCTATTTCACAGGTGGGAAACGAACTCGCCAATCTAGGTTTACCTTGTGAGATTGAGACCAGTGCACACACATGGCTAACCTAGGCTCCCAATATATATATTTATATACATAACATATTCACAGGTTCAGAACGGACCTCATTTTCATCATTTTCTAGGTTGGATTGATGAATATTTAAAGGTATTTTTCTAAAATCGTGCCATGATTAACCTTAGTGTATGCTTTAAGCAAAGCCAGTTAATATACTCATTGATTTTTGGCTCTAAAAATTTAGGGCAATGTACTGATCTGTTTTATCTTACTCATATAATTTTTACGCCATTTTCTGACTGGCACGTTTGAAGTTTTCATTCTTTTGTTGAGCTTCCGCCATTGATTAGTTAAGTGTTTTTGAACCTCCACATCTCGAGAAAACAAAAATCCAAATATGCTAAATTACATTTTGTGCTAACTTGTGTGTTCATTCATATGTGTGGGTGAGTGCTTTCGTATACGTGTGAGTGTGTGTGAAATTCTGAACGCTTGTGTAAGATTTTACAAACTTTTAAATAAATCCTTTTTTATTAATAATAAATTATTACTATTATACTTTTATTCACTTTTATAAAATATGTTTCGTTTTCGAATTAAACATTAGGTTTTTTTATCTTATCAGTTATTCATGTTCTCTTTCTATTTTGTTTTCATGACTTTGCCCTTACAATACTTTTTCTCTGTTTTAATAGTTTTTATTTCATTAGATCATATTTTACTTTTCACTAATGTTATCGCACAGCAGCAACTATGAATTTATATTAACTATATTCAATAATTTGGAGTATGTTTTACTATTTGGTTTGCATGATAAAGGGTGCAAATCGCTACAAATTGTTTGACACCAAACAAACAAATAAATAAAAATCCAACCATTTTTTCTTCATATTAACACATTGCTGATTTTCAACCTGAAAAGATATCATAATTAACCATATATACTGAATCGTTCCTCCAAAAAACTCATGAATCGTAAAACATACAAAAAAAAAGGAGTTTATCCCAATTTTATGATTACTTTATATACTGATATTTTATGGAGTAAGTTTTATACTTTTTCCGAGATATCGATTGAAACAAAGAAAACTAATATTAATTCTAAAATATATCAGTTTCTTTTGACGTTATTTTTCAAGTATAAAATGGTATTTTCACACACCTTCTCAAATAATTTATCTTACAGTAAATCTGATAAAATTAATTTATTTGACATTTCATCCGTTTCAAGCTGACACATTGAAGTTGTTGGGGCATTAGATTCATGAGAACTGACCTTTTAACATTCTGACCCAGTCTGTTGGCCATTGGTCTATCACGAACTATTTCGTGTTGGTTTTACTCCAGATTGTGTACACTTTCTTCTGTGTTAAGTCTTGATCCAAAGCTTATTTAAGTTACCGAGGTACTAGAAAAAAGTAGTGACTTTCATGCTTAAAAAATAACAAATTAAGCAGTTTTTCCATGAGCTTGAATAACATGCTTTGATCTCAAGGTGGCACATTCATTCACTATTTCTATTTACAAAATCACCGATGAGTAGGGGATGGAGGGAGGAGGGTACTGATGGCTGAAGACAAGGAAGTACGAATAACTCTCTTAATACTTTAGTTACAAAATAATACATAGAAAACTATTGTAGAACGTCAATCGTTTAACAAGACTGGGTTAAACTCATAATAATGGATATATTTTGAATTTTACGAATTACCCTCTCTAAACCACTACTGTTCCATGTCCGATTTCAGCCAATAACAAATATGATCTTCAGTGTTGACTGAAGCGGCTAATTATCGAGTATAGTATAGATCAAATGAACATTTCCGAGTAAAGAAAACTATATTTGGTATTCAATCTCTGAATGAAGTGTTTCGTGATATAACAGATTGTTGTTAATATGACATGAGTAGAAGTGGGAATTTATTGATGACCGAAAACTAAAACATGGAAATATCTCGGTTAACATTCATGGAGCATCCCATTTGCAATAAGATTAATTTTGAACAATTTTTCGATCCGACGCATAATAACAGAGATATTTTGAGTTTTTGAAATTCACCTCTTAACCCTCCCCTCCCTTCCAACAGTTCGGATTTCAGCCTTTACAAACTTGATCTTTAATCTATATATATATATATATAAAATTGTAACCTCTGTCTGTACATTGATTTCTTTCTCGAAATTTCACGATAACTTTTCGTTTCACATGTCATAGACACCATAACTGCATTTTGTTTCTTTCGTGTACGTTTGTTTGTTTGTTACCTTTTCACGCATAAACTGCTGAACCGAATTTTATGAAACTTGGTATGTATATTACTACTAACCCAACTTAGACTTTAGGCTATATTAATATCCTCTGAGACGAATAGGAGTGGGGGTTATAAGCGAAGCCTGAAATTAAAAATAGCGACATTTCGTTTCCTATTGAATTTTCGGCAAATATGAACATAACAAAAGTTGTTTATTTTGTTATTTAGAGTAACTTTTGTTATATACACTTTTTTCGTGTACCGAATTATAAACGACATATACGCTAAAACCTATAGCGGAAGTCAACAATTTTATTTGGGACAAAAGACTCAACCGAAATAAATAAAACTCGGTATGTGTATTAGCACTAGCGATTTCATTATAACAAGCCATACCAACATTTCTTGGGATGGGCAGGAGTCGGAGTTGTAAGGGAGGCCTGAAATTAAAAATAGCGATATTTCGTTTCCTATTGGGGTATGTCAATTAGCATTAATTCTTCCATGATTATAAGCTTTTTATTTAGATTAACTTCTGTTAATATATGTATACGTTTCTCCAGGAACAATTGTGTGGAGCAAGTAATTTGTGTAGAAATATTGATATGCTCAACAATTCATACCAATTTGAACTATGAGGTACCTCACCTGGAAAAATTAATTCAAATCTATGTTAATATTTTGTCCTTAATAACTGAAATCTATGCATAATGCACAGGAGATGGGAAATATGACAATTGACAAATTGACAATGAAGGACAGTGAAGACTTAGATAAAAAATTAAGTTTATTATTAACAAATGCCAACAACGGGTATAAACCCTAAACACTGGGACGGGTAAATGTCAAAATAGTGTTCAAAGTCAAGCCTTGCCAAAAAAATACCATCACCATTCAGCCTCAAATCAATTATCGGGCGAAGTCGGGTAACTGAGCTAGTTTTACATAAACAAGAACCTGAATAGCTGATTTCCCTTAAGGGCTTCTCGTGACAGCTCTCTTTAGAAAGCTGTAGAATCCAATTGTTGTCGCATCGAAATATTGGCTTTAAAAATATTCTATTTACTCTCTGAACCGGAACTAGTCCAAACTGTTTTTAAAACTACTTATTTTGAGAAAGCTGAAGCAGCTAATAAAATATGCTAAGAAGCTTGTAACTGTATTCGTCGTCCTTTCGAATAGTTGGCTAATAAATAATTCAAAACTAGTTGAAATTGTATTGACAATAGTCCTAAAATGGTGCAGAATTACCATATGCAAGCAGTTCGTTGTACTCTTCACACTTAGTTGGCAGGCCTCTCTTTGTCGGATCGTGATCATTCGTCCATAGTCTTATACTACTTCCGTTTAGCGCTTCACAAGTTTTTTTTTTATTTTTTAAGCAAATATATAGAATTATATATTTGTCTATTAACACTCTAGCGGACGTAATTTTTGTTTGAACGTTACCAAACTGGATATTTATACGTTTAATGTAAAAATAAATATCAAGTTCGTCCTTTGATCGAAAAAGTGCATAGAACAAACTTATTGCAAATTAAATATTATATAAATGTTGTTATAGGTATATTTTATCTATCTTGATGATTAACCGAGATATTCGATTTTTTTAGTTCTCGGTTTTCAGTAAACAAATCTTACTCATAGAAAATAGAGAAACAGATGGCGAGTTGAGATGATCAATTCGTCATGTGCTAGCTAGTGAGAATCTACTTAGTTTTTGCAGCTCTAGCGTGGCGAACATTTATTAGCAGATTTACATTAAGGGAAATCAGCTATTGAGGTTGTACTCATGACGGAATTTTCAAAATTTTTCTTCAAATGTCCATCGATCCTACCTAGTAGACGACGAAAATGAGGTCCGTTCTAAACTGTATATATCTATCTATCTATCTATATATATATTTGTCTGTTACCGCTCTAGCGGTCGCAATTTTTGTTTGATCGTTACCAAACTCGATATTTAGTCGTTTTATGTAAAAGGAAAGATCAAGTTCGTTAACGGCTGAGATCGGACCAGTGGGAGGGGGGGTTTAGAGGGGAGGATTTTTGAAAATTCGAAATATCTCCGTTACTATACAGATCGAAAAAATGTAAAGAATAAATCTTATTGCAAATTAAATTTGCTATAAATATTGTTATATACATTTATTCTCTATCTTGAATATTAGCCGAGATATTTGCATTTTTCAGTTTTCAGCAAACCGCCACTTCTACTCATGTTTTATACACAATACTCTGCTTCATAATAAATCACATTATTCCAAGTTTAAATACCAAAAATTGTATTCAAGAGACCTTTATTAATGGAGAAACATGCAAATATGTCCTGGTGACTCCCCCCCCCCCTGTCTTAAGGTTTTGGACTACAAAAATTTGATTGATTGAGATAACAATTATTCTGACTCATTATAAATAACAGTTCTACATATAGTGAATAGTTCTCAATAAAATTAATATGTTATATTCTAAAATATTTCAGTAATTGTTTTTCTTTCCGGTGTGAGGCGGGCAGAGCCGTTTCTTTACATTTCTAACCTAACGCTTCCTGTCGGCAGGTTATTGAAATTGGATGAAACATTTCTTATTTCCGTTTGTATTTATTCACGGTGTTGTTGTGTTACCAGTATGTATATTTATCTATTACTAAACTTCACGAGGGAAATCTGCTTAGTTTACGCAGCCCCTGCGTGACGGACTTTTTATTTACTAAATAAAACCGAGAATAAGCTTGAACCTGATTGGGAGTGAAATTTTTATATTTATTGACAAGTATAACGGAGAGCTTGGCTTTCACATCAAACTGTGAGATACGACTTTGCTTGACACACTTTCCACAGATAAGGATGGGCTTCTTCTTTATCTGAATCTCCTCCAAACACAGATAAGCGATTAGGAAAACTCCTCTCAAAGCGAATGAACGGCAAGTTGCATTAGTAATGGAATGTAAATGCGATAATGATGTTCGTGATTTGGGCTTGGAGATAGGTTTATACAACCTGATGTGCATAATGAGTATGAGCTTTGACGGCAAAAACTTGGAATTTAAAATCATCGGAATCCGTCGGTGTATTTTTGACGATAAACACCAAAGTGTTTATAAAAAGTCCGTCATGCAAGGGCTGCGTAAACTAAGCAGATTTCCCACGTCCAAATATAACAACTTTTTGATCTTGTCTGTAGGCAGAAAACAAGACAGTACGAATAACACTTAATACTTTTTCGATCCGACGTATAATAACGGAGATAATACGAATTTTCAAAATTCCTCTGTCTAAACTCCACCTCCATCACTAGTCCGATTTCAGCCATTTACGAACTTGATCTTTATTTTTTCATAAAACGTTTAAATATCGAGATTGAAACGATAAAAAAAAATTGCGACCGCAAGAGCGTTAACAGACAAATACGTGTATATATATATATATATATATATATATATATTTGTTTTCTTTTACATTCCTAAACATTGAGCCAAACCGCCTAGTTATTGGTGGCTCCTGAATAAATAAATAAACATTTTTTGTAAAAGCGAAGATCAAGTTCTTTAATGGCTGAAATCGGACCAGTGAGAGGGGGATTTCGAAAATTCCATGTACCTCCTTTATAATTCGGATCGAAAAATTGTATGGATTCAATCTTATTGCAAATGTCCTATGAATATTGTTAAATATATTGTTTTGCTATCTCAATTATTAGCCCGGATATTGGTATTGTTTTAGGTCTATGCATTCAGTAAAATCCCGCTACTACTCGTGTTATATTAAGAATAAACGGTTTTATATCATAAATCAATTTATTTGAAGCTTAACTACCAGATATTGTCTTCTTTGAACTTCTGTGTGAGATATATGGAAATACATAGCGCGATTACGTCATCAATAAAGATTTTCTACTCTTGATACAACAAGGTATTTTTCGTAACCTAATTTAATTATATATACTCTAGATTTAACCATTTCATTTAGCAGTAATGTTCATATTCGTTAATGGCTGAAATCAGAACTCGAATAGGAGAAGGGGGAGGCTCGGAATTTAAAAACTGTGTTTTTGTGGGATTGAAGACGTAGACCCGGCTAACTCAATCCATTATCATAACCATCCATTGCCATTGGTTAGTAATAATCAACCATCTCATTTATTTATAGATTTAAATTATTATTAATTTTTCTTTTTATATATTTATTTCTGGATTTTTTTTTATTTGTTTCATCAACATTTACTTTTTATTTTTTTAATGTCGTGTGATTGATGATTTAGCTGTGTAGTCAGCAACTCGTCGGTCAGCAGTCTCACTTAATTCTTTAATGACGTATTTTTCATTTTTACTTAGAGTATATGGTGAAATATGATCGGTAATGCGTTATACTAGCAAGAGAGAAATGTGCTTAATTAGCGCAGCTCCTGCTTTGGTCTGGAGTCATATTTTTCCTATTCTTCGGATTCCTTTAGCTCCTCAGGAGATATATCTTCAAAACTGGTTGTCTTTATTACTGCCTAATATGTTTCACGCGTCTTTTACCAACTCTTCAGGGGCTAAAAGCCATTGGACGATGTTTTTATCTTGACAGCTGGCGAAACGATTAGAGGAAAGAGCATTGGAACGGTCGGAGATAGAACCTTGAGGAGCTGATTGTAGCTGTAGAAAGCTGCTGCTGAATGGATACTGGACAAATGTGCCGAGCACGATGGCTAATTGAAGAGAAGGTTATCAACCTTCCTCATAGCAGTTACCCTCCATTGTAAATCTCTAGTGCTGCCATCTCTCTAACGATCTTTGTCGTCATCAAAAGTCGTTAGCCGATCTGTTGTTTATTTGTACCTCTACCAATGACGGCATTTCTCATTCTACAGTCAAGTATCTATGGAAGGAATTGTGTATGAGCCATCTTATTTTTTGAGACTTAAAAATACTTGCACACTTACTATTACAATTGTGATTTCATCTAAATCATTTTTGGATGGATCGGCTATAGTTCATTTGGAAACGTTAATGTTTTTATTAACGTACACTTTGCGCTACTGTGGCTGATTGGGACGTGTTATCTGATGGAGACCACCCATTTCTAGTCAGGGTGGAACTAAGGGTTTTATTTAATGAGTTCCTCACTAAATACATTCCTATTGCCCAGGTGTAGATTTAGATTTATTCAAACATTATAAATAAAAGTCCGTCACGCAGGGGCTGCGTAAACTAAGCAGATTTCCCACGCAAAGGCTTACAATAGATAAATATACATACTGGTAACACTACTGTGAATGCTCAGTAAATGTACAAGGCTGAATTGTAAACAAACAGGCAAGTCAGCCTCGTAGCACATCAATAGACAATCAATTAATGAAATATATCTGAATATAACATTAATTTCATTGAAAACAAGTTTCTAAAACTAGTGGTGTAATTTGTAATGAATCAGAATCAGTTTTATCTCAATCACTCAAATTTTAGTAATCTAAAAACAAAAGAAGGGGGAGGGGTCAACAGAACGTATTTCATATATCTCACAAAGTAAAAGTTGAATGAAAACAATATTTGGTATTTAGGCTTCAATTAATATCTTTTATTATATAACAGAGCTTTGTTTATGTAACATTAGTAGAAGTGGGGGTTTAGCGAAGGCTAAAAACTGAAAAATGTAATTATCTCGGTTAATATTCAAGATAAAGAATAAATGTATATAACACTATTTACAGTCCATTTAATTTTCAATAAGATTGATTCTGTACAATTTTTCGATCCGAGGTATAGTAACGGAGATATTTCGAATTTTCAAAATTCTCCTCCTCTAAACTCCCCCTCCCCCTGGACCGATTTCAGCCGTTAACGAACATGATCTTTCTTTTTACATAACACGACTAAATATCGAGTTTGGTAACGATTAAATAATAATTGCGACCGCTAGAGCGGTAACAGACAAATATATATATATATATATATATATATATACAGTTTTGGACGGACCTCATTTTCGTCAAGTCCTCTCGTAGGATCAATGGACATTTGAAGAAAAAATTCGAAAATTTCATGATGAGTACAACCTCAATAGCTGATTTCCCTTCAGGGAAATTTGCTAAAACTAAAGATCAAGTCCGGTAATTGCTGAAATCTGGACGGGTAGACTTGGAAAAATGTAAGAAAAAGTATCAAATAACTCCGTTATTATGATTCGGAACAAGAAATGTTATATAAGCAAACTTACTGAAAATTGTAAAAGCGTGATATTTCAGAGTCAGTCTTATTGGGTGTTGCAATCATTTGGAAAGGAGAGGGGGATGGTATTTATAACCAATTTTCATGATTTAAATGCCAGAAATCAGATGACCTTTTTAGCTTACTATTTTTTCAGTTGACTACCAACTAGTAGTTTTAAGTTGAAAATATTGACTATTTATTTTAATTAGTAGTTGGTAGTTAGGAAAACTAACTATTTATAATGTAGTTACAAAAAGTAGTTGTTGATTGTCAACTACTAATTATTAGTTAATTTTTAGCAGATTTCCCTTAAAGGAATTTTTGAAATTTTTCTTCAAATGTCCATCGATCCTACCTAGTAGATGACGAAAATGAGGTCCGTTCAAAACTGTATATATATATTTATATTGTCTGTTATCGCTCTGTAGGTCGCAATTTTGTTTGATCGTTACCAAACTTGATATTTAGTCGTTTTATGTAAAAAGAAAGATCAAGTCCGTTAATGACTGAAATCGGACCAGTGGGAGGGAGGGGATTTAGAGAAGAGGATATTCGAAAATAAAAAAATATCTCCGTTACTATACGTCGGATCGAAACAT
Source organism: Riptortus pedestris (assembly GCA_019009955.1). Classification (NCBI taxonomy): domain Eukaryota; kingdom Metazoa; phylum Arthropoda; class Insecta; order Hemiptera; family Alydidae; genus Riptortus; species Riptortus pedestris. Next base: position 6,549,451 of record CM032230.1, on the reverse strand, counting down.
TGTACAGAATCAATCTTATTGCAAATTAAATTTACTATAAATATCGTTATATACATTTATTCTCTATCTTGAATATTAACCGAGATATTTGAAGTTTTATTAAATCTGGTCGGCTAACGGACGAGTGCCTTTCTAGTTCGGCCGTTTCCTTAACTGCTTGGCTCTCGTGGAATTTCTCAATTGTAAAACTTCACGTGGGGAATCTGCTTAGTTTACGCAGCCCCTGCCTGACGGGCTTTTTGCTTAAATCAACTACTTAACATGTCATTGGGAAATTAAAAATGTAACTAACAGCCAGAACTACTTTCCAACTCTATCCTTTACAAATATGTCTTATACAAACTGCTCTTTCAAAGAGCAAGCTCCATCATCAGTGCCTACTGACCAAAGTTGAAACCGAATGTATTTTACAGACTATTGGACATGTTGAGACTATTTTTCGCTCCTTTGTTGTTCACAGTATTTATTGAAATTAAGTAATTTTAGTAAATAATGTGTCTTTCACTTTAAAAGGAAAAAAAAGAAATAAAATCGAGCTTTACTAAAAAAAAGTAAGTAAAGACTAGAGGAAAGTAAAAAGAAAAAGATTTTCCAGTAGATTGGTTCTTGGGACTGTTTGGTTGGTAGCTTTTCCCATTATAGTTCTTTGTTCTAGCCAACCGGTTCAACTGTTGCCTTTACCTTGTCAGCAATTGCTACTCCAGATCACCGACCTGAATCAATCATAGCGGACCATATTGTTGGTCATTCTCAATGCATTTAGGCGGTCGAACACCCATATGCAATCACGTAGAGATTTTCAAAGATTGTATTCAAATATCCTAGAAAATGATGAGGGACTAGTTCAAATAAAGCCAAGATATCTGATATGATTGCTAATAAATCTGAAAAATTTATGCGCATTCTCTACTTTGTTTAGTAAATAAATTAAACAGTATGGCACGCAAAGGGCTGCGCAAACTAAGCAGTTTCCCACTAGCCGGCACATGACGAGTTGATAATGCCAAATCACAATCTCACTTCTATTTATCTCAAAATAACACGCATATGTAGACAGAGATGGAAACGTTCAGTGAGAGTTTAGCTATTCAGGCACTATGAGTAGGGTGTGGGGGTTTGCTGAGAATATAACTAGGAAACGACCGCCACTCAGGGGCTGCGCAAACTAAGCAGATTTTCGACTTGTTAGCAGATCTCCCTTAAGGGAAATCAGCTATTGAGGTCGTACTCATGACGCGAGTTTCGAAAAATTTCTTCAAATGTCCATCGATCCTACCCAGGAGATGACGAAAATGAGGACCGTTCAAAATTATATATTATATATATATTATATATATAAATATATATATATATATATATATATATATATATATATATATATATATATATATGTCTGTTAACGCTCTAGCGGTCGCAATTTTTGTTTGATCGTTACCAAACTCGGAATTTAATCGTTTTATGTAAAAAGAAAGTTCAAGTTCGTTAATGGCTGAAATTGGACCAGTAGGAGGGGGGGGGGTTTAGAGGGGGATTTTTGAAAATTCAAATATCTCCGTTATTATGCGTTGGATCAAAAAATCGTATTGAACCAATCTTATTGCAAATTAAATTTACTCTAAATATTGTTCTATGCATTTATTCTCTATCTTGAATATTAACCGAGATATTTGCATTTGTATTCTGTGTATGATCGGCAGGGGTCGGCTATGTTCGGGACGTTCCGCCGAGAGCTCTGGTGTCTGTTTCCATAACTACTCGTCCTTCTTGAATAGGTTTTACAACAGTTGTTATTGTGCAGATTTATCTACTGTGTAACTTCACGTGGGAAATCTGCTTAGTTTACGCAGCCCCTGCGTGACGGACTTTTTTTATAACACACTTGTGATCTCATCTCTCCAAAAATTCTCTAATTCTATGTAAAAAAAATAAACGATGAGTAGAAGGGGCGGAGACTAAACGCCTGAAAACATGGAAGAATAAATAACACACTTAATACTTGAATTACAAAAAATGCATAGAACAACAATTGTAGGCCATCAATAGTTTAACAAGATTGGTTCTACAACATTTTACGACCCAACTCATTATAACAGAGATATTTGTGCAATTTTGAATTCCCCTCTTGCCCCCCCCCGGTTTTCAGGTCAGATTACTGCCAAGAAAAAATTTGATTATGAGTGTTGATTGAAATAGTTAAATTTCAAGTATTTTAGATTTTTTTTTTATTTATTTATACAGGAGCACCCGCATCTTGGTGATTTGGCTTTTTCAAAGCTTCACAATGTAAAATGATAACAAAATTATAGAAAATTAATAAAAACTGAAACAACAAATAAAAAATTAAATACAACAAATAATCATTAAATACTAGTAATAAAGACAAATAATAAACATTAGACTAGTAATAAAGACAACAATTTAAAATGGTTTAAAAAAATTATGTTATACTATATACTAGTACATTTATATTATTTTTTTATTTATTTAGTTTTGTGCCTCACAGCGATGGTGATTTGCGTTATTTGGATGATATATTTACTCCTTCATGTACTTACCTTTTTTGTTCTTTTATATTACGGAATTATTTCTTTAATATCTGATTCTTTTATTTTATTTAAGTATTTTAGAGATAGCAAAGTAAAATCTTAATTCTTGATGTCATTGAACAACGAAATTACATTTATCTTGAATAATAAAGGTCTCATGAAAAAAATATTTTGTATTTAAGCTTAGAATGAAAAGGTTCATGTTATAACATCTTATAGTTATTATGAAATGAGTGGGAGAGTGGGTAATTAGGAGATGACGAAAATGAGGTCCGTTCAAAGTTTTGTATACACACACACACACACACACACAAACACTTGTCTGAGACTGCTGAAGTGGTCCCAATTTTTGTTTCATCATTACTAAACTCGGTATTTAAACGTTTTGTGGAAAAATAATTCGTTATTGGCTGAAATCGGGCAAGTGAGAGGGAGGGATACGAAAATTCCAAATATCTCCGTGTTATATTAAGAATAATCTGATATATCATGAACTACTTTATGTTAAGCTTATGAAGCAAATAATATCTTACACTTACAAGAGATACATACAAATACATTGCGCCATTACGTCAATTCAGGTTTTACATTCATAACTTCAAAAGTTTATTTGCTCAATGCCATACTCGATTTTAACCTTTTTGATACAGCATTAGTAAATTCTTACATACTTATTATTAGAAGTAGGAAATACATGGTGAGATGAGGGCATTGATCTTCTTAAAAATTTTCTTTCTTCCTGACGGACGTTTTAATTTTTTAATGGAGTTAAGGAAGGCATTTTTGTATTTTTATTTCAGTATCAGTACAAGTAACTCCACGTCATATTTTGCAACCTGGTATGAAGAATCGATGGGCTTTTGAGGAGTTTTCCAAAAATACCGCATTAACTGACATCCTTCGAAGTGATATTCGCTGGAACATTTACGACGACCATTCGTTTTTAAGGTTATCATAAATAATGTTGGTGATTTGTCAAACATTTTAATCGCCGGATAATAGATAATAATTAGTGTTGATATATGCCCCAGAGAGGGTATACATGAGCTGACCTGATTACATATTCGTAATGAGTGACCTGAATGCAGGCAGGCCGAACAGCTGATGGGGAAAGTCCATTGATCGCCTGGACTCCAGCTCCAGCCTCACCTTTCTATTTCATAGTGCCTTATTCATCGGACTATCTGCTAATCAAGGGCTTTAGAGGATTCCTCAGCCGTCATCATTCCAAATGGCACCTGCTTATGCAATGCTGCAGCGAATTCGGCACGAGATGGAGTGCCTACTTGAACTATGGCCGTAGAAATGTATTGTGCCTCGGCTAGGCGTGACTTACGTCAAACAACATCTGTTTCCGCGTTCAGCAGTCAGCATCTTACTAATGATGAGTGATATTTCATCAAGAATGCTTACTTAGCAGTCTCGGTGATGAGGTATCTTAAAAAAAAAACGTTGATGTCATTTGATAACTCGAGTTTCTCTGAGGTATTGAAAATTAAGTGACTCATCTGAAAATTCTAAATTTTGCTTTAAATATTGCATTTTTAAGCGAATTCGTTACTCAGAATTAACATCGTTCAGTTGATCAAAAGCGCATTGAAATTTATACTCTGTATCACGTATGTATCGTCTCGCATTAAATTCTATTAATACCGACTAAAATTATATGAAACTATTTATTAAGTGATTAATTATATTACTGTTATAATTATTTTATGTTATTAATTTTCTTTTTTATTTTGTAGGTATGAGCGAGTATGCAGTATTGTGTTCTTGCAGGTATTTATCCATATCTATTGCTGAACGTCGTAAATTACAAATAATAAATAAAATCAATTTATATTAAATTTGTAAAATACATACATTTGGGTGGATATTTTGGGAAATGTGGCATGGGTTCAGCAGCATATAATATGTTTTCTACGTGTATATGTTTTACTTAGTTCATATAATGTGTTTTAGCAAATTTCCCCTCAGGGAAATCAGCTATTTTGATTGTACTCATGAGGCGAAGACGAAAATTTATAGGTGACGAAAATGAGGTTCGTTAAAAACGATATACACATATATGTAATGTTCTGACTAACTGTATTCGCTGAAATTCATACCCTTCAATTAAAATATTTCTAATTTTAAATTTTATAGATACAGCCGTTCATTTTTCCTTTAAAAAACATATTATTAAAAATTTACCGTTGATGCAACTAGTATAGAGACGATTGAGGGGTAAAAATCACCACTTGATTCCCTGCTTGTGTCAGCGAAAAAAGTTTTGTCCGTTTAAAAAAAATCAATCAGTTTTTTTTGACATTCCTTTAATATTATTTTTATCAATTTATTGATTCCAACGGATTTCTTTCTGACGACTTCACATTTGAAAATAATTATGCCGATGATAATTATTATGATTTTATTTGACATAAGATTTCTTGACAATTTAAACTAGGATCACTCATTTTGTATTTAATATTTCCAAAATTGCATGTACTCAACACAATCTTGAAATTGCGTGTTGTGTAAAACGTATTTAATATTTATACGAGGTTTTTATTACTAACGCAATCCCAAGAGAAGCCATTGAACATCTGATTTTTTTTTTTTTTTTTTAGTTTTTCAAGTAATACCACCAGAAAATTATTTATCATAGCTTCTAGTTGGGTTTGGTCACTTGCAAACTAACTAAAAATAGAATTTTATTTCGCAATGCCTTTTTTCTTTTCTTATCCATTATTCTTTTAGAAATAAAAATTAAATTATATTTGTATTAGTAATGTTTTGTATATAAATGAAATACGTGTATTGTACTATACTGTACGGGAGATGTAGCAAATAAACTCCCATTTTGAAGGGTTACTTGAAATAGGAAATAACAAAATACTATATATATATATATATATATATATATATATATATATATATATATATATATATATATATATATATAAACCAGTATATACATAAATACAGTAAAACATAGTATTAAGTATATTTTAAAATTCCACAAAGATTGATTAAATTGTGCTTAAGAGGAGCAGCTGTAGATTTGGCGGGAAATCTGGCACATAGTGGACGAAGTTCTAACTCACTCACCTATAGACTCTTCAGCCAAGTGGAAATCTATAAAATAAAAATCAATAAGTTAGTTTACACAACGATTATCAATAACTTAACTTTCCTTTTGACTTTAGGTATGAACCAGTAGAGCAGTATCTGAAGTAGATCATTCATCTATGCATTGTGGGGCATCTTAGTATATGACCGGGTGAAGTAGGTCTCAATAAGCATAACTATGATTAGATACCACATTTTATGTTCCACTTTAATAACCATGGATTGGATATACTTATCCCTCCAATCATATTTAATGACTTCCCCACTGCATTTATGACCTCTAAATACCGACACTCCAAAACTCTTTCATATGCTTGCAGGCGAAAGCTATTAAAAACCTCCATATTGCACTAGGTCAGCAATAGTTAATTCAGCGTATAATAAGAATAATGTTAATGGATATTGATCACACCTACAATATTAACCATGGTCTAAAATTTAGTAAAGGCAGCGGTCTTTTATCTATTGGAAAATTGACCCAGAGAATAATTTAAGTTGTAAACTCTTTACTGCTAATAGAACCGATTATTTTTTCTTTTTAAATATTATTTATATAATTATGGACACCACATCAAAGGTCATTGGTCCCTTAAAAATAATTAGCATCATACAAAATCAGCTAAAAGTTAAAACGAAGAAACAGACCAGAGGCAATGAATCTAGGAAAGTAAAAAGTAGTAAACAGCAGACCAACTCATTTGCAATATACACAAAAATAAATAACTGAGTGCGATTTGGCTGTTGTGAGTGTGTGTATTTAAGTCTAGCAGATTTCCATTAATGGAAGTTGAGGTCGTACTCATGAGACTATTTCCGAATCATTTTTTTCAAATTTCTATCGATCATCTCACAGAAGATGACGAAAACGATATATATATATATATATATATATATATATATATATATATATTTGTTTGATAATTTCCAAACTCGATACTTAATCCTTTTATGTAAAAATAAATATCAAGTTCGTTAATGACAGAAATGGACTAGTGGGAGGTGGGTAAGACCAATTTCAAAAATTTCAATTATCGGTTAAGTATCGAGTGTAGATAAAGAAACATTTTCGAGTCAAGAAACATAATTATAATTGTTGACGTCATCGCACAGCGTATGTATCTCAAGTAGTAAACACATGTTGAAAACAATATTTGGTATTTAAACTTGGGATAAGATGGTTCATGATATATTGTCTTATTGTTATCGTATAATCACTAGAAGTGTGGGGGAGGTTTACTGAAGGCTGAAAATTTTAAAAATACATTATATAAATTTTAGAGATAGAGAAAACATATACAAAGAAACATTATAGGAAATTAAATTTACAGGAAAGTAATATAAGAGACTAATTCCGTTAAGGGTAATCTTCTAAAACTTAACAGTTAAATGTTTTTACATTTTTTATGTAATTCTAAATTACTTTTTGAATGTGTTTGACTAACCTGTAGCAGCCATTATGAAGGTTGTTCCCATCTTCCATTTGGTGCTGAGCTCAGCTGTTGCCTTTCTCTGTCTGCAGCAATCCTATCTTTGCGTCATCTGCCCTTTTCTTTCTCTCTCTGCGGCTTAGCGTGCCTGTCAGCGGTCATTCTACAGTCATTTGCGGTCTCTTGCAGAGTCTGAACTGTGACTAGATTTCAACTCATAAGTGGATTTCGAAAATTCCGTATAGTTCCGTCGTTGTATGTCGAATCGAAAATGTGTATAGAACCAATCTTATTGCAAATGTACTGCCCTATAAATGTTATTATATTTTCTTTTCTATCATGAGTATTAAGGAAGATAATAATTAGCCACATAACTGTGATATGGCTACCTGGAAATACAGACTTAAAACAAAGTATTAACATCGACAGAGTAGCTAAATTAGCAGCCAGGTAAAGAACTTCGGATATTGACAGGCTGACTACACAAGACTAGAAAAGGGTAATGAAAACACAATTACTCAATAAGTGGACAACCGTGGACAAACGGACAACAATCTCTCAGAAATCCAGGAAAACCCAATCAAAAGGAAATCTCTGGAAAATATTACCAATGTTGTTGACTAGGTACTGACACAGTACTGACCATCTCATCTAAGAGAACGTGAACATCTTGAAATTTACGAACTATTAACATAAGATAAATGTCTGAGATTTGGTAGTTGGGGTACATGTATTTAAGCTATATTACTTTACGGAAATCAGTTATTGTACTCAGGACGCAATTTTTGATTAATTTCCTCAAATGTTCATCGATCCTACCCAGGAGATGACGAAAATGAGGTCCGTTCAAAATTATTTGTATATATTTGGACTATATATATTTGTCTGTTCTTTAGCGGCGCAATTTTAGTTTGTTCGTTGCCAAACTTGATATTTATACGTTTAATGTAAAACTAAAGATCAAGTTCGTTAATGGCTGAAATTCGGCCAGTGGGAAGGAGGGGTTAGAGGTGGGGAATTTCGAGAATTTTTAATTTCTCCGTTTTATGCTTCGGATCGAAAAATTGTATAGTACCAATCTTGTTTCAAATGTAATGTTCTATAAATGCTGTTACGTACATTGTTTCATTATCTTTAATATTAACCGAGATATTTGCATTTTAAGTTTTTTCATTTTCTTATTGCTATATGTGTAGCAATCATTAATTAATTAAGGTCCAATAGCCTATTATTAATTAAGGTCTTCAGGGCTATAGATACGTCTCAAAAGAACTACAGGTTACCTGTTCATATTCTTCCCAGTCTGGGTGGTGTTAAAAGGTTAGTTGGGCTATTTATGTTCCCACTTCATGGTGTCGAGTGCTCCGCATATATATGCAAACGTTCGAACTCGCCACAAAGCCTTACAAAAATCGACTTATGTGTGCAACTTCAGTATCTGCTGATTTCCTTTGCATCGTGTCCCATTTACAACAAAAGGCCTCCACATTGTCCGAAACGTCACAAATGTTATAGCGTCGTTTGTTGTTTGTGTAAGTGTCAGTCCAAGTTTGCCGCCGCGGGGTAGAAAATGAGTAGACCGAAGAAAGCTTTCTCGATGTTATACTTTCCCCTCAAAAAGCCGCAGAGTGAAAATAACCTTCCAACATCAGTTGACAAGAGTAACTGCCTGGGAGTACGGAGGTACGCTCAGCTGTAGTTCAGCTACGAACCGGTTCCTGAATCAAAGAACGAGTCCGAGAACGGTTCCCAGCGGAGATAGTGAAAACCGCTCCGATCCACCTGTTAAGAGAGACTCGGTTAATGAACTAATTGCAGAGCGCGCGCGAGTCGCGGTGAAAAGTGAACTTAGAACAATAGAGTCATCTCACGGTTTCACTTGCCCAGGTACATTAGCCAGGGCTTTGCATTAACAACTTATTTTTATAAAGAGTTCTCATTTTATTAACTACTCCTTGAGTTGGTTTAACTTATTTACTGATTTCTAAAGGACTCTTCTGTTCAATATGACCATTTAAGAGACGATAATGCAAATGTTGGTAAGGGCTCAAGATCAAGGTAAGGTGAAAACGAAGGACAAATCGGTTAATTGCGTCAGTGACAATCCACTTGCAGCAATGACCAAATCAAAAATTAAAAGAATGCTGCATTTTAAAAGATAACCTAGATTAATTCAACCTCAAGATAAATGCTCCAAACAATGTTTGGTAGCGACGAAGAATGCAATGAAAACATGAAAATAAAAAAATTGAACATTTAAGCAATTGTGTTAACTTAGATGCATCATCACTGAACTCTTCTATCATTCTATACTGCTATCATTGATAATAGAGCTGAAGTTGATACAAGAATAGCATCGTCACTGAACTCTTCTATCATTCTATACTGCGATCATTAATAATAGAGCTAAAGTTGATACAAGAATAGCATCATCACTGAACTCTTCTATCATTCTATACTGCTATCATTGATAATAGAGCTGAAGTTGATACAAGAATAGCATCATCACTGAACTCTTCTATCATTCTATACTGCTATCATTGATAATAGAGCTGAAGTTGATACAAGAATAGCATAATCACTGAAGACTTCTATCATTCTATACTGCTACCATTGATAATAGAGCTGAAGTTGATACAAGAATAGCATCATCACTGAACTCTTCTATCATTCTATACTGCTATCATTGATAATAGAGCTGAAGTTGATACAAGAATAGCACCATCGCTGAACTACTATCATTGATAATAGAGCTGAAGTTGATACAAGAATAGCATCATCACTGAACTCTTCTATCATTCTATACTGTTATCATTGATAATAGAGCTGAAGTTGATACAAGAATAGCATCATCACTGAACTCTTCTATCATTCTATACTGCTATCATTTATAATAGAGCTGAAGTTGATACAAGAATAGCATCGTCACTGAACTCTTCTATCATACTATACTGCTATCATTGATAATAGAGCTGAAGTTGATACAAGAATAGCATAATCACTGAACTCTTCTATCATTCTATACTGCTATCATTGATAATAGAGCTGAAGTTGATACAAGAATAGCATCTTCACTTAACTATTCTATCATTCTTTACTGCTATCTTTTATAATAGAGCTGCAGTTTATACTTGAATAGCATAATCACTGAACTCTTCTATCATTCTATACTGCTATCATTGATAATAGAGCTGAAGTTGATACAAGAATAGCATCATCACTGAACTCTTCTATCATTCTATACTGCTATCATTGATAATAGAGCTGAAGTTGATACAAGAATAGCATCATCACTGAACTCTTCTATCATTCTATACTGCTATCATTGATAATAGAGCTGAAGTTGATACAAGAATAGCATCATCACTGAACTCTTCTATCATTTCACTGCTATCATTTATAATAGAGCTGAAGTTGATACAAGAATAGCATCGTCACTGAACTCTTCTATCATTCTATACTGTTATCATTGATAATAGAGCTGAAGTTGATACAAGAATAGCATCATCACTGAACTCTTCTATCATTCTATACTGCTATCATTGATAATAGAGCTGAAGTTGATACAAGAATAGCATCGTCACTGAACTCTTCTATTATTCTATACTGCTATCATTGATATTAGAGCTGAAGTTGATACAAGAATAGCATCATCACTGAACTCTTCTATTATGCTATACTGCTATCATTGATATTAGAGCTGAAGTTGATACAAGAATAGCATCATCACTGAACTCTTCTATCATTCTATACTGCTACCATTGATAATAGAGCTGAAGTTGATACAAGAATAGCATAATCAATGAACTCTTCTATCATTCTATACTGCTATCATTGATAATAGAGCTGAAGTTGATACAAGAATAGCATCGTCACTGAACTCTTCTATCATACTATACTGCTATCATTGATAATAGAGCTGAAGTTGATACAAGAATAGCATCGTCACTGAACTCTTCTATCATTCTATACTGTTATCATTGATAATAGAGCTGAAGTTGATACAAGAATAGCATCATCACTGAACTCTTCTATCATTCTATACTGCTATCATTGATAATAGAGCTGAAGTTGATACAAGAATAGCATCATCACTGAACTCTTCTATCATTCTATACTGCTATCATTAATAATATAGCTAAAGTTGATACAAGAATAGCATCATCACTGAACTCTTCTATCATTCTATACTGCTATCATTGATAATAGAGCTGAAGTTGATACAAGAATAGCATAATCAATGAACTCTTCTATCATTCTATACTGCTATCATTGATAATAGAGCTGAAGTTGATACAAGAATAGCATCATCACTGAACTCTTCTATCATTCTATACTGCTATCATTTATAATAGAGCTGAAGTTGATACAAGAATAGCATCGTCACTGAACTCTTCTATCTTGCTATACTGCTATCATTGATAATAGAGCTGAAGTTGATACAAGAATAGCATCATAACTTAACTCTTCTATCATTCTATACTTCTATCATTGATAATAGAGCTGAAGTTGATACAAGAATAGCATCGTCACTGAACTCTTCTATCATTCTATACTGTTATCATTGATAATAGAGCTGAAGTTGATACAAGAATAGCATCTTCACTGAACTCTTCTATCATTCTATACTGCTATCATTGATAATAGAGCTGAAGTTGATACAAGAATAGCATCATCACTGAACTCTTCTATCATTCTATACTGTTATCATTGATAATAGAGCTGAAGTTGATACAAGAATAGCATCATCACTGAACTCTTCTATCATTCTATATACTGCTATCATTGATAATAGAGCTGAAGTTGATACAAGAATAGCATCATCACTGAACTCTTCTATCATTCTATACTGCTATCATTGATAATAGAGCTGAAGTTGATACAAGAATAGCATCATCACTGAACTCTTCTATCATTCTATACTATCATTGATAATAGAGCTGAAGTTGATACAAGAATAGCATCATCACTGAACTCTTCTATCATTCTATACTGCTATCATTTATAATAGATCTGAAGTTGATACAAGAATAGCATCGTCACTGAACTCTTCTATCATTCTATACTGCTATCATTGATAATAGAGCTGAAGTTGATACAAGAATAGCATCATCACTGAACTCTTCTATCATTCTATACTGCTATCATTGATAATAGAGCTGAAGTTGATACAAGAATAGCATCGTCACTGAACTCTTCTATCATTCTATACTGCTATCATTGATAATAGAGCTGAAGTTGATACAAGAATAGCATCGTCACTGAACTCTTCTATCATTCTATACTGGTATCATTTATAATAGAGCTGAAGTTGATACAAGAATAGCATCATCACTGAACTCTTCTATCATTCTATACTGCTATCATTGATAATAGAGCTGAAGTTGATACAAGAATAGCATCATCACTGAACTCTTCTATCATTCTATACTGCTATCATTGATAATAGAGCTGAAGTTGATACAAGAATAGCATCATCACTGAACTCTTCTATCATACTATACTGCTATCATTGATAATAGAGCGGAATTTGATACAAGAATAGCATACTCACTGAACTCTTCTATCATTCTATACTGCTATCATTGATAATAGAGCTGAAGTTGATACAAGAATAGCATCATCACTGAACTCTTCTATCATTCTATACTGCTATCATTTATAATAGAGCTGAAGTTGATACAAGAATAGCATCGTCACTGAACTCTTCTATCATACTATACTGCTATCATTGATAATAGAGCTGAAGTTGATACAAGAATAGCATCTTCACTGAACTCTTCTATCATTCTATACTGTTATCATTGATAATAGAGCTGAAGTTGATACAAGAATAGCATCATCACTGAACTCTTCTATCATTCTATACTGCTATCATTGATAATAGAGCTGAAGTTGATACAAGAATAGCATCATCACTGAACTCTTCTATCATTCTATACTGCTATCATTGATAATAGAGCTGAAGTTGATACAAGAATAGCATCATCACTGAACTCTTCTATCATTCTATACTGCTATCATTGATAATAGAGCTGAAGTTGATACAAGAATAGCATCTTCACTGAACACTATCATTGATAATATAGCTGAAGTTGATACAAGAATAGCATCATCACTGAACTCTTCTATCATTCTATACTGCTATCATTGATAATAGAGCTGAAGTTGATACAAGAATAGCATCATCACTGAACTCTTCTATCATTCTATACTGCTATCATTGATAATAGAGCTGAAGTTGATACAAGAATAGCATCATCACTGAACTCTTCTATCATTCTATACTGCTATCATTGATAATAGAGCTGAAGTTGATACAAGAATAGCATCGTCACTGAACTCTTCTATCATTCTATACTGTTATCATTGATAATAGAGCTGAAGTTGATACAAGAATAGCATCGTCACTGAACTCTTCTATCATTCTATACTGTTATCATTGATAATAGAGCTGAAGTTGATACAAGAATAGCATCATCACTGAACTCTTCTATCATTCTATACTGCTATCATTGATAATAGAGCTGAAGTTGATACAAGAATAGCATCATCACTGAACTCTTCTATCATTCTATACTGCTATCATTGATAATAGAGCTGAAGTTGATACAAGAATAGCATCATCACTGAACTCTTCTATCATTCTATACTGCTATCATTGATAATAGAGCTGAAGTTGATACAAGAATAGCACCATCGCAGAACTCTTGTATCATTCTATACTGCTATCATTGATAATAGAGCTGAAGTTGATACAAGAATAGCATCATCACTGAACTCTTCTAACATTCTATACTGCTATCATTTATAATAGAGCTGAAGTTGATACAAGAATAGCATCATCACTGAACTCTTCTATCATTCTATACTGCTATCATTGATAATAGAGCTGAAGTTGATACAAGAATAGCATCATCACTGAACTCTTCTATCATTCTATACTGCTATCATTGATAATAGAGCTGAAGTTGATACAAGAATAGCATCGTCACTGAACTCTTCTATCATTCTATTCTGCTATCATTGATAATAGAGCTGAAGTTGATACAAGAATAGCATCGTCACTGAACTCTTCTATTATTCTATACTGCTATCATTGATAATAGAGCTGAAGTTGATACAAGAATAGCATCATCACTGAACTCTTCTATCATTCTATACTGCTATCATTGATAATAGAGCTGAAGTTGATACAAGAATAGCATAATCACTGAACTCTTCTATCATACTATACTGCTATCATTGATAATAGAGCTGAAGTTGATACAAGAATAGCATCGTCACTGAACTCTTCTATCATTCTATACTGTTATCATTGATAATAGAGCTGAAGTTGATACAAGAATAGCATCGTCACTGAACTCTTCTATCATTCTATACTGCTATCATTGATAATAGAGCTGAAGTTGATACAAATCATCACTGAACTCTTCTATCATTCTAGACTGCTACCATTGATAATAGAGCTGAAGTTGATACAAGAATAGCATCGTCACTGAACTCTTCTATCATTCTATACTGTTATCATTGATAATAGAGCTGAAGTTGATACAAGAATAGCATCGTCACTGAACTCTTCTATCATTCTATACTGTTATCATTGATAATAGAGCTGAAGTTGATACAAGAATAGCATCATCACTGAACTCTTCTATCATTCTATACTGTTATCATTGATAATAGAGCTGAAGTTGATACAAGACTAGCATCATCACTGAACTCTTCTATCATTCTCTACTGCTACGATTGATAATAGATCTTAAGTTGATACAAGAATAGCATCATCACTGAACTCTTCTATCATTCTATACTACTATCATTGATAATAGAGCTGAAGTTGATACAAGAATAGCATCATCACTGAACTCTTCTATCATTCTATACTACTATCATTGTTAATAGAGCTGAAGTTGATACAAGAATAGCATCATCACTGAACTCTTATATCATTCTATACTGCTATCATTGATAATAGAGCTGAAGTTGTTACAAGAATAGCATCATCACTGAACTCTTCTATCATACTATACTACTATCATTGATAATAGAGCTGAAGTTGATACAAGAATAGCATCTTCACTGAACTCTTATATCATTCTATACTGCTATCATTGATAATAGAGCTGAAGTTGTTACAAGAATAGCATCATCACTGAACTCTTCTATCATACTTCTCTACTATCATTGATAATAGAGCTGAAGTTGATACAAGAATAGCATCGTCACTGAACTCTTCTATCATTCTATACTGTTATCATTGATAATAGAGCTGAAGTTGATACAAGAATAGCATCGTCACTGAACTCTTCTATCATTCTATACTGATATCATTGATAATAGAGCTGAAGTTGATACAAGAATAGCATCATCACTGAACTCTTCTATCATTCTATACTGCTATCATTGATAATAGAGCTGAAGTTGATACAAGAATAGCATCATCACTGAACTCTTCTATCATTCTATACTGCTATCATTTATAATAGAGCTGAAGTTGATACAAGAATAGCATCGTCACTGAACTCTTCTATCATTCTATACTGCTATCATTGATAATAGAGCTGAAGTTGATACAAGAATAGCATCATCGCTGAACTCTTCTATCATTCTATACTGATATCATTGTTAATAGAGCTGAAGTTGATACAAGAATAGCATAGTCACTGAACTCTTCTATCATTCTATACTGTTATCATTGATAATAGAGCTGAAGTTGATACAAGAATAGCATCATCACTGAACTCTTCTATCATTCTATACTGCTATCATTGATAATAGAGCTGAAGTTGATACAAGAATAGCATAATCAATGAACTCTTCTATCATTCTATACTGCTATCATTGATAATAGAGCTGAAGTTGATACAAGAATAGCATCTTCACTGAACTCTTCTATCATTCTATACTGCTATCATTGATAATAGAGCTGAAGTTGATACAAGAATAGCATCGTCACTGAACTCTTCTATCATTCTATACTGCTATCATTGATAATAGAGCTGAAGTTGATACAAGAATAGCATCATCACTGAACTCTTCTATCATTCTATACTGCTATCATTGATGATATAGCTAAAGTTTATATAAGAATAGCGTCATCACTAAACTCTTCTATCATTCTATACTGCTATCATTGATAATAGAGCTGAAGTTGATACAAGAATAGCACCATCACTGAACTCTTCTATCATTCTATACTGCTACCATTGATAATAGAGCTGAAGTTGATACAAGAATAGCACCATCACTGAACTCTTCTATTATTCTATACTGCTACCATTGATAATAGAGCTGAAGTTGATACAAGAATAGCATCATCACTGAACTCTTCTATCATTCTATACTGCTACCATTGATAATAGAGCTGAAGTTGATACAAGAATAGCATCATCACTGAACTCTTCTATCATTCTATACTGCTATCATTGATAATAGAGCTGAAGTTGATACAAGAATAGCACCATCGCAGAACTCTTGTATCATTCTATACTGCTATCATTGATAATAGAGCTGAAGTTGATACAAGAATAGCATCATCACTGAACTCTTCTACCATTCTATACTGCTATCATTGATAATAGAGCTGAAGTTGATACAAGAATAGCATCATCACTGAACTCTTCTATCATTCTATACTGCTATCATTGATAATAGAGCTGATGTTGATACAAGAATAGCATCATCACTGAACTCTTCTATCATTCTATACTGCTATCATTTATAATAGAGCTGAAGTTGATACAAGAATAGCATCGTCACTGAACTCTTCTATCATTCTATACTGCTATCATTGATAATAGAGCTGAAGTTGATACAAGAATAGCATCATCACTGAACTCTTCTATCATTCTATACTGCTATCATTGATAATAGAGCTGAAGTTGATACAAGAATAGCATCATCACTGAACTCTTCTATCATTCTATACTGCTATCATTGATAATAGAGCTGAAGTTGATACAAGAATAGCATCATCACTGAACTCTTCTATCATTCTATACTGCTATCATTGATAATAGAGCTGAAGTTGATACAAGAATAGCATCGTCACTGAACTCTTCTATCATACTTCTCTACTATCATTGATAATAGAGCTGAAGTTGATACAAGAATA
Source organism: Riptortus pedestris (assembly GCA_019009955.1). NCBI lineage: Eukaryota > Metazoa > Arthropoda > Insecta > Hemiptera > Alydidae > Riptortus > Riptortus pedestris. The sequence continues at coordinate 6,532,250 of CM032230.1, read as the reverse complement.
GCATCGTCACTGAACTCGTCTATCATTCTATACTGTTATCATTGATAATAGAGCTGAAGTTGATACAAGAATAGCATCGTCACTGAACTCTTCTATCATTCTATACTGTTATCATTGATAATAGAGCTGAAGTTGATACAAGAATAGCATAATCAATGAACTCTTCTATCATTCTATACTGCTATCATTGATAATAGAGCTGAAGTTGATACAAGAATAGCATCATCACTGAACTCTTCTATCATTCTATACTGCTATCATTGATAATAGAGCTGAAGTTGATACAAGAATATCATCCTCAATGAACTCTTCTATCATTCTATACTGCTATCATTGATAATAGAGCTGAAGTTGATACAAGAATAGCATCATCACTGAACTCTTCTATCATTCTATACTGCTATCATTTATAATAGAGCTGAAGTTGATACAAGAATAGCATCGTCACTGAACTCTTCTATCATACTATACTGCTATCATTGATAATAGAGCTGAAGTTGATACAAGAATAGCATCGTCACTGAACTCTTCTATCATTCTATACTGCTACCATTGATAATAGAGCTGAAGTTGATACAAGAATAGCACCATCACTGAACTCTTCTATCATTCTATACTGCTACCATTGATAATAGAGCTGAAGTTGATACAAGAATAGCACCATCACTGAACTCTTCTATTATTCTATACTGCTACCATTGATAATAGAGCTGAAGTTGATACAAGAATAGCATCGTCACTGAACTCTTCTATCATTCTATACTGCTACCATTGATAATAGAGCTGAAGTTGATACAAGAATAGCATCATCACTGAACTCTTCTATCATTCTATACTGCTATCATTGATAATAGAGCTGAAGTTGATACAAGAATAGCATCGTCACTGAACTCTTCTATTATTCTATACTGCTACCATTGATAATAGAGCTGAAGTTGATACAAGAATAGCATCGTCACTGAACTCTTCTATCATACTATACTGCTATCATTGATAATAGAGCTGAAGTTGATACAAGAATAGCATCGTCACTGAACTCTTCTATCATTCTATACTGTTATCATTGATAATAGAGCTGAAGTTGATACAAGAATAGCATCGTCACTGAACTCTTCTATCATTCTATACTGTTATCATTGATAATAGAGCTGAAGTTGATACAAGAATAGCATCATCACTGAACTCTTCTATCATACTTCATACTACTATCATTGATAATAGAGCTGAAGTTGATACAAGAATAGCATCTTCACTGAACTCTTATATCATTCTATACTGCTATCATTGATAATAGAGCTGAAGTTGTTACAAGAATAGCATCATCACTGAACTCTTCTATCATACTTCACTACTATCATTGATAATAGAGCTGAAGTTGATACAAGAATAGCATCTTCACTGAACTCTTCTATCATTCTACACTGCTATCATTGATAATAGAGCTGAAGTTGATACAAGAATAGCATCATCACTGAACTCTTCTATCATACTTCACTACTATCATTTATAATAGAGCTGAAGTTGATACAAGAATAGCATCGTCACTGAACTCTTCTATCATACTATACTGCTATCATTGATAATAGAGCTGAAGTTGATACAAGAATAGCATCGTCACTGAACTCTTCTATCATTCTATACTGTTATCATTGATAATAGAGCTGAAGTTGATACAAGAATAGCATCATCACTGAACTCTTCTATCATTCTATACTGCTATCATTGATAATAGAGCTGAAGTTGATACAAGAATAGCATCATCACTGAACTCTTCTATCATTCTATACTGCTATCATTGATAATAGAGCTGAAGTTGATACAAGAATAGCATCATCACTGAACTCTTCTATAATTCTATACTGCTAACATTGATAATAGAGCTGAAGTTGATACAAGAATAGCATAATCAATGAACTCTTCTATCATTCTATACTGTTATCATTGATAATAGAGCTGAAGTTGATACAAGAATAGCATCATCACTGAACTCTTCTATCATTCTATACTGCTATCATTGATAATAGAGCTGAAGTTGATACAAGAATAGCATAATCAATGAACTCTTCTATCATTCTATACTGCTATCATTGATAATAGAGCTGAAGTTGATACAAGAATAGCATCATCACTGAACTCTTCTATCATTCTATACTGCTATCATTGATAATAGAGCTGAAGTTGATACAAGAATAGCATAATCAATGAAAACTACTAACAAAGTATACTACTATCATTTATAATATAGCTGAAGTTGATACAAGAATTGAGTCTTCTATTATGCTATACTGCTATCATTTATAATAGAGCTGAAGTTGATACAAGAATAGCATCGTCACTGAACTCTTCTATCATTCTATACTGCTATCATTGATAATAGAGCTGAAGTTGATACAAGAATAGCATAATCAATGAATACTACTAACGCATTATAGTTCTGTCATTTATAATAGAGCTGAAGTTAGTATAAGAATACCATCATGTGACTATCATACTTCTCTACTATCATTGATAATAGAGCTGAAGTTGATACAAGAATAGCATCGTCACTGAACTCGTCTATCATTCTATACTGTTATCATTGATAATAGAGCTGAAGTTGATACAAGAATAGCATAATCAATGAATTCTTCTACGCATTATAGTACTGTCATTGATAATAGAGCTGAAGTTGATACAAGAATACCATTGAATCTACTATCATACTTACTACTATCATTTATAATAGAGCTGAAGTTGATACAAGAATAGCATCGTCACTGAACTCTTCTATCATTCTATACTGCTATCATTGATAATAGAGCTGAAGTTGATACAAGAATAGCATAATCAATGAACTCTACTATCATCTATACTATCATTGATAATAGAGCTGAAGTTCAAGAATAGCATAATCAATGATATCATTATATACTGTCATTTATAATAGAACTGAAGTTAGAATACCATCATGTGAGTATCATACTTCTCTACTATCATTGATAGTAGAGCTAAAGTTGGTCCGAAAACTGTCATGCTTCCAAAGAAAAATTTCTTGGTTGACATTAAGAACACAGCAAGTAATATGGATTGTTGTGCAATAAACATTTCGTTCTTCATTGTTTTCAGCTGCCAGTAAACTCATCGATAACTTAATTAGACATAGAAAATACATGGGGAGAAGTAGTGAATTGTGTGTTATCTTAGGAAATCTGCTTACTTCACGCAGCCCCTGATTGATGGACGTTTTAGTTTTCTCAACCTTCGAGTGTCAGATTTAAAATATTTTCGAAGTTAAGGTCACATGGATTTAAAAGCTATTTTAACGAAACAGCATTAGGTCATATTGTAATCTTTCGAAGTGTTGTTTTCCTCCGTTCGAAGAAAAAAGTATGTGGGGCAGATAAAGTGAAGATCCGGACCATTAGTCAGAGACGAGGTATTTGCTGTATACTTTCTCCATGGAGTATAGCTGGAGATCTCCAGTCCAGCCTCCAGTATATATGTATATAGTGCCTACCTCTGGAGATGAATGGCTCCAATGGAAGAGAAAGGGCCCAGGGTCATTGGGTCACTACCGCTGTCCTACTTACCATACTATCTATGGGCAAATACGAATTTAAAAATGGTCAAACTTTGCATAAATCCTTATCAGAATAACACTTTTTAGCTGTATCTCAATGAATAATTTTTAAAAGATTCCTCACACAGGTGCTGAGTAAAGTAAGCAGATATCACTCGCACTCATCTCTCCACACATTCTCTATTTCTCCAGTAGTAAAATGAATAAAAATGTTAGACTTGAGATGTTAGTGTCCGAGGGGCTGGTAGTGAAAATCGGATGAGTAGAATGTAGAATAATCACTAAAAGTATAAGTTCAATGATAAGATTATTTGGTATTTCAGTTTCAAATAATGTGCTACATGAAATAAGAGCTTGTTAATATGACAGGAGGAGGAGCGGTGGTTTACTGCTGGCCGAAAACTAAAAAAATACAAAATGGTAATAATCAAGATAGTCTAAAAACGTTTATAGAACATTTCATTTCTAATAGGATTTGTTTCATAGACTATTTTCCATCCGACTTATGATAACGGAGATATTTCAAATTTTCGTAATCACCCCCTAGCCACCCCCCCCCCTAAACACCTCCTCCCTTAGGTTCGACTTTAACGAATCTTTAATTAACATTAAACGTTTTATTTTCCAGTTTTGTAACGATCAAAGAAACAAATAGTGCTTGATCATTAGCACACAAATATATGTATATATATATATATATATACATATATATATATATATATATATATATATATATATATATATATATGTATATATTATCTTGAACGGACCTCATTTTCGTGATCTCCTAGCTCCTAGGTAGGATAGATGGAGATTAAAAGAAATTTTTCGATAATCGCTTCATGAGTATGACATCTATAGCTTGGTTTAAGGATAATCCTGTAACAAAAGTCCATCTCATGGGCTGCGTAATGTAAGCAGATTTCCCAAATGCTGGCATAACTCACTTGTGATATCATCTCATCACATATTCTTCATTTATACGAAAAATAACGTAGATCTTTTGAAATTGCAAATTCTTCCCATCTCTAAACCCATTCTTGATCATACTCCACCCATTAATTATTATGAACTTTAGAGTAAAATGAAACAGTTAAATATCGAGTATGGTATAAAACAAGTTAACATATTCGAATTAAGAAAGTCAAATATGAAATGAGGATGTCGTCACACAACGTATTTGCAAGTACCTTATCTAGTAAGTATCTGTCGTAAACAATATTTGGTACTTAAGCTTAACAATATTTGGTGTTTAAGGGGGGTTCACTCTAGGCCAAAAACTGCATGTTATAGATAGATAGAGAAAAAATTTACTATAATAATATTCATAGTTATTTTAGTTTTCAATAAAAGTTACCGATCAACGGTGATATTTCGACCTTTAGAAATTTTCCCCTCTAGACCCTCCCCCCACTGGTTCATTTTCAGCCATTAACGAACTCGACCTTTAGTTTTGCATTAAACGCTTATATATCGACTTTGGTAACGATCAAACAGAAATTGCGACCGCTAGAGCGGTACAGGCAAGTATACACAATTTTGAATGAACCTCATTTTCGTCACCTATGAGATAGGATCGGTGTACATTTGAGGAAATGTTTCGACAATTGCGTTATGAATCACTATTCCCCAGTTTATTTTCCTTATAGGGAAATAAATAACTCAGTTAATATTCGAGACAATGAAAGCATTTATAAACCAATAGTAGTAGAAAATAACTATTCTAACAACGTTGGTTGTATTTACTTTTACGATACAATGGTTGGTGAGGTCTGATGACATTTTGAAAGAAACATAGATTGTCATTAGTTATTCTCTGGTCAGATAAAGGTTACTTATTGAAGTGTGTTTATCTTGCTCTTCTTTCCATCGGGTTTCAGGAATCTTTTTGATGGTTAACATCTGATTCGGCGTGATTCTCCACTTTTTCCTATCCGGCTTCACAATAATTCATCTGTTTATATGTGCAAATACACAGTTTTGTACGAACTGTGTCTCTGTTATGTTGTAGTTCCAAAACATAACAATACATTGTTCCAGGTCTTATGTCATACGATAGAACTCTTTCTTTAGAATTCTATAAAATATTGAATCTCAAATATTATTAAGTTTATAAGGAATGAAATGTTGTAATAGGCAACAGCTTTCATCTTGTGATAGTTCAAAACCAATCAAGCCCAGAAGTTTATGGCTTGAAAGTTACGCTTGGCTGATTCTTTAGCTCGTTATTTTTTCCAATATCTCTCCTTTAATGAACTTTCCATTAAATTCACTTTTTATTTTTAATTGCATACTTTTCACGCCATGATTCTCTTATTATTATTAACATTGTATTTTCCAAAGATGGCAAGGGAAAAAAAAAAGCCCATATTGCTTATTTGTATAGAATCCTTATCTGCGATTGGAATTATTCAAAGTGTGTCAAATGGTGGAGAGGGATTGATTAGGAAATAATTCACATTTATTCTTCAAAACTAAAATTCCCATTCTTCAAATCCCCTTCAGTTACCTGACCCTTATGGAAAAATACACCCAGACGGGATGTGGAATTGTTCACATTGAAGACTTGCTATAAAAATGCCATATTTATTAAGTGAACAATGATTTCTCGGGCATTGCCGCGAATCTTAGTATATATATATATATATATATATATATATATATATATATATATAACATTTTTCTAAGAAGATCTGTCTCTTACTTGCCTCTTTCCGATTTCATTAATGAGTTCTATCCTTAATTTTGCATGGATCAAGTTAGGGAAAGTCTCTGAGGGATTTTATAACTCTCTCTATCTCTCTCTCTCTCTCTCTCTCTCTCTCTCTCTCTCTCTCTCTCTCTCTCTCTCTCACACACACACACACACACACACACAGACCGGCGTATATATCTTTTGGGAAATCTGCTAAAATCAGAACGTATCTAAAAGGGTTTCATATGTAAACATTAAGTTAATAATGGTTGCAAGACGATACTAATATTTCAAAAGCGCCTTTCAAATGTAATGTACGTTTTACCATTATAAACTTTATTTGTGCCTTTCAGTGTTTATGTTGCAACCAACTACCGTAACATTTCTTAGCGATTTCGACATTATCGAATTGAAAGTTAAAAAGTGAATGCGCAGGACTTTCCTACTGTTTTGAACTTTCGGAATCGAAATAACTGTAAGGAAAATCATGGAAATTAATGTATATATTTATGCATAAAATGATGTATGGTCTTTCATGTCCGTGATTATACCTTTGTAAATTGCACCTTGCCGAATTAGTTATCTTGTGAAAGAAAATGAATCAAGACATTCATTTCGCATACCTAAAAAAATTCCAATTTATTGATATTTCGTGAAATTAAAGTTGGCCAAATATTGAGTGAAAAACGTGGAGGTTAAGTTGTACCAACGTTTTCATAACATGCTCGAGTAGCACACCAATGGTAGGTAAACATAGTTGTAGCAGATATAATGCAATTCTGCTGTTGAGTTAGTCCTCTCGACGGAGTTTATAGAATATTTATGAACTTGAGTTATTGTCTATTACCGTTTTGGCTGTCCGAATGTTTGTTTGATTATTAACAAACTCGATATTTAAACATTTTATGTAAAACTAAATACCTAGTTCGTTAATGGTTGTAATCGGAGGTGGGAGTGGAAGGGATTCCTTCTAAATATTGTATATAACATATTTGTTTCAAACATTAACCCTGAAAATAGGATGTTTTAGTTTTGTGCCTCCAATAAACCCCCACTCCTACTCATCTCATTTTAACAATACGCTGATATATCATGAAACATCTTACTATTAATACGGCTTTCAGGAAATCATTACTGTGCAATATTATATGTTCGATCTGACGCCATAAAGATTGGTTTTCCGTTCTAGGCTCTCATTTTGGATTATAGATATATAGCATGTTTAACTGCCAGTCCAACGATGACGAGTGACCAACTCATTAAATAAAATCCTTAGTCCTACCCTGGCTAGAGTAGGGTGATAACCAGTAGATAACCCGTCCCAATTAGCCATAGTATCAAACAAGGTCGTAACATTTTTATAATGCCATAAATAGTTGACTTTTATTAGTCACTGAAAATAGTGTGTAGTAAATAAAATCATTTAGCACATTTAATTTCCTATAAATGTTCAACTACTCATTTTTTATGTATCTGTAATATTAAACCTAACGGAAAATATTCATATAATCTAAAATACAAAAATGGTATTCTACTTAAAAATTGGAGTTTTGGACATATATGTTTTTTTATATATCTACGTACGATGACGTCTGTTCTAAATAACCGATCCTAACTTTTGACTATGCTTCATTCAAATCGATTTCAGGACAGGTGAGGAATATCAGCTGATTAGCACAGCTGGCTCATGTAAGTTATCACAGGCCGTCCTGGCAGAAGGTCTGTAAATTATTAACGTTTAATGTTAATTATTTTTTAGCAGATTTTCTTTCAGGGGGGTATTGAGGGGGTACTCATGACGCGATTATCGAAATAAATCTTCAAATATTCCTTGATCCCACCCAGGAGATGAAAGTCGCAAGGCTCTAGCGGTCGCAATTGTTATTGTATCATTACCAAACTCGGCATATAATTGTTTTTTTTTTTTTTTAAATGACTCTTGGAGGGGAGAATTTTGAAAATGTTATAGAATCAATATTGTTAAACTATTGATGGTCTTCAATTATTGCTGTATGCATTTTTTCTAAATTCCGGAGTTTTTTTGTAATTTCTTGTTTTCAGCCTTCAGTGCCCTATCTACTTGTCCGTTCTTTTTATATAGAAATAGAGAATGCGTGGTGAGATGAGATCAAAAAAATGTTATACCAGCACGTGGGAAATCCACTTAGTTTAAGCAGCCACTGGGGGCGGACTTTTAGTTATTGGCTCCTGAAGAGCAATTTTGGTGGGGGGAAATATGTAGAATTTGGTTTAAGAAACACATCTACCAGACATCTGTTCGTTTGAATGATGTTCGGCCCTTTCAACAAATTCAAGTTTCATTCAAGGTCGCCTAATTGCAAAATAATAAAAAATATAAAATAAAATTTCTACATTAGATTCTCCTTTCTCCCTCATATTAGTAGAATCTGCCGTTTCTTTTGCCACGCATAAACTAAACAGGTAGGTAGCCATTGATATAGTTCTCACACAGCAAATATCTCTCTAATTCTTCACAGAAGTTCGATCTGTATACAAGGACTCGTTCTCCGATAAAAGAATTCATTGATGTTATAATAAATGAAGAATGCTTGAATGAGCGGAGAGACAGTAAGCATAGCTCGCAGCTACTGACACACATATCAGCCAATAGTGTAAGGTAATGACGGCAGAGGGAGCTGAGGTCTGTCCCAAGATGGCAACCTAGAATGCGTGGCTATTGCTAAACATCGTCTGCCAAATATCCGCTCACGATGGAGTGAGTTATGACAACCTAGCCTACTATTGCCACAGCCCGGTCAACAGATGTGCTCAATCACTATTAAAGTATCATAGTCCGATAAAGTGTTTGCCGCACTAAATTGTGAATCTTCCGACGCTAAAAGTCGTGGATCGGTGCTCAGTTTGGCCTCGTGAGCTGGTCTTACAATTAATCTCACATGGAGAGCTTCGCAGAGTGGTGAGTTCGATTCCAGCCCCGGGTAGTAAAACATTATTTAGTGACGGACTCATTAAATAAATTTTTAGCCCCACCCTGGCTAGAAAAGGGTGGTTTCCTGTAGATAAGCCGTTCCGATTAGCCAAAGTAGCATAAAGTGGACGTTTATGGAAAAAAAAGTCGTGGATCCATGTATCCTGTATTTCTAAGTAAAAATACGACAAGCAAGAGAGTAATAATCACATACATTAAAAATAGCAAATCAAGCAGGGGCTTCGTAAACTAAGCTGACTTCCCAATCGCTGGTATGACAAAGTACTGACCTCATCTCAACATAGATACTCTATTTCTAAATAAAAATCCTATGAGTAGCAGTGGGGGTTTAGTAAAGGCTGAAATCAAGAAAGTACAAACAATTTGTTTAATACTTGAGAGCGAGAAAATGTATAGAACAACAATTGTGGGGCACCAATCGTTTAACAAGACTGGCTCTATAACATTTCAAGATCCGACTCATAATAACGGAGATATTTGGAATTATAAAATTCCCCCTGTAAACCCTCTGTAAAACTATTCCGCGTCTGATTTTAGCCATTAATTTAATTAATTTGATGAATTTGATCGTTAGTGTTGAACGAACCTGGTATATATCTATCTAGTATGGGAGAAATGAAATAAACATTATTGGAGTGGAGAAAGTAATATGTGAATTAAGGACTTACATTGCACAACTTCTTTAATAGTTCTCAAATAAATAAAGACCGTAGAAAACAACTCTTGGGGTTTAATCTTCGAATGGTAACTTTCATGATTTGTGGATTACCAAAGGGAGTGTTTACTGTTTGCTGAAAATTAAAAATGCAAGTATCTCAGCTAATATTCTAGGTAGAGAAAAAGGCATACCGGGGCAGTTATAGGAAATTACTCTTGCAACAAGATTGGTTATTTGCTTATATTCGATCCTGCACATAGCAGGAATTTCTTGAATTTCCGATTCCCCCTCTCCCTCAAGTCCTCTGCGACGAATTCAGCCGTTAAAGAACTTAGAGAGTCAGTACAAGAAATATATATGCATATATATAAAGCTTTTAACAGACCTCATTATCGTCATCTCTTAGTTGGGATCGATGGGCATTTAACAATAATGCTTGAAAAATTACGTCATGAGGGCTACACAAATAGCTGATTTCTCTTTTATGGAATTCTGCTAAAATGGAGTCAGCCTATCGCTTAGAGCAGATATTCGCAAAATAATTTGAGCAAGAGATTCCTTTGAACTGATACGACAGACCCCCCCCCCCCCCAGAGCCTACTTCATATCTCTAGTTTTTCCCTATTGGTAAAAAATACTTACCATCTTAAAAATTTTGTGATTGGCTAAGTGAGTAAATTTGACATCATTTTCTCATCAAAATTTAACAGAATAAATTGATATACAATTTAGTAAATATCTAGTATTTTTTTAATATAAATTACGTAAAATACTAAGAAGGTAATTATTGATTTGAAAAAAAAACACACATTAAAATCGCAAAATCAAGATGAAAAAAGTCCGTCATGCAGGAGTTGCGTAAACTAAGCACATTTCCCCCGTGAAGTTTTACAATAGAGAAATTTCACGAGAGCTGAACAGCCGACCTAGCTTTTGGCGAGAACTGACTCTCATCCGTTATCCGCCCAGATTCAATAAAAATGCAAATATCTCGGTTAATATTCAAGATAGAGAATAAATGTATATAAAAATATTTATAGTAAATTTAATTTACAATGAGACTGATTCTACACAATTTTTCGATCCATGTAGTAACGGAAATATTTCGAATTTTCGAAAATCCTCTGTTTTAACCCCCCTCCTCCCCCCTGGCCCGATTTCAGCCGTCAACGAACTTGATCTTTGTTTTTTCATAAAACGACTAAATATCGAGTTTGGTAACGATTAAACAATAATTGCGACCGCTAGAGCGGTAACAGACAAATATATATATATATATATATATATATATATATATATATATATATATATATATGTACAGTTTTGAACGGACCTCATATTCTTCATCTCCTGGGTAGGATTGATGGACATTTGAAGAAAAATTTCGAAAATTGCGTCATGAGTACTACCTCAACAGCTGATTTCCCTTAAGGTTTTAAATCTGCTAAAAATAAAACAAATCATTCTATGAAATAACATGGTGTCTTAAAACCAGTATAGCTGAATCTGGTTGAATATTGGTGAGTTGCAGCCTTGATTCTCAGCGTTCGTTGATTTTCAAACGGCTTCTCTGTTTTGTCCAGAATGTTTGTAAACTCACTGATGTCCTTTTCGACTAGGTATCATGATTGAACAGCGATAAGGTATTTGTCAGCAATGTTCCACAAGGAGGGATACTTTGTTTCAATGTTGTGCTGCAACTTTGAAACATCTGATAGCCTCGGTTGAACTTCTGCTTGAGTTAAAAATAAAACAATATTTCCTACTAAAATATACGTCATTCTTATAACAAGTTAGTGAACGTAACACAATTTATGCAATATTTTGAACGTTCAAAATACGAACTTGTGCTAATTAATAAATGCCAATTTGTATACCTATTCGACCTCCAACTGATTTTGACCTTTGTGGGTATCTTGAGTTTAGGGAGACATCCTTTCACTAGACCGGCTTCATCTATACTGATAAGAACACAACTTGGCCCACTAGTACCACTTTCACTTAACGTTATTGGCTTTCGCTGTGTCGATGATAACCCACCGAAGCCCACCAAATGTGTTTGGTTCTCCATTAATGCATTTTTAATTGCAGTCGGGACGCGCCACCAATTAGGAATTCTTCTTATCCATAATTTATTCAAGGACTTCAGGTTTGGTTTGAGTTCATCTGTAGATGATGCAGTCCTGCCTTTCACCTGCCTGGCAAGGAATCCTTGCCCAATGACCCCGAAGTTTGAGGGATTGCTTGGGATTCTTCACGTCCTTGCTGAAGTTAATGAAGATAATTCCAAGTGCCTGAAGTATCATCATCTGAGGCAGCGCACTCAATTAAGTGTCAGTGGATATTTGTCCCAAGTTTTTTTTCGTTGATAATATGTGGTCAATTTAGACCTGTGAAAGAAATTTGATTAATGGCGCAAGGAGAACAGGATTAAATTAAGCTGTCCCAGCAACCCTGCCTTAATTTCTTAATCCATTGATCAATTCAAATATTTCAATAGTTTCAAAGCAATTTGCAAGTAACAAAGTAACGCTTACTGCTATATTGCAAATGAATGTAACAAGATCTTTTATCATTTTTGAGAAATGGTTTAAAACATAGACTTAGCTGACCATAAGGGACTAATCCAAATGATAATTTAATGGTGCTCAATTTTTTTTTCTGTTTTTGTATTGGGCATTTAATTAGAAATCGTATGTTTATTAATAAGGAGTAACGTGTTTTGCCTTTTTAAGCAGATTTTCCTCAAAGGAAACTAGCTACTGAGTGTAATTTTCGACAATCTCCTTCAAATGTCCATCGAGCTTCCCCAAGAGATGACGAAAATGAACTCCGTTCAAAACTATATAGTTACATAATTGTCAGTTGCCGCTCTAGGGGTCTAGCTATTGTTTGATCGTTACCAAACTCAAGTAAGCACGTCTTGAAAGAATGCCATGCAGCTAGCGATTTTGAGTTCGAGGTATTCGACCACGGTGGCAAAGGGAGAAAAATGGATTTGGTGGAACAGATCAGGATTAGAATGGACATGTTGGCGGACAGAAATATTAATATTAGGGGGGAGGGTGGCGTGCTGTGACCTCTGCAGTAGCTGCCCTGGCCGGAGTAGGCTCTCAGTCTGGAAGGAGGTGTCGGCTCAATGAGGGTCAGATCTAGGGCAGTATTGCCTCTCCATCTCCTTTTCATTATATAGTATGGTCATTTTGATAATAATTTATATATAATAGGTTTTACTTTAGGGTTAATCATGTTCACAACATTAGTAACTGTTTTATCTCTGATTTTAATAAGTTGGATGTTTTTTTACATATTTGTTTATAACTTTTTAGACCTTGACATTACCTCTTACTGGGCGTATACTATTTATTGAAGTTGCATGTATTTACATAAATGTATTTATTATGTCACATAGCACTGAAGATGGGACGGTTCACCCAGAAAGTACTCTGCAATTAATAAAGAATTGTTTGGAGTACTTTTCTAGTTCTAAAGAGTTGTTGTTAGGTGGTTTTACATGCTTATCCTTCCGGTGATAAGGGACCTCCACCAGCAAGCCCAAATCCCACTGCTATAACTTCACTTTACACTTCTATAGGATTCTATCTCTGGGACATTGTCTCTAGAGACGCCGTGGAGGGGAATATGGATGAGTGGCACTGAAAAGGGCTAGGACAAGCCTAGAAACTAGACATCATATTCGTTAATGTCTGTAATCGGACCAGGAATAGGGGATTTTAGAGGGAAAGAGTATACAGAAAATTCAAAATATCTCCGATACTATTAGTCGAACCGAGAAATATTATAGAAGCAATCTTGTTTAGCTGTAGATGCTCTACAGTTATTGTATTACACATTGTTTCGTAACTTAAATATTAAGCAAGTTATTCATTTTTTCTTGTTATTAGAGTTCAGTAAACTCCCACTACTCCTCATTGGATATTTACTTAGAAATAGAGAATATATGTGTATTAGACGAAATCAATAGTGTGCCATTCCAGCCCGTGTGGAAATTTGCTTAGTACACGCACCCCGTGCGTTTTTATCGTCTTCTAGGCATGTTTGATGGAAATTTGAATACACTTGTCAAGCTCAATCTCCTATTTCCATCAAAGGAAGGGTACAAACAGTGTCTTTCTTGATGAATTTTCTACTCTCCTATTTAGGATTGATTTGACCATATGTTTGAAAAATCGAACTATGTACTGCAGGCAGAAGGAACATTTGCAGAAATATGTAAATATGAATTATATCATAAAAAAATAAAATAAAAGAATTTGACTACGTAATGAAAGCATCGAACTCGAATCGAATTATACAATTAACGGATTACATGACACGTTTGGGAGTGAGCCAGCCCACCGTAACAGTTCCTGCAAGAACGGAGTGTAACACATATCTTTGGGGAGCTGATCCGAATGTGTATTGCAGTGTTGGAACAGAGCCAGGACAATAGCAACAGACGACCACTCCCTGTGTGTGTGTTCGACATACTGATCATCTTCAGCTACTGCCTTCTACATATGTAATTACCTACCTTCTTCCTTTAAATGGCCAATACTCTACCCCCGTTGTCTCGCCCTCCGTAACCAGGTCGTGGGAACTCTCTGCTCCAAGTCTTCCAAAGCATTTCTTAAGGAAATCCTTTAGCGTTTTAAGGGAACGGAGAACAACCACGGTAATCATTTAGTCGTTTAGCTCTTCAGAATTGTTAATCTTGCCTAGTGGTATATTAAAAAAGAATTGGACAATATACAACGTTAACAAGGTGCTTTAATGGGACTCTAGTGCATCCATCTCACCAAATATTCTCCATTTCTTGGTAAAATTCCTACAAGCAGAAATTGGGGTTTACTAAAGGCCGAAAACCAATGTGATTATCTCGCTTAATGGATGATATACCGAACAAATGTGTGGAATGACAATTACAGAGTGTCATTAGTTAAATAAGATTGTTTCTGTAGTATTTTTCGGTCCAACCCTAGCCTGGAATTCTGCCACCAAGTTCTACTCAATTCTTTACCAGTAATGGCACCTTCACCAGCTATTTATTTAAATGCAAGGAACAATAAGCCCAATCTGCTTCTTTGGAAGCTCACAAGAGACAGCATTTCATATAGTCCAGGAATTTTCGAAATTCGACGCATCTATGTTAAACTTGATAAGAAAAAGTCCGTCATGGGGGGGGGGGGTGCGTGAAATAAGCATATCAGCCCCGTGAAGTTTAACAATAGGTAAATCTACATACTGGTAAAACAATAGCACCGTCAATATCAAGTGAATAAATACAAACGATAATAAGAAACCTCCCGACGGGAAGCGTCTGAAACGTAAACAAACAGGAATGCCATCTTCTCACTGGAAAGAAAAACAATTACTGTAATATATCTGAATATAACGTATTAATTTGATTGAAAAATATTTACTATATCTAACACTGCATACTATACTAAATTTACTTTATCTAATAATGAATCAGAACAACTTTTATCTCAATCAATCAAATTTAAGTAGTCCAAGAATTTAAAAGGGGGGGGGGGGTTACCATTACATATTTGGATTTATCTCGTATAATAAAGGTCTCTAGCCTTAGTAGCAAAAAGTGGACGTTAATAAATAATTTAATTATTTAATAAAGGTCTATTCTTCAAAAATCGCGTCATGAGTACAGCCTGAATAGCAGATTTCCCTTTGTGGAAATCTGCTTAAAAGTCCATCACGCAGGGGCTGCCAACTTAGCAGATTTCCCCCGAGCTGGAATGACACACTAGTTAAGTCGTCTCTCTATATACACTATTTCCATAGAACACCAGAGCGTCAATACTTTAACAAGTGTGCTCCAATATTGCTCTCAATAACAGAGATATTTTGAATTTTTGGCTCAGGTTTTCCTTAGTGTGTTCAACGCCTTTGTATGGCAACGTATTACAAACCACACTTCAACACAGATACAGTTTCTTTTCATGACTATCATTGAAGCTTAATTCTTTTTAGCGTTTATAGATATCAGACATCCCAAAATGGTTCATCTGACTAAGAACTCCTATAGCAATTAGGTTACTCAGAAAGATGACACAGATCCTGTGAATCAGTCGTTTTGTACAAATATTAAAAGAGCCGTTCTTCGGATTTGACAGGAATACAGAACAGGCCCTGAAAACGGTCCGCTAGGACATTGCATATGTAATTAGGGGTTTACCGTAGACACGGAAGGATCTGTTACACTCGTCAGTTGGACTACTTTGGAGGTGTGTCATGAGAAAAGAATCCTACAATGGAACTATCTCTCTCTCTAACTAGGTTTTCCAACCACTGTTTTCAGGATATACAGTTTCCTTAAGGATTTTTAAGAGTTTTCTCACAGGCACCAAATCTGCAGATCAAGATGAAATACAGACTATCAGTATGATCTAACTCGCAGTTCAATAGTGTATTCGTTCCTGAAAATGCGACAGGCTTTCCCTAGTTTCCTGTAAATAAAAGTACTCTTTCCATTACCTTGTAACATCTTTTTGGCCTACATTCTATTACGAGGTTATACTAAAGTAGCGATTTTCGAAAAATTGTCACAAATGTCCATGATCCTTTCTAGTAGATGACAAAAATGATTTCCATTAAAAAATTTTTTTATATATATATATATATATATATATATATATATATATATATATATATATATATATACTAGCTCAGATACCCGGCTTCGCCCGGGAATTCATTTGAGGCTGGATGGTGATGGTATTTTTTTGGCAAGGCTTTACTTTGCACAATATTTTGACATTTACCCGTCCCAGTGTTTAGGGTTAATACCCGTCGTTTCTGTGGATTTGATAATAATAAAATTAATTTTTTATGTAAGACTTCACTGTCCTCCATATTGTCATATTTCCCGTTTCCTGTGCATTATGCATAGATTTAAATTATTAAGGACAAAATATTAACATACATTTGAATTAATTTTTTCAGGTGAGGTACCTGGTAGTTCATATTGAAAAGAATTGTTGAGCAAATTTCTCTAAATAACAAAATAAACAACTTTTGTAATGTGCATATTTGCCGAAACCCCAATAGGAAACGAAATATCGCTATTTTTAATTTCAGGCCTCCCTTATAACCCACACTCCTGCCCGTCCCTAGAAATGTTAGTATGGCTTATTATAAGAAAGGCGCTAGTGCTAACTCACATACCGAGTTTGGTTTAGTTCGGTTGAGTTTTTTGTACCAAATAAAATTGTTGACTTCCGCAGTACTTTTTAACGAATAACTCATTTATACTTAGGTATACGACAAAAGTGTATATAACCAAATAACAAAATTAACAACTTTTGTTATGTGCATAAATGCCGAATATGCAATAGGAAACGAAATATTGCTATTTTTAATTTCAGGCTTTCCTTATAACCCCCACTCCTGTTCGTCTCAGAGAAGATTAACATAGCCTAAAGTCTAAGTTGGGCTAGTAGTAATATACATACCAAGTTTCATAAAATTTCGTTCAGACGTTTTTGCGTAAAAAGGTAACAAACATACAAACAAATTAACAGACAGACACGAAAGAAACAAAATACTGTTATGGTGTCTATGGCATGTGAAACGAAAAGTTATCGTGAAATTTCGCGAAAAAAATCAACGTGCAGACAGAGGTTACAATTTTATATATATATATATATAAATGTGTCTGTTACCGCTACTCGATATACAAGAGTTTTGTGTAAAACTAAATATCTTTTACGTTAACGGCTGTTAAACCCAGGAGAGGGCGGGATAAAAAGATGGAAATTTTAATAAATCAAAATATCTTTTTTATTATACGTTGGATCAAAGAAATGTATATAGCCAATCTTATTGTGAATTTAATAATCTATAAATGTTGTTAAATACATATTTTCTCTATCATGTATATTAACCGAGACATTCGGATTTTTTAGTTTTCAGCCTATTGCAAACCCCCACTTCTCCTCATGTTATATTAACAATAAGCTGTTATATCATGAACATCTTTATTTTGAGCTTGCATACCTAATATTGTTTTCAAGATTTCTTCATTATTGAAAATAGATGCAAATTGGTTGTTTATTATATGAATTTGAAACTCGGAAATGTTTATTTGATTTCTACCATACCCTTTACTTAACGTTTTCAGTCTTTAGTATACTTCATATTTGCTATTGAAAATAAATCCGCTATTATAAGTTGGACAGTGAAAATTGTAGAACCAACTTGTTGACTTCCTTGTTCGCAGCCGTCAATCCACACCCCCCTTTCCCCCACTTTCTACTTCTCGGGTTTTTACATAAAATAGAGAATATGTTACATTCTTTTACTTAATATTACTGCTAATTCTGCACTATTACTTTATATTTTATCTATATATATATATATATATATATATATATATATATATATATATTGTTGGTTTCCTTTGAAAGACAATTCATAAACTCCACAGTCGGATTCCAGCTAAGCGAAATGGATAGTCAGGAAGTATAGCTATTTTTCGAGTAACCTGGAGTAATTTTCGAGTACATTAACTCTGGAAATACCAGTAGTCCTTTGCCGGCCGTTAGCCACGGTCTTTAGGGGCGTGCTCTCCGTGAAATATGCTACCTCATTAATGTTTTAAGTTAAAGCTAAGTGTTTATTTTATATTAGTACATTTCTCTTAAGGGAAACGTAATGTACTAATAACGCGATTTTCCAAACATTTCCTCAAATGTCCATTCGATTCTGCATAGGAGACGGCGAAAATGGCGTCAAAATCAAAATTTTATATATATACATACATATATACGCCGAAATTGAAATATCTCTTAAACCGTTAGATATATTACAAAACAGCTTGGACCAAAGTTGGAGCATTCATCCTGACATTTCAAATGCATTTATAAATCTAAAAGAATTTAATTTTAACTACATATGAATAATAAATTTTTGAAAAATAAAGGGTGTGTTTATATAGGATGTGTTTTTGTGTGTGTATATATATTTATATAATCTTAGGAAATCACTTCCAGTAGCACTTGAGTGACGGAGTGGCTAGGAATAAAAATAGACTGAAATTCAAAGCTACTTCATTTTAACTGCATTTTATGCAGAAGGCTCCAGTGATTTCGTTTACAGTTTGAATGTGCAGACTCAAGAATATAAACAAATTGCAAGGGCATTAAATGTGGTTATTTTCTTAGAATGTAGCAGAAAAAAGCTGAAAGAAAAGGCGAAAAAAAGAAAAGAAATTGCGAAGATAAAAATGCTATTACATATTTTTTTATTAGAGTCACTTAGAAAATCCTTCATGATATATAGTGGTAGTTTATGTTTATGAGTTTAAGGGTTTTTAATGCTATGTAAGGTGGTTAATTCAGATTACCAGTATTGTAACAGTTTCTGTAGTTATGGCTCATAAAATGGGGAAAACACGCTAATTAAAAATAAATAAAACTCATATCTGTAACATCCCTGGCCTTTTGTTTTGAACATTGTCCCTAAAATTGGCTTTATGTTTATACACTTATGTATGGTGCAATCTGTGTGTTTATGTGTATGTATGTATGTATTAAAATTACCCCCCCCCCCATAACATACATCGTGGACAAATTATCGGTCTCGATAAGGCCTTTGCCTAGTTCTGTCCCAATTGCATGCTCTGA
Source organism: Riptortus pedestris (assembly GCA_019009955.1). NCBI lineage: Eukaryota > Metazoa > Arthropoda > Insecta > Hemiptera > Alydidae > Riptortus > Riptortus pedestris. The sequence goes on along the minus strand of CM032230.1, from coordinate 6,512,723 downwards.
CTTTTTTTTTAATTTTAATTTGTTATTAATAATTCCAACTACATTTTTTGAATTTTACTTTTGTTTCAGGTAATCATTCTTGATACTACTACTGCGATTAATACGTACTTCGTAAAAGAGTGAGTATTTAATTTCACTGCTCAGTCACTATAGATATGGTTTCGTTTTTTTTCAATGTAAACTAATTTATATCCCAATAAATAAATATAGTTATAACGTAAACCGCATTGGAAGCCAAACCTTTGCATTAGGAAACATTCATCTGAGTTATGCGTCCGTATGAATAGCACTAATTGGCAACTGATTTTGAGACTTTAAATCCGAGAAAGAAAAATTCTTAAATCTTAAACAGCTAGGTTTAGTATGTTCCGACATCTTCCAAGAATTTCATGCACCTTCTTCTCTATACTTAGAGTGAAAAAGGACTGCACACCTTTAAAAACACAGGTTATCGTTTGTATCGTCTGATGGCCACATTTTTGTAGCGCCAATGTCCAAACTTTACACTTAAATATTATTATCTTTTTATTTGTTTGTTGGTGCCCCACGTCTGACGTGAATGGAATGGAGAAGGTGAGCCTCTAATTAAGACATCAATCTGGTAAAGGATAATTCTTTATTTATTAATTTGGAAAACAATTTCCGAAATGTCTGAACTTCTTTCATATCCTTAGTTGGTCAATTAGGATATGACAAAAGTTGTACTTTTGTAAATAACATTGAGTACGTTTGTAGAAAAATTATATTATGATCCTATATTTTGTGATAAATATTTATATGTTTGATAAATGCAGTCTGTGCGTATGTAATTAAGTGTCTATGTGTCAGGTATGTGTGGCCGATCCTGAGTCTGGCAAGAACTACTTCCTCCCGTCTAGTACTCCTACCGTCTAGTACTTCCTCCCGTCTAGTACTCCTAGAGTATGGAAAGTACTATTATGGCTCGATGGCCTCTCCTTACTAGTACTTTCCATACTCTGGAGGTGGTTGTTGCATTTATCCATTCTGATTGCCATTTGTCTAGGATTCGGTATCGTATATGTCTCACTAGGTCTTCTTAAAGTAAGTTTGTTTGTGTGTATTGAGTTTTTTGAGTAATTACTGTAGCTTCGTAGTCAGCTGTCGTACTAAGTCCAAGGTCCTCCTGTGTAATTATATAGAATATAATTGTATTTCGGTATGATTGTTGTTTATACATGTTTTCTATTATGTTTGTACTATTGGATGAACGGTGTAAATATCTCGAAGAATTTATAAGTAACCTAGTGAATTAGAACAAATTAGTGTGTGCGTTGAGCTTTCATGATGTAACGGTAACGTTTTAAGGTGCCAACCAAAATGCGTGTAGGTCAGCATGCGGTAGTGGGATCGTAACTTCTCCGAATAGAATTCTTCAGTGATATCTCCACAGCCGACGCAGTTATCCGCTTTTAAATGAGCCAGTATAAAAAATATAAATTATTTTTTTCTATGACAAACCAACAAAGTATGTTTTGCAAATTTTGGATGATATGTCTAACTTTTAGCAAATTTCCCTTCAAGTATTTTTTCCGAGTAATGAGTATTGACCGAGATATTTGAATTTTTTTAGTTTTACGCTTTGAGTAAACCCCCACTCCTACTAGTGTCATATTAATTATAAGCTGTTATATCATGAACCACTCAATTATACAATACCAAATATCGTTTTCATTGGAATTTTAATTTGTGAGATATTTGCAAATCTATTCAGCGCTACGAGGTTGGTTGGCCTGTGTTTTTACAATTCAGCCGCTTTTCGTTGTAGGGATTATTAACTTGTATTGTAAATTGAAGATTTCTCATCACCGTTTGTATTTATTCACATAACATCCAAGGTAATGCTACCTGAATGTATATTTAACTATTGTAAACCTTCGCGTGGGAAATCTGCTTAGTTTACGCAGCCCCTGCGTGACTGACTTTTTAAACTTTGTTAAAGCTAGCTTTATTACATACCTAACCTTATAAACTCTATGTTCCTATAAATTCTGACCCTTTGCCAACGAGTGATAAGAGATATTGAAATGCATCATTGCCCAGACCATTAATGACCTATGGTCATATAGTTGAACGGTCCTCAAATTGTACTGCCCTGATTTCTCCATTGATGCTAGCAGTGGAATAACTGTTCATCTCTGAGTGCAAATCTATGTTAGCTCTCATTAGAAGAGAGATCCGATTGTTTCAGGAAGCATCCGGCTTACAATAGCAATCTTCCTACCTCATTCCGATTTCATTAATAAATTTCAGATGAAACAGCTATCACAATAATAAAATATAATAATGCATGAAGAAAAAATGTATACCCGTATATCTTCCTTACACCAAAAAACCTTTATTGATCTTAAAAATCAAGATTAAGTCTGAAAATACATTGACCTCAATTCAGTTTAGCAGATTCCTTTTAGAAAATTTCCTTTAAGGAAAATCAGCTATTCAGGATGTTCTCATGGCGTGATTTTCGTCACGGTTCTACATGTCTCCATCGATCCAACCCAGGAGATGACGAAAATGAGCTCCCCTCGAAACTCCTGTTAACGCTCATTCAAAGACTATATTTAAACTTATAATGTAAATTTAAAGATAAAGTTCGTTCACGGCTAAAATCGGACAAGTTGGTGGGGGGAGGGGTTCGAGGGGAATTTTAAAAATTCAAAATATGTCCAATATTCTGCGTCTGATCGAAAATGGGAATAGAGTCGATTTTGGAAATGAAGTTTTCGCACCAATTTGTTTATTAAAGCACAAGGCCTTTCTTAAACTAAGCAGATTTCCCATGTGAAGTTTTACAATAGAGAAATCTCCATACTGTTAACGTAAAGAGAAATCTTTCAGTTAATTAAAATGAATTTAAATAACTCAAATTTTAGTAGTCCAAGAACTAAAGAAGGGGGAGGGGCGGATTAACAGAACATATATGCATAAATTTCACAAAGTAACAAGGGTAAGGTAAGGTTAGGAACGACAGGTAAGGTTAGAAGACGCCTCCCACTTGGCCCGACGGAAATGGCCGACCTAATCCGTACTATACCCGACCACAGACTTCATAAAAATGCAAATATCTCGGTTAATATTCAAGATAGAGAATAAATGTATATACCAATATTTATAGTAAATTTAATTTGCAATAAAATTGATTCTGTACAATTATTCAATGCAACTTATAGTAACGGAGATATTTCGAATTTTCGAAAATCCTCCCCTCTAAACCCCCTCTCCCACTGGTCCGATTTCAGCCGTTAACGAACTTGATTTTTCTTTTTACAGAAAACGACTAAATATCGAGTTTGGAAAGATCAAACAAAAATTGCGACCGCTAAAATGGTAACAGACAAATATATATATATATATATATATATATATATATATATATATATATATACATACAGTTTTGAACGGACCTCATTTTCGTCATCTACTAGGTAGGATCGATGGACATTTGAAGAAAAATTTCGAAAATTCCGTCATGAGTACAACCTCAATAGCTGATTTCCCTTAAGGGAAATCTGCTAAAAAATATCCTAATATCTCCGTTAATGTTTATGATAGAGAAAATATGTATAATTTAACAACATAGGTAATTTAATTTCCAATTGGATTCGTTATATACAATTTTTCATCACCTCCGGAACTTATTTTCTTCATCTCCTAGGTAGGATCGATAGACATTAGAGGAAATTTGTCGAAAATCACGCCATGAGTACAACCTCAATAGCTGATTTATCTTGCAACCTTGCAACTTTGTATCAATAAGGAAATGTTGTTAGCAGCTAAGTTTCATGCTTGGATCATTTCGTTACGAGTCCAGTAGAGTGTGTGCTAAGCTCACCAGCTCCGAAGACGTGACTTATACTCCTGGGGGATTCCTTCACTGTTGTGTGTTATACCGCCTGCTGTAATCAGCTGAGGTGTGATTGTCCTGGTGGACGTGCTTAGCTCGTACAAGTCCTTTCTACACGAAGGGGGACTTCCTAGCGCAGATCTGGGTTAGGGAAGAACTACCCTGGACGGTGTTACATCACAGCAACAAGACAAAGAGGTTCCTCCTCAATTATAACCATCGATGTAACAGCTCATTTCGGGATGGCAGCTGTGTCGGCTTCTTCTCATCTCGCGTGTTACGCCGGTCTTCATAGTCATTCGTTACGTTTCATTGAAGAAATATCAATGCGTTTCTTTCCCCCTAGATTCATTAAGTTTTTTGCCGACAGCCCATTGAGAGCTTCAGCGATAGCACAATAACTGCTGCCGCAGACTTCAATAATAAACCTTAAGACGTCCACAACCTAACAACGTTGGAGGTGAAGCGTTCTCCAACTGTATCGTGATCCGTGGGAATATTGAGACTGCTTTAGCTTATAAGACAAACGTCCTGGAACAATCAGTAAATGTGCAGTCATTCAGTTGCAATGTCAGTGGTGCAGAAGCTGGCTCTCGGACGATTTTGTTTTGCATCGACTCATAAAACTGGACGTAAACACTAAATAATGCTCATTTTGTCATCACCACTAGTCGGGCTGTTTCGGGAGTTAAAAATACGGCGATTCCGCAAAAACTCCACTAGTCATTAACGCTTCGACTAAAGACGTTCTCCAACTTACTGACAACCTGCAATATTCTGCAAGCAAGTTCTACACGGAACTGTTTGCCCCATGTTGCAGCAGCCGACTCACCTTGCCTTGTCTACGAACCTGACAACGATGACAATAGTGATGGATGTGAAGATTGATTTTTCCAGAGTTATTGGACACATTATTCGACGTTTTGCTTCATTTCTTTCTTAAAGTGTTCATTTTTCTTGTTACAATTATTAAATGACATAAACAAGTGACTCAATATGCCGAATACTATTTCTTCTACCTGATTATGTTATCTATATGATATTTGACTTTTAGGTTTTTGTTGAATTCCACCAAAACCCTATTAGTCTAGAACATTCTCCTTCTCCATTAAAAGAGGTTATATTTGATCATCTGTAAATTAGAATTGATATCAAATCCCCAAGGATTTTATTAAAAAAATATCAAAATTTTACTCTCATGGAATGAAGATTTAAATTTACCAAAAAGGTTTTTTTTTTGACTAGAAAACTATATGTGGGACGAGGCGGTGCAGATTAAGGCATGGGCACATCTACCACTAGCCTCAATAAGCTGAAGGTAAATATAGGTGCAGGTTCGATCCTTCCAGTAGCACACGAGTTCGCCACCAGAGCACTCTAGTGTAGCAGCCTACATGGATCAGCGGTAGTTTAACGGGTATACCTGTTTAACCACAGATCCTACGGACACAATTCATATTCTGCTAACAACTCATCCCCCCTAACTATTCTATGCTCTCCTTGGTTAACGGGAGTTGTACGTCGAGTTGATCCCTCTCTACTTAAAACTATAATAACGAATCTACTGAGTCTTGCTGGGGGACCTCTAAAGATCTCAAACGTTTATAGTAACAACCGAATATATGTATAAACTAAGATCAGGATTTTAACTTATAAAATAGGAGCAGAAGAAGGGGTTTTTAAAAGTCTGTTCAATATTATATACATTTTCGTCACGTCCTTGGTAGGATTGATGGTTGTATGGATGGAAATACTCCCAAAATCACGAAAATCCCTTAAGAAAAAAAGTTCTAATAATAAGGTTTCCACCTTCTAAAACCCCCTTTTTCTGCTCCTATTTTATAAGTTAAAATCCTGATCTTAGTTTTACCCGAAACACCTTAATACCGAGTTTCGCGAGTATAATTTCAGCGACTGAATTCCCGTCGGGAAATCGTCTAAATGCAGGAATTCTCTTGAAGTAATTCTGCGCCATCTTCTCACAACCTTTCCAATCGTTCATTTGCATAAAGCAATCGCACTGCAATTGCACTAGTTGCAAGCAGTACCGTTATTTTCGCGAAAAAGGTGGGCGGAAAGGTCATAGATTAGCTCTGCTGAAGGTTGCCTGTGTTCTTAGTCATTTCTATTCCGTATTCAGGACACGTCAGTCCACTTTCGGAACGAGTTCAGCCTCGTCCTAGCCATTGGAGAAATTCAAACCCATATTTTTTTTTAACAAATTATATTAAAAAAAAAAGTTGTCTTAATTATTTGTATACGCCCATTTTGTACGGTTTCAGCAAACGAGATTCATTATTTACTTTTAACTGCTTATATATTATTTGCATACATAATTTATTCTTAAGTGAATACAAATTAGACACGTTTTGATCGGCCATTAGAATATTTAATTACTTATATTTCTTTTGATTACAATAATGACGAATTAATTTGTTTTATTGAAAATATTATATGATTCGATAACTGACATGCTTCTTATTTCTATTCATAGTTGCATTTATTTCGAAAATTCATTCACTATTGTGAGTATAACGATCTCTTGCTGGATAGGACTTTCCTTTGCTCTCTTATATGTTTTATATTTACGCTTAAATTTTTTTTATTTTTTATTAAAACGTTTTATTTTCATAAATTTAAGTTTGGAGGGGTTTGAGCGATAATTTCATTATTAGGTACTTTTATGATTATTATACAAATAACTTTCTCAATGTATGACATGTATTTATAAAAAGTCCGTCACGCAGGGGCTGCGTAAACTAAGCAGATTTCCCACGTGAAGTTTTACAATAGAGAAATCTGCCTAATAACAGCTGTAGTAGTAAGTAACCTCTAAACCTATTCACGAGAGGGACGAATAATTACAAAAACGGCCGCCAGAGCTCACGGCGGAAAGTCCGAACATAGCCACTGCTGCCGAGCACATGCAGAATACAAATGCAAATATCTCAGTTAATATTCAAGATAGAGAATAAATGTATATAACAATATTTATAGTAAATTTAATTTGCAATAAGATTGATTCTATAATATTTTTCGATCCGACGTATAGTAACGGAGATATTTTGAATTTTCAAAAATCCTCCCCTCTAAACCCCCCCTCCCACTGGTATGATTTCAGCCATTAACGAACTTGATCTCTCTTTTTACGTAAAACGCTTAAATATGAAGTTTGGTAACGATTAAACAAAAATTGCGACCGCTAGAGCGTTAACAGACAAATATATATATATATATATATATATATATATATATATATATATATATATATATATATATATATATATATATATATATAATTTTGAACGGACCTCATTTTCGTCATCTCCTGGGTAGGATCGATGGACATTTGAGGAAAATTTTCAAAACTCGCGTCATGAGTACGACCTCAATAGCTGATTTCCCTTAAGGAAAAAAATGATAGAAAATTACGACATGTATTATTTTTAAACTCGATATCCAATCGTTTTTTTGTAAAAATAAAGATTAAATTTGTTATTGGCTAGAATCAACTAGCTGGGAGGATTTAGAGGGAGGACATTTTCAAAAGTTGAATATTTTACGGTATTGTACGTCGGATGAAAAACGTGAATAAAACCAAATATGTTGTTAATTTAATGTCCTTTAAATATTGTTACATACATTTTTTCTATATCTTGACCACTACCAGAGATATTTGCATTTTTTAAATGTTATGTAATTATGAATCGTATCTGAAAACTGTATGTAACTGATCATATTCCAAATGCAGCTTCATGTGAATATTGATCTATGCATTTCTTCTGAATCTCAAACTCGAGATATTTTTACATGCTAAGTAATCCGTCCCGGTAAACCCTGTAATGAATGCATTTCATAAACCAATCACAAATGACGATATATTTTATATTCTGAATAATGCCAGCACAAAGAACATTAAGATTATTAATTATGAAAACTTAAAATGTCTAGTTTTACCTTTAAATAAGAGTTTTAGCAGATTTCCCTCAAGGGAAACCAGCTATTGAGGTTGTACTCATGACGGAATTTTCGAAATTTTTCTTCAAATGTCCATCGATCCTACCTAGTAGATGACGAAAATGAGGTCCGTTCAAAACTGTATATGTATATATATATATATATATATATATATGTCTGTTATCGCAATTTTTGTTTGATCATTACCAAACACGATATTTAGTCGTTTTGTGTAAAAAGAAAGATCAATTTCATTAACGGCTGAAATCGGACCAGTGGGAGGGGGGATTTTCGAAAATTCGAATAACCCCGTTACTATACGTCGGATCGAAAAATTGTATAGAATCAATCTTATTGCAAATTAATTCTACTATAAATATTGTTGTATACATGTATTGTGTATCTTGAATATTAAACGAGATATTTGCATTTGTATTGTGAGTGTGGTCGGCAGGGGTCGGCTATGTTCGGGACATTTCGCCGAGAGCTAGGGCGGCCGTTTTCGTCACTGATCGTCCCTCGTGAATAGATTTAGAGATTCATTACTACTACTGTTGTTATTAGGCAGATTTCTCTATTGTAAAACTTCACGTGGGAAATCTGCTTAGTTTACGCAGCACCTGCGTGACGGACTTAAATACAATTTGGAGTTGTCTCCAAGGTCTCTCCTATTTTAGTAGATAACGCCGATGTATTTTTATAATAACATTCACAGCTCTTATCGTCGATACACTAATTAATATTCCGGATGAATTCCGATAATAATTTCCCATTAAATACACTTTTACAGTATATTATGATCGGCGGGGGCAAAGTGCGACATCGGCTCATGCTATAAAAGGGCGAAGTCGCGAAGGATTATAATCAGTCATATCTCAGATCCTCTTGAGGTAGAACGCTTGTCTAGTGACACCTCGCTATTCCTTCAGCTTCAGCCTGCACTATCTCTCACGGCAGAATTTGATGGAGAAATTCTATAAAAACTGACTTAAACATCTTATATCAAGACGTTGGTCGATTCCTGTTTACATAGACTTCTTATTAAGAGAACAATAAAGAATAGGTGACGAGTTAAGACCATCAGGACGACATACACTAGCACGTGGGAAATCTGCTTAGTTTACGCATCTCGTGTATCACGGAGTTTCTTACACATTTCGAAGGTCGATGGAGATTTAAGGAAATTTTCCTTATTAGTACCCTCATTCCAGTCGAGGAAAATATGCTGAGAAAGGAATCCTTTTTCTCCTTTCTTTTTGAGCATTACTGTATGGCGGCGTGTCAAAAGCTCGCACGAGCTGGTGTCACCATCATAAGACGCGCAAGATCCCTGCGCTTACTCCCGAATTAGGCTTTGCGCAATGACTCCGACCCCCAGCGCACGATCTCCGCAATGTTGTACAACTCCAGGGGAAGTACCTGCCCTCCCATTTGTCTGATCCTAATTACAGTCTGATGGCAGTCTGCCCCTTTCATCTAATCTTCTCCTCCACTGGCTTTTCTTCTGCGGCCTATAGCATCGGCAGAGCACGAAAAAAAATACATTCTGAAGTAGAAAAAAATTAATAAAATGATCGCCGGCGAGAGCAAAGCAGATCAAGAAAATAATCATCTTCATCAAAAAATAGGGTTAATTCCTTGGGAAATCAAAGATGCTTATTTTGCCACACACATGTTTATGTTTGATGTCAATGCTAAAACTACAATAAAAAGTCCGTCACGCAGGGGCTGCGTAAACTAGCAGATTTCCCACGTGAAGTTTTACAATAGAGAAATCTGCCTATTAATAACAGTAGTAGTGACGAGTCTCTAAACCAATTCACGAGGGACGAACAGTTACGGAAACGGCCGAACTAGCTTTCGTCGGAAAGTCCCGATCATAGCCGACTTTTGCCGACCACACACAGAATACAAATGCAAATACCCCGGTGAATATTCAAGATAGTGAATAAATGTTTAGAGTAATATTTATAGTAAATTTAATTTGCAATAAGATTGATTCTATACAATTTTTCAAACCGACGCATAATAACGGAGATATTTTGAATTTTCAAAAATCCCCCTCTAAACCCTCCCACCCACTGGTCCGATTTCAGCCATTAACGAACTTGATCTTTCTTTTAAAACAAGGAAATATCGAGTTTGGTGCCGATCAAAGAAACATTACTACAACTAGAGCGTTAACAGATATATATTTATAATTTTGTACGGAACACATTTTCTTCATCTCCTGGGTAGGATCGATGGACATTTGAGGAAATTTTTCAAAACTTTTCATGAGTACGACCTCAATAGCTGATATCCCTTAGGGGAAATCTGATAAAATGTAAATATTTCGGTTAATATGCATGATACATACATTTTTATTTCTATCATAGTTGTTACATTTATTTATTTCTATCATAGTTATTACATTTTTATTCTATCATATATATATTAATATGCATGATAGAAATAAAAATGTATGTAACAACGTGTATAAGGAATGAAATTTGCAAAAAACTGGTTCTATTCAAATGATGGTGATAATGTAGGGTTTTAAGGAGGGAGATAATTCGATATTCCCCCAACCCACCCATTTGACCATTTAATTTCTCCTTGCTTAATACTGTTCAACCTCTATTCTTTCTGCCTATCATTTATTTATTTGTTTGTTTGGTGTCACGCAATTTGTAGTGATTTACACCCTTCATCACTCAAACCAAACGGTAAGATATACTCCAAATTATCGAATATAGTAAATATACATTTATAGTTGCTGCTGGGCGACATAACTTGGGGAAAATAAAATAAGAAATAATTACATAAAAACTATTAAAACAGAGAAAATGAATGATCTGAGAATGTCATGAAAAAGAAATAAAAACAGAACACGAATAATTAATAAAATACAAAAATCGAAACAAAAGCGTAATGTTAAATTAGAAAACGAAAAATATTTTATGAAAGTCAATAAAACTATGATTAGTAATAATTTATAATAAATAACAAGAATTTATTTAAAAGTTTGTAAAATCATACACAAACATTCAGAATTTCACACACACACTCTTACAAAAACACACACACACGCGCGCGCGCATTCACTCACACATACGGATGCACATACAAGGTAGCACAAAATGTGAATTCTGCCTATTAGTTTATAATGGTTTTATTATGAACAATAAAAAGTCCTTGTCCTCTGTTTTAATTTATGCACAGTGCACTTTTTATTGATCCTGATTAATTGGCTCCTCTACCATCCAGCATTTTCGGAAGAATCGGTTTAATTAATTTCTATAAGAGTGACAAGTATGTAATTCATAACTTCTATAAAACTTGGCTAATTTTCCGTTGGAACTATTTTGAAAACGTCTTTCTTAATTCTTAATTAATTTCAGGTTTCAAATTTTATATTTAACAGTATATGTCTCTTCCCTCAAATGAATTATAGGAGTACAATTGACTTTGAGTCATTATGTCGGCGATGTTATTCCATCCTATTTATAGAAAGTGAAATTGTTCAAGTCATTAGTTAGTCGTTAACTGGCAGACAGTCCCCTTATCACTGCCACCCGCATTTCCTTATCAATAACCTTGAGTTACCTTCCTCGTCTATTTTCACTTTCATTATTTAATTATAGATTCCAGTCCGAGTTCAGTGTTCCTGTTCATGGGTTATTTTATAATTTACAAAACTAATTTCGTTTATTCATTTTACGTTATTTGTACACACAAGATAATCATCAGACTACTTCCAGAACTACCATGGCATTAAAACATTCCGTCACGCAGGGGCTTCGTGATATAAGCATATTTCCACGAACTGGTAGTTATACATTTGTACATTTGTGATCTCATCTCACCACATACTGTATATTTCTGTCTACGAGACCGTTAAGTAGGGGGAGGGGGTGAAAGGGTTACTGACGGCAAAAAAACAAGAAAGTACGAAAAACTCGTTTAATACTACGATAAAATGCATTGAACGGCAATTGTGAAACATCAATTGTTTAACTTTTTTTTTTTGGTTGGTTCTATAAAATTTTACAACAAGACTCATAATAACATCATATTTTAAATTTTCGAATCTCCACTTCCTCTTAACTCCCAGCATTCCAGGTCCTATTTAAACCAATAACAAATATGATCTTTAGTGTTGACCGAAATGGTTAAGTATGGATTATGGTATAGATGAAATAAACATTTTCGAGTAAATAAGTTGTTATACTTGATAATGTCATCATTACATAACGTATTTGCATGTATCTCACAAAGTAAAAGTTCAACGAGAACAATATTTGGTATTTCAGCTTCAAATAAAGTGGTACATAATATAACAGCTTGTTGTGTACAAGTGGGGTTTAGTGAAGGCTAAAACTAAACAAATACAAATATCGCGGTTAGAATTGAAGGCAGAGAAGAAATGTATATAACAATTAAATTAACAATAAGATTGGGTATATACAAGTTTTCGATCCGACATATAGTAACGGAGATATTTTGAATTTTCGAAATTCTCACTATAACCCCCTCTTCCAGAGACAAACAAATTAAGCTGCCCCTTTTATGGGGGTACCTATCAAGGTCAGCCTCCTCATCTGCCTTATTTAAGGTAATTATTTCCATTTTGAGTCCTATTTAAATATCTTTTCTGTTGGGGATGTTGCTAAGGGAGCAGCTTATGTCATATATATATATATATATATATATATATATATATATATATATATATATATATATATATATATATTAAAAAATAAAAAAAATATATCAAACAAAATTAAAAACCAAAGCATTATTACCAAGAAATTGGCAAATTAGGAGGCTGATCATACTGGTACCCTCAGAAAGAGGGCTTGTTGTTTGTATATATATCATTTTGAACGGATATTATAATGATCTCCTTAGAGGAACTTAGTTGAAAATCATTTCATGATCACAACCTCAATAGTTCATTTCTCTTAAGGGAAATTCACTAAAGCCTTTATAATTCAGAGAAACCGTTATGAGGGAGAAAGCGGGAGTTTGGGGTAAATACGCAGAGCTGCCTCGGCAAAGACAAACACACAGTCAAAAAAACAGCACAAAAACATACAGACAGACGAGAACAATAAACGAGCTACTCGCAGCACAGTTAGAGGACAGCGACCCCCGACCCCTAGCTCACCTATATCTTGGCTGACTGTGTGTCCATCTATAGTGTTTCTGGCAGTTAGCTCTTCCTCAGATTCGTGAGTCTCTTCCTCTTCTGGGGCTTATCTCCTCCGTTTATCGACACGATGTTTCAGACACGTTTCCCTCCGATTCCTCTAATCCGATTTTCATGACGGACAATCAAATTGACAACTGACAAATAAAATGTTTAAACGAAACATGAAACTGATCAGTATACTGACTGGACACGGAGAGACGCAAAATACTACTTAAAAAGATTTGTACTTCCACAAAATAACTATTGTCCATGTGACAAACTAACTGCATTATGACTGCCTTTTACTGTATAACTAACTGTGGAAGAATATACAAAATTGGTCTTTAGTTAACTTTGTCCTCTAATTTTTTAATGAACTTGATCCTAAGAAAATTAATTTGTGAGTTTCGTCTGATCTCCATTTGCTATGACGTTAGTATCAATTTCATTTTATGTATTTCAAAGAAGGGGGGGGACAGGCAAGGGGTTAAATAGTACCTTTTTAGTCAGTTTACAGTTAATTCCCACCCCTTCTCATTCGATTTTAAATTACAACAACTGTATCACTAAAGAACTCGTGTCCATTGCAAATTTCAAACCCTTGTTTACAAAGGCTTGTAATTACTGGGGAAGAGAGAATTATATTGATATGAGCCAATACATCGTGAAACGTCTTATTATAAGATAAAACTCCAAATATTGTTTTTACTAGATGAGATATATGCAAGTACTTTCAGTGATTACGTTATGTATTAAGATTTTCCGTTCTTGATTGGAAAATATTTATTATGTCTATGCCATACTCGATACTTATTTCAACATTAGTAAACGCCTGCTTCTATTCATAGGATTGTTATATAGAAATAGAAAACATGAGTTCCTCAATTATCTACTCGATTTAGGACATTATTGAGTTCCTTCCTTCAATTATTGATTATTTTCAAAATTCACGCTAGCCATATGGCTTTGCTAGTGTTTTGTAATATGTGCTTGCCGGAAATAGCGAACCGCGGTGAATAAATGAGACTGAAATAAAGAAATAAGACATTGCGAAGGTAGAAGGGATAAGGAAATAAGAAAAGGTATCCAAGGTCTTCAAGATAGGAACTGCTCTCAGAGCTGAGATAATTTTAGCGGGAAGGGTGTGGCAGGTCCAACCGCTCTCTTCAGGTTATTTTGCATAATTCATGAATCTTTATTCCACTATTAGAACTAGTTTGTAAATGTGTATTAGACATTTAAAATAGTCACATATATATCGCATTACATTAAATGCTGCTAGATTGGAATGAATATCTTTCCTGAGGAATGCTACATAGTAGACCAGGAAGATGTCTGTTGGAATACTTCAGTAATGGGTATAACCATTCTAATGGGCATCCAGAAAGCCTCACGGTGCTGAGCGGGTACTGTGAGAAAGAATAGCATGGTGATAGCACTGCTAAATAAAAATGATTGTGCAACTTTCTTGTTGGAACCAGCCACCTGAGGAGCTAAAGCAACACTCCAAACTACAAATATCAAGCAACACTCACTAATGAAAATTTGAATTTAATGATTTTTTATCCAATCAGACCTTCAAATCGGCTCTCCATTCCCCAATCAGACCAACATAAGGACTCTCCATTTCCAATCAGACCTTCATAAGGACTCTCCATTGCCCAATCAGACCTTTAACTCGGCTGCCCATAGTCCAATCAGACCTTTATCCCGGCTGTCCATAGTCCAATCAGACCTTTATCCCGGCTGTCCATAGTCCAATCAGACCTTTATCCCGGCTGTCCATTGCCCAATCAGACCTTTATCCCGGCTGCCCATAGTCCAATCAGACCTTTATCTCGGCAGTCCATAGTCCAATCTAACTTTTATTCCGGGTGTCCATTGCCCGATCAGACCTTTATCCCGGCTGTCCAATGCCCAATCAGACCTTTATCCCGGCTGTCCATTACCCAATCAGACCTTTATCCCGGCTGTCCATTACCCAATCAGACTTTTATCCCGGCTGTCCAATGCCCAATCAGACCTTTATCCCGGCTGTCCAATGCCCAATCAGACCTTTATCCCGGCTGTCCATTACCCAATCAGACCTTTATCCCGGCTGTCCATAGTCCAATCAGACCTTATCTCGGCTGTCCATAGTCCAATCTAACCTTTATCCCGGCTGTCCATAGTCAAATCAGACCTGTATCCCGGCTGTCCATAGTCAAATCAGACCTTTATCCCGGCTGTCCGGGATACATATAATGTCTTCAGCATTATATGTTTGGGATTGGTTCCTGGGACGTTATCCGTATATACGATGATTCTAGCGAGTTGCGTTTATACTAGTTGATAACAAAGCCGTAGACAGGTGTGAAATAATCTGAGTAGTTAGTTCTTTTTCTCCCTGGCCTTGGCATTACTTAGTCTGTTGGGTATTGAGTTTAACTAAACTATTTCTAATTCAATAACTAAAAAAGTGTGTCAGAATTAAGATCCAAGAAAGTTCTTGGCTAGAAAGTGATGGAAAATGAGCGTTTATTATAAAAAGAAGATGTATTCATACTGGCACAATAACACAAAGAAAAAATAAATACAATATTGTAGAAAAAGAGAAAATTAATAGAGCATTGTTATAGAATAGTGGATCACAAAGAGCCGCTTACCGACCATTTTTTGTAGAGAGAATCTGTGGTTTTTGCAATATGGCGCTCCAGATATGCCCAGTAGAGGTCGATCGCTCACCTATATACAGCTATCATTATTAGAGGAAATTATGGAGTATTTGATGAAATATAAAAACTATTAAATTAGTACACATATAGGCGAGCACGCGTGAGAGGGAGTGGGTTAAAAACACAGGCGAGCTTGGGTGACTGCATTTATTTATGTTATCATTATGTAAAATTATATATGGGAAACACTGTACTACCAAAAGGTACAGTGTTTCATAAATTTAAATTTAATTTAGGTTAATTCATATTCTTCAAATAATAACTTAAAAATATAAATTTACCTCCTTTTAGATTTCACCGCCTTGTAGTTTTTCTACTTTATAGTTTTTTTTCCCTTTGTTGTAAATTTACTAATATTTTAGATTCAATTTCGTGCATTTTAATATTTATTTTGTACACTTATAATATTTGGTTTTGTAGATCAGCAATTATCATTTAGTCTCGTATATTTATATTCTCTCCAGTTTAAAGATGAATTGCTATTGTAGCGGCATCTCAAGTAAATAAATAAAAAAAAGTATATACATACAGCCCTCAGAGCTATACATTTTGAATGTAAATCACTTTGAATAAATGAATTATCCCGTGAAAGTATTTGCAATTCCCAGGATGCTCAGAAATTGTTTTATTGGCGATTTCACTAAATAAAACGCTTGGTCCAACCCTTGATGGAAAAGTCACGGACAGAGAAAATTATATGTATATATATATATATATTTCGTCATCTCCTGGGTAGGATCGTTGGACATTTGAAGACAATTTTTGAAAAATTGGTCATGAGTACGACCTCAATAGCTTATTTCCCACAAGGGAAATCTGCTAAAATGATTGAAATGAAAATTTCGGTGTGCAATGTTCTTGAGTGTTTAAAATCCGGGACTGGGTAAACTAAGCAGATTTCCAACGTGTAGGTATGACACACTAGTAATGTCATCAAAACATATATTCTCTACTTCCATGAGTAGTACTGGGGGTTTACCAAAATTGAAAACAAAAATGTACAAATAAATCGCTTAATATTTTAGTTTAGAGAAGATGAAATAAGACAACAATTGCAGAGCATGAATAGTTTAATAAGATTGGTTCTATAATATTTTTCTATTCGACTCATAATATCGGAGATACTTTGATTTTTCAAAATTCCCCTCTTTCTAAATTATTTAACTGTACCATTTTAAAATCAAACATGAGTTTTACAGTATCTATTATTAAAATGAATTTGTTTAATATTTGTAAAATAATTAATTTAAATGAGAAGATTGTTGAATATATACACCCGCAATACTCGCTTTTGGCCATAAAAAATATTTCCTATGGTATTTAATTAATTAATTTAAGATGTCCTATTTTTAGTATTACAATTAACTTGGTTGCCATAATTTGTTTCTCATTGTGGGTATTAATCGAAATTACGAGTTACTATCAAATATATCCTGTTTAGTAATTTCTCCAATAGTTTTGTTGCTTTGAAAAAGGAAATTACATTTATAAAAAAAATAAAAGAAAGGTTTTTTGACTGTTGTCTTGTGACAGAGCCCTAAACACAGCACAACAAATGCTGCCAAGGAGATAGACACCGATGTAAGAACTGACCATAACAACTATGGATTCCAAGGATCTACGTGCTTCCATTCAATGGAAACGATTCATCCTTTCATGACACTATCATAATCCGAAGGATTTTTTTTTCTTTTTTGGTTTCCCCAATATTATTGATTTGTTAAAAAGAAATAAACAAATGTTATCAAAAGAAAAAAGTCAATCGCGCACGTGCTGAGTAAACTAAGCACATTTCCCAAGTATTGGTAGGCTGATACAAACGCGTACCCTCAAAATGGGGGTAGCTTGTTGTTTGTATAGTTTTGTTGTGCTTATGTAGTTTTGAACGGACCTCTTATGTCAATTTTTATGTTGATTCGATGGACATTTGAAGAAATTTTTCGAGAATCGAGTCAAGAAGTCTGGGAACCATCATTATTCATAAGCCTATTATTTTGTCTAAAATTATACAATATTTTTACTTCCAAATAATTTTTGGTTTCTCCTTTAACCATGTAGGATTTTTAAGAAAATACCAGAGTCTTAGAAAATCCTCTGAATTTTACAGGTGTAACATACTATATGAAAACACTCTACAAATAACCTCTGCCAATAGGGATGAGAAAAGTTTTTTTTTTTTATTTATTTATTTATTTTTTTTTTTAAATGATTTTCTTTGTAAGAATAAGAGTTTACTTGCAATAACCTCAATCTATATCCATCCTGATTTATTTCAACCAGCTACAGCGGGTAACTCAACCAGCATATTAATTCCGACTTCACCTCATAATGGATAATCCATGAAGAGTTTTATCCTGTTATTTCTGTGAATGTTAGGCGATGCTAACCGTTATTTATTTAAAGGAAACTCAATTTTTTTGACATCATGGGCGATGATAAGTTTTTCAATATTCATTCTATCGTAAAAACAGCTTAATAAACCAAATATTTATATTTCGACGAGAAACCATTAAGAATTCAATTCATCGTATTGCCACATTTTACTTCAGTGGTATCAAAACTGAATGATTCGACAGTTATTGCACATGTTACATGTCATTTTTCATCTGTTACGTTTTGAAAATTGGGAGATGATTTCTACATAAATTAACCCAATCTTTATATTTACTGGGGAAACCATTTCCGTTTGTCACCATCTTCGGGTAACATGGCTAGTTAATATATAAAATGCATTAATGTTCGATTGCATATAGAGAAGGGAAATAAATGAATAATCATAACTTACTACATGTAACAACGAAAACATATTAAGTTGCATTTAGGAATGGGATGCACCTGAAGTGCATTATATTTGACAGTGAAGTATAAGCTAGAGGTAGATCCGCTGAAGAAATCGGGGGAGTTGAAGTAGAAAGTAACTTCAGGCTTTAATAGGCCCATTTCTCTCGCTGCCTGTGTGGCCAATATCTTCGTGCTCTACCCCTTCAGGGCATTACCAGTTTTCGAGCTCAAAATGCAAGGGGAAAAAACTTAATGCGCCTACCATTTAAAAAACCACTAAACATAATTCTAGGCCTCAAAATCCGTCAGTGTGTCCAATTGTTATTTTGTCTTTAAAATTTTGTCTACATCCTTCAATTTGGTAGATAAATCATATTTTCTTACATACTCTCACCTTTCAGCTCTCCTTCATTATCACACAGCATTTCCATTTTTGTTTACCTATTTTCATTATCACAGTAGCCCTACTTATGGGCAAATAAATGCTTTTATGAGTAAAAACTCCTTTAAAGTTTACCTGTTATACAATACTGTTTAAGTACTAGTATTTTTTAAGTTCAGTATATCAACCGAACATCAATAAATTCTTCAGTGGTTTATCCCTATTGCTTCATATATCATTCAGAATTTACTTGCATCTTAATTTCAACCCCCTTTAAGTAATAGAATTCAAAATAGTTTAGTTAAACTTAGTGCCAAGGCCTGAAATACTTGTCGAGAAGATGAGTGCTTAGTTTATCCAAATAAAAAACAATTTAAGCCATTAGAACTCCTATTTAAAACATTATTCACCATAATTATAAATGCGTAATCCCAATAATCTATTTACAGAAAGGTATTTTCTTGTCTTAGTTAACGATGTTTATTAGTTCCAATTCTATGATTTTAGGAGGTCAGGTTAGCCATGTGAGTTAAAGCGTTGACTTTAATTTCACGTGGTAAACCTAGAGTGGCGAGTTTGATTCTCGCCTGGGCAAAGGAAATTATTTAGTGACGAAATTCATTAAATAACATCCTTAGTCACACCCTGACTAGAAAGGGGTGGTAACCTGTATATAACCCGTCCCATTTAGCCTTAGTTGCAAAATGTGGACGTAAATAATAATAATCATAATAAAATATGATTTTGACTTCGTTGTAACAATTTTATGCATCGCTTTTACTTCCTTGCAGTGGATTAGGTTAGCCTTGTGAGTTAAGGCGTTGATCTTAGTCCCACTTGGTAAACCTAGAGTCGAGGGTACGATTCTCACCTATGAAATAGGAATTTATGTAGTGACTAACTCACTAAATGAAATGCTTAGTCGCATCCTGGCTAGAAAAGGGTGGCAACCTGTAGATAACCCGTCCTAATTAGCAAAAAGTGAACGCTACTAAGTAGCATTTTTTATCGTGATAATTGGCTATCCAGCTGTTACTGGGGCAAGAGGCGTATTGGATGGATACTCCCAGCTGACCTGAGAACTATGCTTCAGCTCTGTTCTCACGTTGCCATAGACCGCAATAACTCCTCGTCCACAATTCGGACACAAGTAAAAGTACCGTCACGCAGGGGCTGCGTAGCCTAGGCAGATTTCATATGGGCTGAATTTATATATACACGATGTAATCCTACATTCTAATCTAGGTTTCTTCTTTTAGCACTACCGTCAAGGGAAATTAGCGTCTGAGATTATACTCGTGACTTATAGTATCGCTTGTACTTCGGCACGATTTTCGAAAAATGTCCTCAAATGTTCAGAATAAGTTTTAAGACGTCACTTTTGCTGATTTCGGAGTTTCGACATCCGACATACGGATGCCAGACAATAGTCATCTTCTATTTTAATAGAAAAGGCCTAACTAGAAATGAAAAATGTTTTGCTTATGGTTTAAGGGAATGGCTATTATTAACATATATAAAATAACTTTCCACACTCAAGAATGGGGCTTTACTTCGACATCAATATCGTCCTTAATAGTGATTTTATCAAAAAGTCATAAAGACCACAATGTGTTTAATATGTCTTTATCAGTCCTAATACTTTTCTTAAATATATGAATTTCGAAATTCTGATTTTCCGCTTCCGATGAAAATATAATTTATTAGTGTTCCTTAAGTATGCTACCAGTAAATTGAGAAATTTTATATTCATTTATTTAGGGTATGAATATTGTCAACATGCGCTATATTATGGTGTTCTGGTATGGAATGAGCGTTTAATTGTAATAACCCTTATAAATTCTCACAGGAAAACAGTTTTATTTCAACCTGCTACGTTGGTTAACACAGCCAGGTAATTATTTCTATTTTGTCGAATGCTCGGCGATGCTACCGTTAATTTTTGAAGGTTTAATTGTTTTTTTTTTATTTTTACAGGAGCAGCCGCATCTTGGCTATTTGGCTCAAAGTTTCACAATGTAAAATAAAACAAAATTATAGAAAAATAACAAAAACTGAAACAACAAATAAAAAATTAAATACAACAAATAATCATTAAATAATAGTAATAAAGATAATTAATAAACATTAGGTTAGTAATAAAGACAACAATTTAAAATGGTTCTAATAAAAAAATTATGTTATTTGTATATACTAGTACATTTATATTATTTTTTTAATTTTATTTATTTAGTTTTGTGCCCACAGCGATGGCATAATATAATCATTATTTATTAACGTCCACTTTTTGCAACTAAGGCTAATGGGGACGGGTTATCTACAGGTTACCATCATTTTCTAGCCAAAATTGTTGAAGAGAAACTGGATTATTTGACCTCTTGAACGATAATAAGTTCGTCGATATTTATTCTATACGTCATGATAAAAAATACATGTCCACGACGTAATTCTCCATTATAATCTATTGTTCACATATTTCCCTAGAGTGAAATCAGTTATTGAGATTGTACCCACGACAGCTGTACATTGCCGAGATATTTGAATTTTCTACTTTTTAATGTTTAGCCCACTCTTTGTCAACTTTAAAGATCATGCTGGTTAATGTCAGAAATCGAGCCAGGAAAAGGAGAAGATTCGAAATTTCCGTACAACAATGGAATAAACCACCAAACATATTTTTTGTGAGACTTTTATTATGCTAGATTCATGCAAATACGTTCCACGATGAGGACAACAATTAAGATTTTACTTTCTTGCATCGAAAATGTTCACTTTATCAATACCGTACTCAATATTTAACTTTTTTATGTAAGACTGAAGTTAATGTCTGAAATCGAGCCAGGAACAGGGGGATTGGAACTTTCAAAATATCTCAGCTATTTAAGTCGGTTTGAAAAATGTTATAGAGTCAATCTTGTTAAATTATTGATGGTCTGCAATTGTTGTTCTATATATTTTTTCGTAACTCAAATACTAGGTGAGTTATTAGTACTTTCTTGTTTCAGCCTCCAGAATGCCCTCACTACTATTCATCGGAATTTACTTTGAAATAAGGAATAAATTGTGTGATGACATTACATGTACTATTATAGTGAGTGATATTACCAGCACTTGGGGAATCTACTTAGTTTACACAGCCACTGCGTTGATGGATTTTTATTCATTATTAGCAGATTTCCCTTAAGGGAAATCAGCTATTGATGTCGTACTCATGAAATCGGACAAGTGGAAGGGGGGGGGGGTTTAGAGGGGGATTTTCAAAAGTTCGAAATATCTCCGTTATTATGCATCGGATCGAAAAATTGTATAGAACCAATCTTATTGAAAATTAAATTTACTATAAATATTGTTATATACATTTATTCTCTATCTTGAATATTAGCCGAGATATTTGCATTTTTATGAAATCGGGGCAGATAACGGATGAGAGTATAACTTCACGTGGGAAATCTGCTTAGTTTCCGCAGCCCCTGCGTGACGGACTTTTAAATTTAAAAGCAAATTAAATATTGCTATATTAATTTATTCTCTATCTTATTTATTTATCTTATCTCATTTATCTCTAACTTCTGGTCTAGTCGTGAATTTCCGTCAAGAGCTAGTTCGGGCCGTTCCCGTAACTGTTTGACTCTCTATTCTGAAATTTCTCTATTGTAAAACTTCACGTGGGAAATCTGCTTAGTTTACGCAGCCCCTGCGTGACGGACTTTTGCTTCTTCAATAGAACAGATAAGGTGACAAAGGGCACCATTTCTTAATTCTTTCTACCATTTGAAATTAATTCATAAAGACTTGCTTACTCCAGCTTATTTTTAAATGTTCCTAACTAACTTTTTTAATTTACAATTATTTATTGCATGCCCTGAAATATTAATATTTTGTTAACAGTTTCCTTACTTTTTATGCATCTATAAACAAACCTTGAAGACTTAGCTGTAAGGATTATTCATACTTCATTGGTTGTTTGGAACAGCTTTTTTAGACGTGAAGAACTACCGTTGTTCAACCAGTACACTTAAAAACAGAACATTAAAATAGGAAAATGCAAATTCGGAATAAGAATTGGTAAGTGGAACTCGAGATCGATTCTGTCAACCTAATTGAAATTCGTTCAGCTGTCAATGACTCCAGGAAGTTAAGGAAAAAGTAATAAATTTGTTCCAAGTTTAGTTTGTACGATGTTGTATCTTTATTTACAAAAGAAAAAAAAAAGGGGGATTTGTAATAGGCAATATGTATTGTGAAATTGACTAGCGCATTCTATGATCAGCATTATTTACAATCTGACAGCTGGTGGCAAATGATTGATCGATCGATATGTAAAATAAAAAAAAGTACAGTGTTACCAACATGACGGCTTTGAGCATCGGTGAGGTGGCATTTTTAGAAGGACGACCAGTCTGTGGATCAGCCGTTAATTCCCTTTCTCAGCCTCTAAATATATCTTCTAACGATGAATTGCTATTTCAAAACCTTCACTTTTTCAGCAATGGACAGGCTTCTTTTGTGTGTAAAGAGAATGTCTCCTAAATTCACAAAAACATCAAAGTTTCTGATCCCTTGTGACATTTTGAAGCCAGATATTAAAAAATCTAAAGACTTCAGACATAAAACTCTTGTGGCTCCGAGTGCTTAAAATGAACTTCCCGCAGAGGCTGGGTAAAGTAAGCTGATTTCCCAAATGCAGGTTGGAAACACTTCTGTTCTCATCCTACATTAGAAATGCGGGTTGATAAAAAGCTGAAAAGAGACTGCGATTGCTTAATATTTGAGTTATGAAAAATGTATAGACCGTCAATTGTAAGGTATCAATATTGGTTCTCTAATGTTTTTCTATCAAACACGTATTGAAGGAGGTATTTTGAATTTCGAATTGCCCTCCCTCTTGTTCACCCCCCCCCCACTCTTTCGTCACGATAGCTGATTTTCCTTAAGGCAAATCTGCTAAAAAAGGTACAATAATGTACAATCCTTGAATAATCATGATCATTTATATTTTACTACCTTCCTGCCCGTGACGATCTGTCGTATTTCAGACTAAAGGCAGACTACAAGACCAAGGTTTCCAACTTCAGCGCTCCGGGCAAAATGTCACATCCAAGGATTAGCAATCGATTAGGAGTGATTATCGATGTTGGGGCCTTGCTGGGAGCCACTTCCCTATTGCAAACATTGTGTATTTTATATCTTACATCCTTTTACAATATATTTAAACTAGGAATTTTCTCGGATAGCCTTTATCTTGAGATTATTTTAGAGGTTGATGGAAATCAGCTATTGAGCATGGAAAAATCTGCATATGTACATGTAAATGTATACTTGTCTCTTTCTGTTCTATCTGTTGTAATTTTTTTTTATCATAATTTTAAGGCTTCATGACGTCACCCCACTAAAATTTACATGATTCTCATCTAGTTATTATTTTATTGGGGAGTTGTTGATTTTTAGTGTTTCTTTTAGTAATTTTATGTTTCCTTCATTCATTCAAGTTGGGCCACTTAATTTGAGTTCCTGTGTTTACGTGCCAGTGCTGCTCTTATTTTAAATTTTATAGGGTGATGTGACTTGTATTCTATGTGTCTGTTTCTTTTGCGTGCCTTTGGTTTTCTTAGAGTAATAGTGTCTAAAAATGGCAATGTGTTATTGTCATCAGTTTCTATGGTAAATTGGAGTTTTTGCTAGTATGAGTTGAAGTGTTCCAGGATCATACACATTACAACTAAAACAGACAATCAAGCACTTACTATCACACCAAACACTGACACTAACAAAACAACCAACATCAATGTACTAGCCAATACTGAGATCTTATGTCAAGGTCATATCTGAAAGATTAGCAAACATACTGGCTAAGAATAACATAATAATCAACTATATATACAAAAAAACTATATACAAATAAATATATACAAAATTAAAATCAATAAGGAAATTATTTAGTGACGAAATTCATTAAAAACGTCCTAAAATCCCACCCTGGCTAGAAAAGAGTGGTAACCTGTAGATGACCCGTCCCGATTAGCCTAAGCTGCAAAAAGTGGACGTTAATAAATAAATAATAATAAAAAAAATCAATAATACCTCCCAACAAAAAAAATCTGCTAAAAGCAATTGCTAAAAGCAATCTGCTCTCAAATAACAATTGTGTATTTTCATTCATAAGTGCTTTTTACTTGTACGTCTTTGTTTTTAGCAGTTTCTCTTATGACGCGATTTTCGAAAAATTTCTTCAAATGTCCATCGATCATACCCAGGATATGGCGAAAATGAGGTCCGTTCAAAATTATATATAGTCTGTTAACGCTCTAGCGGTCGAAATTTTTGTTTGATCGTTACCAAACTCGATATTTAATCATTATACAACGGGCGGGGGAGTCGCCCGGCGGTATTGGTCCAGGCAACGCAGCTTTAATCGGCAGGCACTGAGGATGGAGCGTTGACTCCGAAAGTGCACTCTGCATAATATTAAAAAACACTAGAGGACTTGGCCTTCTTATTGATTCTCATCAATTGGTTCCTCTACTATCCAGCATATTCCAGAGATATCGATATTTAAACGTTTTATGCAAAAAGACAGATCAAGTTCTTTAATGACTTAAATCGGACCAGTGGGAGGGGGTGGGGTTTAGAGGGTGGATTTTCGAAAATTCGAAATATTCCCGTTACCATACGGATGAAAATATTGTATAGAACCAATATTATTGCAAATGAAATTTACTATAAATATTGTTCTATATAGAAAAGCCTATATACATATATAATTTGGCGGACCTCATTTTCTCCATCGCCTAGATTGTAAGATGGATGTACAGTTGAGTGACTTTCTCAAATATTGCACCGTGAGTACAACCTCAATAGCTGATTTCCCTTAAGGAAAATCTGCTGAAACCTAAGCCTTTGTCAGGCTGTTCATCAGGTGTTTGCTGCAATCATTGACAGCTGGGCGAGTTGTGTTCAAATAGTCGCCTGGAGTGCGTGAGTCAGTCCAACCTGATTGAAACCTCCACAGCAAAGCTGCAAGTAGGAATGTATTGTGCTACAGTTGGCACCCGCCCATGGAGTAATTAGAACCAAGGGCAGGGGAAGTCTCTTATCAAAAGGAAGTTGTGTTCCGTCAGCTGTGCAAGTAGTAATTATTCCAAAGAGAAACAAGACCGACTTTAGTTATATCTCGTTGGAATATCTCTGAGACAATTACACTGTAATGGCCGTTTATACAACTCCCAGTCATCGCTGCTCCGCTAGCTGTTATTAGTATCATCTTTCCTTTCTATTTTAGTGCTGTCTATGATGAGGCCAACTAATTTTGAGCGTTTTATTTTATACTGTAATGACTATATTATTTATACGGGCCTTCTATCAATGTTAAGAAAGGGTATATAAATAAAGTCCAATAATATAATATAAATAATGACGTACCCAGGTCATAGACCTCGCATTTCACTACTTTAAATGTAACTACATTTCCGAGAAATTATGTGTGGGAAAATACTGATTATATTGGAGAAATGAGCATCCTTACGCAAATAGGTACTATACAAAGACTCCAATGTCCTCAATCGCTCCTGCCTCGCAATTGCGATTTAAATAAGAATAAATAATGTCCATCATGCAAATGCTAAGTGAACAAAAGAAATTTCGCTTTAGCCCACCGAATATTTGCATTCAAACAGAAATTTAATTTTGATGAGGTAAACATTTTAAATAAAGACAAAAACGAAACCAAGTTGAAGATAAAAAGTCTGTCACGCAGGGGCTGCGTAAACTACGCAGATTTCCCACGTAAAGTTATATAATAGAGAAATCTCCATACGAGAGCCCAACAGTCACGGCCGAACTAGCTTTTGGCGGGAACCATAGCTTGTCCGTTACACTTAATAAAAATGTAAATATCTCGGTTAATATTCAAGATAGAGAATAAATGTATAGAAAAATATTTATAGTAAATTTGCAATAAGATTGGTTCTATACAATTTTTCGATTCGACCAATAGGAACGGAGATATTTCAAATTTTCGAAAATCCCCCATCTAAACCCCCCCCCCTCCCACGGTCCAATTTCAGCCGTTACCGAACTTGATCTTCCTTTTTACGTCAAACGATTAAATACCGAGTTTGGTGACGATCAAACAAAAATTGCGACCGCTAGAGTGTTAACAGGCAAATATATATATATATATATATTCAAGAAATCAACATTATCGAGACAAGTATGTAAAACCTTAATTGATGAGGACATCGCAAAACGAATTGGCATGTAGCTCGCATTATGAAGGTTTCACGAAAATAATATTTAGTATTCAAGGTTGGAATAAAATGGTTCATGTAACAGCTTATAGCATGAGTAGAAGGGGGTCTACTGAAGGATGAAAATAAAAAATTCCATAAATCTCGTTTCATATTCATATTAGAGAAAATACGTATGTAACAACACTTCCACGATCCAACCTAAAATAACGGATATATTTAGAATTTTCAAAATTCTCCCCTCTAAACTCCCCCTTCACCTGGTTCGATTTAAGCCGTTAACGAACTTGTTATTTAATTTATCTCTGGAATATGCTGGATGGTAGAGGAACCAATTGATAAGGATCAATAAGAAGGCCAAGTCCTCTACTGATTTTTAATATAATGCAGAGTGCACTTTCGGAGTCAACGCTCCATTTTCAGTGCCTGATTAAAGCTGCGTAGCCTGGACCACGACTCTGGGGGGGGCTGCAGTCGCCCGGCGGTCGTGGTCCAGGCTTCGAGGCTTTAATAAGCAGGCACTGAGGATGGAGCGTTGACTCCGAAAGTTCACTTTGCATAATATTAAAAAATAGTAGAGGACTTGGCCTTCTTATTGATCCTTATGATATTTAATTTTTCAAGAAACACTTATATATCGAGTTTTGTAACGATAAAACAAAAATTGTGATTTTCGTCATCTACTAGGTAGGATCAATGGAAATTTGAGAAAATTTTTCGAAAATCGCATCATAAGTACGACCACAGTTGCTGATGTCCCTTAAAAGAAATCTGCTAAGAAATGTTAATACAAAAAAAAATAATGAATGGTGATAACCAAGCTTATTATGATAATAGTATTATGAAAGTGGAAATACTATTTGTTTAGTTCATATCTCTTTGGATATAGAGATGAGATTCCATAGAGATATATTTCTAGTTGGGACATAAGAAATACAAAGAGCTAACACTGTTGAAGGCCATTTCGTTTATTCTCTTCAGGCTTCACGCTCTGCTGTCCTTTGTTGACCAACTCTTCTTCCCGACTCACTTTCATTTTCTCTCTCTCCTGGATTCCATGGCTGATCAAATCAACCCCAAAGTAAAAAAAAAATGTGAATAGTTTTAGGGGATTTCCTTTTTTTTTTCTTTTTCTTATTTTTGAAAAAAAATCAGCTGCATAGTTCTGGTCTTGACACATTTTTGGTACTATTTTCTACAAAATTCAATGGAACTGTAAGTACAAGATGAGAAAAAACCAACAGGAGCGATGCTTACTCGTAGAATTTGTAACTGCATTTACCAGTTTAATGTTTTGAAGGGTTTTCGC
This sequence comes from Riptortus pedestris, assembly GCA_019009955.1. Taxonomy (NCBI): domain Eukaryota; kingdom Metazoa; phylum Arthropoda; class Insecta; order Hemiptera; family Alydidae; genus Riptortus; species Riptortus pedestris. Next base: position 6,484,296 of record CM032230.1, on the reverse strand, counting down.
TAAGAAATATGTATCCGCATTTAAAAACAAAATATTACAACTTCGATTTTAAAGTTATATGGATAAATTATTTGGGATTTACATTGAGTGATTAAAGTAACGGTGTAATACCAAGGGTTCCAACATTTTGATCAAGGGATCCTTTTTCCAAAAAGAACTGATACCTTAAACCCCCAGAGCCAAATGATTTTAAAAATCCTATCTATATATTTTTTCCTAATGATACAAAAAACTAGGAATTTAAACAATTTGCGGTTGGTTAAGTGGGTAAACTTTGCATCTCTCCCTCATCAAAATTTAACGAAATAAATAGACATAAAATATAGTAAATACCAAATTTATATGCGTACTTATTATCTTGTCCACGCTAATTGACTTGCCGAGTTTTTCAACTTGTACGAACTCATGCTTATCGACGTTGAGTTTTTTAGCAGATTTCCCATAAGGGAAATCAGCTATTGAGGTTGTACTCATGACGCGATTTTCGAAATTTTTCTTCAAATGTCCATCGATCCTAACCAGGAGTTGACGAAAATGAGACCTGTCCAAATATATATATATATATATATATATATATATATATATATATATATATTTGTCTGTTATCGCTCTAGTGGTCGTAATTTTTGACTTATCGTTACCAAACTTTATATGTAATCGTTTTATTCAAAAAGAAAGATCAAGTTCGTTAATGGCTAAAATTGGACCAGGGGGAGGGGGGTTTAGAGGGGAAGAATTCTTTATATCTCCGTTATTATGTGTTGGATCGAAACATTGTATAGAACCAATCTTATTTCGAATCTAACGTTCTATAAATTTTTTTTATGTACATTTTTTCACTATCTTATAGATATCTTAGAGATATTTGCATTTTTTAGTTTTCGGTCTTCAGTAAAGCCCCACTCCTACTCATCTCATATTTTCAATATTCTATTATGTTATGAAGCACTTTATTTGAAGCTTAAATACCAAATATTGTTCTCATTGAACTTTTACGTTTTGAGATAAATGCAAATACGTGGCGCACTTATGGGAAATCTGCTTAGTTAACGCAGCCCCTGCGTGACGGACTTTTAAAAGTACAACAAAGGTCATTCCTACTAAAATATTAGTTGTTCTTATAAAAAATTAAAGTTTCAAATAAGAACTTGTGTTAGTTAATAGGGTTCGATTTTTATACCTCGTCGACCCCAAAATCAGTTTTCGTTTATGATGGGCCCCTGGGAAACTGATATCAAGAACTTTGTGAACCCCGGGAGTAATATATTGCAGCAGACCTTTATTGTGTTAGACACATGCAAATACGTTCTGTGTTAACTGTCTTAACTGGAAAATGTTTAGTTGACCTATACCATATTCGATATTAATCCATTTCATTCATTACTAAAGATAATATTCGTTAATGGCTGAAGGGGTACCTGGAAAAGGGGGTTTTGAGGGGGAGGGGCGGTGGTTGGGAATACGAAAATTCAAAGTATCTCTGTTATTCGTATGGAGTTGAATGGAATATTATTATGTAACTAATATTCTCAGCCTATTGATGATCTACAACAGTTGTTCTATGCACTTATTTGTCAAGCCATCTGATTTTCACTTAGAAATAGAGAATAAATGGCGAAATGACATTTCTGGTTTGGTATAACTGGTCACGGGAAATCTGCTTAGTTTAAGAAGCCAGGGAATCTAATGCACAGCTGACTCATCCGTGTGCCGCGAAGTGTTTAATTTCAATAATGGAGAGAAAGCATTTTTATATTTGGGTAATGTTGTGCCTTCCAACCTGTTATCAGGGATATCAATCAAGTATGTCGAACGGGAATCAGCTTCCAATTTTCTGGAAATAAATTACTCCCAAACAACTCTCACTTTCCAACTCTCTTCTCCGATTTGCTATTCGAGACAGGGCAGTGAAACCGCTCGTACGTCCCAACCCAAACATTGGATAGAAAGCCAAACAGCTGATATCCCGATAACAGTGTTTTTCCAGCAGGTCCCGTCTAACTATTCTTGATAAGCGCCCTTAGAGCAACATTTGTAACAGATTCTAATATCAATGTTGACAATGTGGGTCAGGCCTATTCGTCCAAAACGTAACATTTTGCTGATTAGAAAGTTGGTTAGCAGGTACCCTTGTAAAAGTTCTTGTGGCGAGACCTTTCTTAAAAGAAAGGTGCCCTCAAAAATAATCACACGCCTCGTTAAAATTCTTACTTTCAGCCGAGTGAAAAGCGAGTATTTGATGACAGGCTCATTAGATTATATCTGGATAACATTTTTTCGGTTGAAACGCCCAATTTTGATACCTCTTATCAGGCGTGCTCACTTTCCATAACTTGTGCACAGTTTCTAGGTCACAAATATTTATTGCATGTGATTAGAATGTGTCATTGGCTCATAACTAATTGACTGCTATTCCGTATGAACATGATAGGATAGTGGATGTGTACGTATGCCTGAATAATATTTATGTTATGGAAGATATGGAATTGTGTATTCCATATCAGTTCAACACACCCATTTTATCCAACTATTTTAGAATTTCCTAAAATGTTGTATACTGGTATTAGGTTCTGAGAACAAGAAAAATATCGAATTTTAATTTTATATATTTAATGGTTTTCGAAATAAGACTTCATAAAGTTTTGAAAAAAATTGTCCAAAAATGCTGGACGAGCTTTTTTGAAATCGCTCTAAAAGCTGTTCTAATTGAACTAGGAAGATGAGAGCAATGTCATTTGACTCTGTTAGTTGCGACTTTTCATATGACATGTAACACACAATACCTGCACCAACTGCAGGCAAGAACACCCGCCTCCTATAGGAACTGTGCCTGCGGTAATGACAATCATGTCAGTTTCGTTGTGATATCCGAATGTACTACTGTATCTGTTTACAGCTTTCAAACGAAACATATTGAGTTTTTAACAAAATATTTCCAGAAAGTACCAAAGAATTCTATTTTATTTCTAGAAGTCTAATTGGGATGGTGTACCCAGAGGTATTGACATTTTCCATCCCACATTGGGTTTTAAGGGTTTTATTTAGCGACCTAGTGCCATAAATATGTATTGTCCAGAACGGAGTCAAACCACGATTCTTTGGTTAGCAAGTTTTGAATAGGAACCCTTCGACTCAAGGATTAGATTAGGGCTTCAACATTTTTTTTTTTTGACCACGAAATAACCCGTATACATTATGTTCTAAGAAATTTTTTGATCCGACTTGTAGGAACGGAATATCGTATTTATATGTCTCTCAATTGAAAACATTTTGTCTGTTTTTATTTTATATAAGTAAAAGGAAGTTTTATTTTTGCAATGTTGCCGCCACACCCATGCGTGCCTTGACCCTGCAGCTTTCATTGCCGTAGCCTTAACATGTTTAATCCTTTGCCCTTGAAAACCTGTTTTGACAATGATTTGTTTGGTATTTTATTCAGCAATTTTTAGATTTTTTAAATCATATATACATGAAATATTTGATATTATTTGGTCAACTAATAGAAAATAATCTGAGAGATTCTACATGTCAGATCACTAATAAAAGGTGTGTTTCAAGACTGGGTCCTTAGCCAGGATTGATATTGCTTAAATTCTGTGGATAGAGTAATTATGAAGTGAGTAATTCTAGCCCTGGCTTTGTGTCTACGAAAGTGTTTGCCGGTTTTGTCTTTGCTAACATAAGTTAGCAACACTTGAAGCGTTGTTACAATAATTAGTCAATGCGGCATAGCGAATTAGAAGTTTATCTGGTCTTGCAAGGGAATTGAGTCGATGGACGTTTTTACGGTCGGCCGATATCGAAATGGGCTGACAGTGTTTTGCAGGCGAGTGCAGACATTGATGAGGTGCTGATTAGAAAGCCGATGCACTGTTTCACGCAGCAGTTAGCAGAAATCGGAGTAAAAGTCCTTCTGATGATTGTAAGAAAACGGCGGGACGGTGTTTGGTAATGAGAGTGTCCTGGCAGTGCCTAGTTGCTGACAGGAACCACCTGTTATGCTTTCCTTGCTCTGCTGGCCACTATACACATCCCCTGTCATTGTTCATATCCGACCGTCACGCAGGTGCTGCGTAAACCTAGCAAATTTCCTACAAGTTGGAAGCCCGTAGTCTTCTCGAATAAGAAGTGGGAACTCGAGTAAGAGCATATGTATATATTTGCTCTATGGCTCGCAACCAAACTCGATATCTGAACCTTTTATGTAAAACTAAAGAACAAGTTCGTTAAACGATGATATTCGGCCAGTGGGAGGGGGAGGAATTTTGAATATTCAAAATACCTTCTGTATTATATATCGTATCCAAAAATTGTGTCGATATAGAATATTGATATATATCTGTTTTCTCAATCTTCAATATTAATCGAGATGTTGGTAATATTTAGATTTCAGCATTTAGTAATCCCCCACCTTTAGTCATCACACGTGAGATACATGCAAATATTTAGCGTGATGGCGTCATCAATTAAGATTTTATTCTCAGAACACATCCACTAACCAGATTTTTTTGTTTATTATTATTATTTTTTTTTTTAAATAGAGAATATTTGCTGAGACGAGATCAGTAGTGTCTCATTCCAACATGTGGGAAATCTGCTTAGTTTACGCAGCCCCTGCGTGGTGGATTTTTAAAAATTGTATTTATATAATTAATTCTTTGAGTATGCCATTTCTATATTGAATTACTTTTGTATTTAATATTAATTTTGATTTTTTCTTACTTATTTTAATTTAAATATATTTTCTTTTTTACAGGTACATTACTTTTCTGTTTGAGGAGTTTCTTCTATACTCCTATATTTGTAAGTATATTGACTAGTTATTTAGTTTCTTATTGCAGTCAGTATATGTAATGCCCAAAAAACTTTTGGTTCTTTATTAATAACAGAAACTGCCTATTCAATATTTTTTGTGTTCCTTTATTGACAACATAATATGGAGAAATGATGTTGATTTCAAAAAGTCCTTCATGCAGAAGCTGATCAAACTAAACAGATTTTCTGGGTGCTGGTATGACACACCTGTAATATCATCTCACTGACGACTGAAAGTAATGTACAAATAATATTCTTAATACTTAATACTTGAGTTACGAAAAAATGAATAGAATAATTGTTGATCTTCAATATATTAACAATGTTGGTACTATATCTGTTTTAGGAATAATTATAACGGAGCTATTTGGAAGTTTTTAATCCCCGCCCCCTCTCTAAACCACCAGTATTCCAGGTCCAATTCCATCCAATAACAAATATGATCTTAAGTGTTTGCCAAGACGGTTAAATATACAGTATTTTACAGAAGAAATAAACATCTTCGAGGCAAGAAACCGAAAATCTAAACTGTTGACGAATAACTCAAAGAGTTTGTATGTATCACGCATAAACAAGGTCTTTTGAAAAAAAATATTTGGTATAGTGTCATAATGTTTTGATGCCCATATATATATATATATATATATATATATATATATATATATATATACATACTTCACAATTTTTTATTAATTTCAGTTATTCAATTTTTGGGGGTTAATGAATGCATATAGGATATGCATCAAAACATTATGACCTTATACCAAATATCGTTTTCAAAAGGCCTTGTTAATGCGAAATACATACGAACTCATCATCTCCCCGGTAGGATTAATATACATTTGAAGATATTTTTGGATAATGCGTCATGAGTACAACCTCTATAGCTTATTCTCCTTAAGGGAAATCTGCTATAACTCGATTCAGTTCAATGCACTTATTTTTGGAGACACAATTGAGACAGTTTTGATCTGGGACTTAAAAGGAGATGATTTGTGTAAATAGTTGGTGCTTGAGCCAGTAGATGGGGCTGAGAGCGATGACTCTCCAAGTCAAATGTCACCGTAACGGTAATGCTCTTCAACAATCTTGGAGTCGTGCTTCCTCCCTCGTCAAATCACTGGATTGCTTTTAGATATAGACTTCCTCCATCGCAAATTGCGGTTCATACCTTGAGAACGGGTTTTTATATAATATTAACGGAAATCTGCTATCGGGATTGTAATGATCGCTCGATTTTCTTAAATCGTATTTCTTCAAATACACATTGACACTATTGTATTTGGTTTCAGCCGCCCTGGTGTCTAGTGTGAAGTGAAAAGTTAAAAGACAGATAGATAGATTTTATTGGCTAATATGTACATATTTTAGCCTGAGTCTCACCCATTTAGTGTTACTAATCTTACTAGTAATATACAAAAAGAAAAAAAAATATACATATATATATATATATATATATATATATATATATATATATATATATAAGAACTAGTGACATTTATAAATGTCTTCAATGTGAAGGATATTTTCCAGTGGCATTAAGTCATCACTTGTGGTTATAAACTTCTTCAAGTATTGCTGACAGTAATTAATTTTTTAATCCGTCTGATATAAATTCCTGGCAGCATTCTCAAATTTCTCCGGATTTTATTACTTTCATTTTTTTATTGTGATATCTTGAAGTAGTCGTTATTTTAAATTCTAAGTTGACTTACTAATCTTACTTTCTTTAAAAAAGTTAAAAGACGTACTGAATGATGATGGTATTTTAATTTTTTGGCAAGTTACATAGATTTTACATTTCCCCGTTTCAGTGTCACTGTCTATATCTGAATATAACTAAAGCGAACTTATAGAATCTTTTAGTCTTGAATAATAAAAAAAAAAATAATTTCCTGATCAATCTGTCACTGCACTGTTCTGCAGATTATCTTGGACAATATTATCATTATAATAGATATAATAGCATTCATTCGTCGTTACGAAGTAGCATTACCGAGGGGAAATATTTATATTGAATAATAATTCACATTTAATTTCTGAGTATTTACTTTTATTACAATATATTTTTCAGCTTTCTGGGAAAATAGACAATCGATGTCCTATTGCTGAGGTTGTCAGACTAAATGATAAGCGGATACTAATCAACCTCTCTTCGTTGTTCAAAACATTAATGGGTCATACTTATCATAATAGTGGATAGCATTTTATTACAAATTATGTTATATTAACAATTTTTATTCCAAAAAGCAGCCCCAAGCACGAAAAAAGTACGTCACGCAGGGGCTGCGTAAACTAAGTAGATTTCCCAAGTGAAGTATTACAATAGAGAAATTTCACGAGAGCCGAGCAGTCAAGGAAACGGCTGATCTAGCTTATGGTGGGAAAGTCACTCTCGTCCGTGCAAATATCTCGGTTAATATTCAAGATAGAGAATAAATGTATATAAAAATATTTATAGTAAATTTAATTTGCAATAAGATTGATTCTGTACAATTTTTCGATCCGACGTATAGTAACGGAGATATTTCGAATTTTCGAAAATCCTCCCACTGGTCCGATTTTAGCCGTTAACGAACTTGATCTTTCTTTTTACATAAAACGACTAAATATCGAGTTTGGTAACGATCAAAAAAAATTGCGACCGCTAGAGCGGTAACAGACAAATATATATATATATATATATATATATATATATACAGTTTTGAACGGACCTCATTTTCGTCATCTACTAGGTAGGATCGATGGACATTTGAAGAAAAATTTCGAAAATTCCGTCATGAGTACGACCTCAATAGCTGATTTCCCTATATTTAATAACCATTATTAAAAATATTGTGTTGTATGCCGGAAGGATAAACAAAGTATTCATAATTGTTCATAACGATAGTAGTGGATGGTTGGCTATAAATTCTCAATTCTTCAAATAGACAAGTTTATTTTTTATGCTGGCAGTTTTGGTTACCATTGGTTCTCTTCTTCAAAGCAATGGTAATAGAGGAGAAGCAGGGAGCAAATAATAAAAAGAAACTAACACACTCAGTGAAAGTTACACCTTGATATTATATTAATCGATGCCGAGTTCATACCAACATCGATCCTATGTAAAGAGGAAGATCAGATTGTCAAACGCAAGAAAATTACCAAGATACTTACAACCATCTTAAAAAATCTACTGCCATCACTCATTCAAGATGCAGCTTTCACTGAGTGAATTAGTTTTTGTTTTCTCTCTGCTCCTCCTCTACTACAATTACCTCGAAGAAGGGAACCAACGATGCCCGAAACTGTCAGCATAAAAAAAAAATGAATCCCTCTATTTGGAGAAATGAGAATTAATAACCGAAACCCAATCATTCTCTACTATCATTCAATAACCAACAACTGCTAGATAACTGTTCAAATTATGTATTGTTATGTGTAACATATTAATAGAGAGATGCTAATAAATAGCAGACCTAACTATATGCATTTGCAGTCCCTTTTACATTGTTTTGATTAAATGATTTATATTTAAACAAACATACATTTCTGAGGATAATACATCATTAACGAGTAATCATTAAATGTAGTGTGTCAGTCCCGGTTAAAGTTTAATGAGTACTTAGCTACTTTCTATTTGTTTTGACATTACACGCCATTCAATGTTTAGTTCTAGTTTAAAGCTCATATCATTACCGTTTGTTACGCCATAAACTGCTTACGAGAAAGATTACTTCAAATCTGAGTGGTTATAAGTCATGAGTACAACCTCAATGGCTGATTTATTGAGTCACCACTACTATTGGGTGCAAAAGGATTTCAGAGACGGCTTTAAATCAATGTCTCACACATTCCGGTCAATGGTTTTTAGAGAATTTAGGTTTTAAGCTATAAAAGATTTAACTTAGGTGTACTCTAAGAATGAAACAAGACAACATAATCTCTATAACCGTTTTCTAAAAGCAAAGCCGTGTATTTCCCGTAATCCTGACCTAAGAATGTTAATCTTCGCTCTATAGAAAATGTAAAACAAATTTATTATCATATTTTCATGAGATTAAAGAACGTTTACTGAAGTTATTTTACTTTGGTATATATATATTTATGGGGTTTATATGATTTTGTCTAAGAAATCCCTCCCCCTTCAAATTTGTTTTATTTATAAATTCTTTACTTTATTGCCTTTACTTATTTTGTCTAATATTTGTACGATGATATACTTCTATAGTTTATGCTCTAAAGTTATGCTTTAGCTGGGATTCTTTTGGTAACCCAAAGTATTAATAATTAATCAACTCTGGATATAAAGACATTTATATTTAGTAGTTATTGTTCTAATATAAGCTGTTCATATTAAACATTAATAAGATATTACGAATATCAGTATAGAAAAGGTCTGTCGCACAGGGCTGCGTTAACTAAGCAGATTATCCACGCTATTTTGATCTTTAGCCGTGTATCTGTATTACGTGTTCCATTTTTTATTTTTTTGTAGAAATAAGCCTATGTAAACAGGATTTTATTTATTTAAACTGGCCATGAGATGTTACTATTTAGTTGTTTTTATGCTCTATATGTTGTGTTTCTAGTTTTTCATTAAGTATTTATATTTTTCCTTTCTTTATAAAACTTAATGAGCAATATCGCCTAAGTTGTGTTGCATTATAAATATAATAACTAGATAACCACATGGTAGACTGTGAGGTTGATAGGAAATGGAAGAAAGTTAGAGCTGTTTGCTGAATGGTTATTTCTTTGTCTAAAAGTCAGTTAAAACCATTTTAGAAGGAGTCCTTCACATTTCCCAATGTATTTCTTGATCTGAGGGCAAAAGTATCTATGCTTTGAATAATTTCTGTTAAAGGATCATAATAGATCCTCAATTGCATTTTTTAGGAGGTAAACTGTTTCGTACTTTATGGAATCGATATAAACAATTAGTAATAAAATAAAATTGATCTAAAACTCACTATTTGGCTTTATGGACACCGAATTCTTCAAACTCTTTTTATTTCCTTATACAAAGCAAAGGAACTGTTGTAGCCACGAAAATTCTGGTTTTTAAATTTCAACAGAATTGTCCATTTTGACTTTCCTAATCCCATTTTGATTAACTTTGGCATGGCATGAACTCACTGGCGACTAGCCTTGGAATGTTTAAGTATATTCATATTTAGAACTTCCGTACCTTTTTACCAAAATCGACTAAGAGGGGATGGAAGTAAAAAATTGCAAATTTCTAAATTGAAAAGAACCCATTTTTTTGATCCGATGCAATGATATCATATATTAATTGAAATGCAACCAAACTTTTCCTTTTTTTTCATTGTGAGTAGTTCGGCAATTTGCTCCAGCGGTTTGAAGTTTCAGTGTTTTGCGAATTTTCAATGGAAATGTGTCCATCTTATTCAGGCAGCGTTTTAAATATGCTGTCTTTCTTCAAGAAATTGGAGTTTAAGAAAGTCATGTACTTTCCACTTCAGATTTAAAAAAAAAAAACTATTCATCTTTGATTTAATTTTATTTTATTAATATAAACAATGAAATTTGAATGTTCGTCTCTATTGATAAAAATGACTAGGGTACACAGAAGTATCAACTATCAAGAGATACTCTTTTAATGATTTTAACAAAAATCTAATATTGTTTAGTTATCAGAACGACGACTTACATTTGTGATAATACCAGCCATTGGTTGAAAATTAATTAAACTTTAAAAATTCTTACCCCAGCTGGAAAGCTTACTTAGTCGATGACGTAATTCTCAAATCATGATTCAAGACATAATTAAAAGGTTCCTCTAGGTACTTCGTGTGATTGCAGGCTTTGTTTATAGGTCCTTTACAGATTAGCGCAGAGAACCTTTAATTATTGCCCAGTAAATTACTGGAATATGCCATCTACGCCCTGAAAAACGGCGTGACAGAGAGCGAGGTGGTCATGTGTGGCCACGGTCATGACAACGATAGCATCCACTGCTCCGTGGCGGATAAGACTGCTAGCCGTCTCATGTACATAGGCCCAGCTGCCCATGCTAATTACAGGACTGGCACATTGCTATCAACTGCACGGATGCCTTCCTAACGCAGCCTGTGTCTCTGATGGCATTCGTTAGTTTAATGAACCTCTCGCTGATTGCGTGCAGACAGTCTTAGAAAACGTAGTTCAACAACTCAGTGCACCACACAACAAACTGTACTATTTGTCAAAGTACGATGAGTCCTAGTCCACTGAACAGCTGTCAAGGTTTCACCTTTCTGGTTGAGGAAACAAACCGAACATTACTTTAAACACCCCACTAATAGAATTTTGTGTTTCTCTTCTTCGATATATACATTGAAAGTTCTTCTCCATCAGTGGTGGCTCGCGTATAGGCACAGTGGAACTGCAGCACCCCCAATTTCCACTTGATATTATCTATAGCATTTAATATAATTAGCCGTTTTTCTTTAATTCTTTCTTTATACTTGTACATATAATATATAATCCTTAAGCTTAATGCAGTAACCATCCCCCAGTTTATGAAAAAAAGTTACAAAAATCTTTGTATGGAACTGCAAAGTACCGCCTCACAGTCGCAGCGGCGAGGTGTTTGGCTGTTGTCACACAGGAAGCTGCAGGCGAGGCTGCAAGGGAGAAATAGCACTGTCACTTCCGCAGTGCCCACCCTTTTCTGGAGCGGCACCCTCACTAATTTTAGCTACGAGCCCCCGCATAGAAAGTTGGTACAATGATATTCAATATCAGTGCATCAGTTAAACATATGATTTTGACACTATCCTTCTTTTTCGTTTCTTATCTCCAACATGGTTAATTAGATCTATACCATAATCGATATTTAACTATTTGAGTTAACACTTAAGATTATATTGGTTAATGACTGAAGTCAGGCTAGGAATAGAGGTGGTTTAGAGGGAGGGGAATTCGAAATGTCTGCGTTATTATGAGTCAGTAAGGAGATGTTGCAGAACCTTTCTTCTTAAGCTTTCGATGCCAATATAGATCTTTCAGATTTCATCCTTTGTCTGCCTGCCTTTGGATGGAATCTGAGGGTGTCATAACCGTTACTCGTTAAACTCCTGCTGACCCACAAGAACTAAGACGCTTGCGTGCTCTGGGGGAGAGCTGGAGAACCAATATTCTCCCTTAATGTGGATCGAATCTGCAATTATTTTTACCTCCTGCTTACTGACGGTAGTGGGAAATGTATGGACGCATTAACCCGCAAGGCTACCGGCACCCCACTAGAAGTTGTTCTATACATGTAGCTCAAATATTAAGCGAGTTATTCGTACTTTCTTGTCCTCAAAATACCGGACATCGGAGTTTTATTTATTTATAGAGTATATATGATGAGACAAGATCACAAGTGTGTTTTGCAGCTCGTGGGAAATCTGCGTAGTTTACCTGGGTCCGTGGGGGGTCGTTGAATAACTGAGTCAGTAAACGCCAATTTCTTTTTATTCCGATATATCTCCTTTTAACAATAGATGGTAAGACAAGATCACCAGTGTGTCATTAGAAAATATGTGGATAATCTGCTCAGATAACTCACCCCCTGCGTGATGGAATTGGATAGTATTCTGCTTAAATCCCACCATTTTGTGACCTAAGAACCCCAAGTAGTGATTGACACTCAATTATCTTTGCCGACCGGGAACTACGATACGAGTTTACGCCCACACACATTAATAACACCACTACTCCGACCTTGACGATAGCCGCCAAGAATATTCAGCTCTTCGACAATGGATACGGCACAGTAATTGACTCGAACCAAGAGCCTAGTAATCATTGAGTTGAAGCCATTCCTATGTCAAGGTCCATTGAGCAAACTCATTCCGATTCATAGAAATAACGACCGGCTGTAACAAAAAGAGTCATTTGCCGAGAGGAAAATGACTGGTAGTTTTGCTACAACTCTCAAGGAGGAAGTCATTTCTTGTTCGTGTTACTCCACCTAAACACTTCTTGCTGTTATTGACCTCAGCCAAGTACGAAGCTGCGGCGTGAGTCTACTTCTTGCAGAAATCTCTATGAATCATTAGTTTTACTGTTATTAAGGTTGCGACTCTAGCTCATTCAAATGTGACTAGAATGCCCGTAGGTCTTTTGGAACGAAACGCTCACATCTCTTTTTTTCAACAAATTTATTAATAATGCCTACTTGTTTTGCATTGTATGAAGTCTCTACAGGATATTTAAAACACACCCTACATTCCCCTATAGCTTCCCCTTGTGAGCGACGTGAATACTAATCAAAAAACACTCGGGGGCTGAGTAAGCTAAGCGGGTTTCATGAACATTTTAGATCGGACTCATAGCAAGGAAGATATTTCGAATTCTCAAATTCCCCTATCACTAACCCCTCCCTCTATACCTGGTCCGATTTTAAGTCTTAACTGATATGAACATTAGAGCTCAATTAAACGGTTAAATATTGAGGGTGCAGATCAAATAAACATATTCGAGTCAAGAGTGGAAAATTTTAATTGATGACGTCACCATACTATGTATATGCTTGTATCTCGCGCGGCAATAGTTCAAATAACACAGTATTTGGTATTAAATTTCAAATAAAGTCGTTCATGAAATGACAGCTTATTGTTAATATGACGAGTAGGATTGGGGGTTTACTGAGCGGAAAACTAAAGAAATGCAAATATACCCCGTTAATAATCAAGATTATTGGAAAACATTTATATAACAACATTTATAGAATATTACATTTACAATAAAATGGCTTTATAACATTTTCCAATATGACGTATAGTAACGGAGATATTTTTAATTTTTGAAATTACCTCCACTAAACCCCCGTTTTTCACGTGTACGATTTCAGCCATTAACGAACTTGATCTTTATGTTTACATAAAACGTTTATACTTCGAGTTTGGTAACGATCAAACAAAATAACGACTGCTAGAGCGTTAACGTTGTCATAGTTATTAATGGCGTTTCTTTAAAAAGATTTAAAATAGGTTGTGCTCGTGCGAGGTATTTATTTTGTTATCAAAAGAGTGGTTAATATTATGCAATTTTGTCTTTTATTTTGTAATTCGTATCAGTCTGGGCTTTATTCTCAATATTTATGACAGCTATTTGTTGGTGTTATCATTTAAAAATACCAAAATAATTTTGAACAAATTAGTAATAATAATAATAATGTTAGAAATATATTAGCTCAACTAGATAAGATTGGACAATGCATGGGGTTCCTGTGACATTGCCTGTGAACGTAGAGTGACATCATTATTAGGAAACGGTGGCCAGACCTAAATACCTATATTTAACTATAGGTATGTGATCAGCTGCAATAATATATATTCTGCCGACGACCAGTCTCACAACTTCCGTCGACCTACAAAATCAGTCAGCTGTGAGTATATCTTATAGGTTGGATACATAGCTCGCTAGTAAATCTATATAATCTTGGTGAAACTCGATTCTCTCCGTGTCACATACTTCCGTCATCACCGTTATGAAGCAGGTATCGAATTATCAGACCTCTATAGGCACTCGAAGGTATTAGCAGATTTCCCATAAGGAAAATCAGCTATTGAGTATGTTTTTTTTGTTTGTTTATTTTTATTTACGTCCACTTTATGCTATTATGGTTAATCGGGACGGGTTATCTACAGGTTGCCACCCTTTTCTAGCCGGGGTGGGTCTAAGGAGTTTATTCAATGAGTCCATCACTAAATAAATTTCTACTGCCCAGGGAGGGAATCGAACCTGCCCTCTAGGTCCTCGCATGGCCAACCTGAGCCCCCTATTGAGTTTGTACTCAAACTAGTCGATAACGTAGTATTTAGTTTGTACTCATACTAGTAGATCACGTAGTATTGAGTTTGTACTCATGCTAGTAGATAACGTAGTATTGAGTTTGTACTCATACTAGTAGATAACGTAGTATTGAGTTTGTACTCATACTAGTAGATAACGTAGTATTGAGTTTGTACTCATGCTATTAGATAACGTAGTATTGAGTTTGTACTCATGCTAGTAGATAACGTAGTATTGAGTTTGTACTCATACTAGTAGATAACGTAGTATTGAGTTTGTACTCATACTAGTAGATAACGTAGTATTGAGTTTGTACTCATGCTATTAGATAAGTTCTCGTGCCACCCCACTCCCCTTAAAATCACGAATTGTATTAATAAACGTCCGTCACGCAGGGGTTGCGTAAACTAAGCAGATTTCCCACGTGAAGTTTTACAATAGAGAAACTTCACGAGAGCTGATTAGTTAATGAAACGGCCGAACTAGCTTTTGGCGGGAAAGCCACTTCGTCCGTTACCCGGCCCGATTTAATAAAAATGATAATATCTCGGTTAATATTCAAGATAGAGAATAAATGTTAATAACTATATTTATAGTAAATTTAATTTGTAATAATTTACAAAATTCTGTACAATTTTTCGATCCAACGTACAGTAACGGAGATATTTCAAATTTTCGAAAATCCTCTCCTCTAAACCCCCCTCCCACTGGTCCGATTTCAGCCGTTAACGAACTTGATCTTTCTTTTTACATAAAACGACTAAATATCGAGTTTGGTAAGGATCAAACAAAAATTGCGACCGCTAGAGCGGTAACAGACAAATATATATATATATATATATATATATATATATATATATATATATATATATATATATATACAGTTTTGAACGGACCTCATTTTCGTCATCTACTAGGTAGGATCGATGAACATTTGAAGAAAAATATCAAAATTTCCGTCATGAGTACAACCTCAATAGCTGATTTCCCCTAAGGGAATTAACCCCCCCCCCCCCCCGACTATGATTGCTCTTCCGTCAAGCATCTTAAGACTACTCAAACCGTATACCAATATTATCTAGTTCTACAGGATCATAAGATTATCATAATCCTCCAAGGTTGTATATTTGATGCTCAGATAACCCTTCCTTCCCGGATCGAAATGCCGCAGTAGGCGTCCATTTGAGAAACTGTCTTGAACAATTACAGCATAAACCTTACCCTGTAGGGATAGTACATTAACTTTTGGGCTATAAGAATTCCTTTCCGCTAGAATAGAATAAGATCTCCTTGGGGGATCATGAATTCCCAGTAGACCAGCTGGACTGTCCGATATTCCCAAGTGTTAACCCTTTCGCTCCGTTGGGATCTGGGCCATTGTGCGATATCCACGCCGATAATTAGCCATTGCGAGCGATAATGCTTTCACTTTAGCAGCGACCGCAGTAAAGGGCCAATTCGTGTGCGGGTTTCGCCACCAACCTTTCCTCTCTCAGCTGTTTCAATCGTATCCAGGAGTGCTTTGAGATACAGCTGTTATTCCACCGACATATTGGCCCAATTAGAATAATTATTGATATATTGACACTATTTATAATAGTACTTCATTTGAGTTGCTGCTCCCAAATGTTTTTCGAAAGGCCTTATGATTGGCTAATACAGTGCTTGGAAATTATAAAACCTCATATTCACGATTGCATAACAATATATCCAACCTATACCGAACCTATTATATTTATCTTGGCTTTTCATTTTGTACAGTCTGTTATTATCTATTACAGCTTAAGATCAGAATGAATTTATGAAGTCAGATGATCGGCTTAAAATGTCATAAATCATATTATATTATTATTTTATTTATTTGAACTAAGTTATTTACTAAAGTACTTTTTGCAACTAAGGCTAATTGGGGCGGGTTATCTACAGGTTACCACCCTTTTCTAGCAAGGGTTAGAGGAATTTATTTAGAGACAGAATTCATTAAATAAAATTCTCAGTGCCACCCCAAAAGAGTGGTAACCTATAGATAATCCGTCCCAATTAGCCTTAGTTGCAAAAAGTGGACGTTAATAAATAATAATAATGTTAATTTGATCTTCATTACTAATCGATTTTGCTTTTTAAAGTTAACAGTAGGAAAGACACTCTACAGCATACGTGGACAACCACCGGCCCGGGGTAAGGTTTGATCCGGCCCGCTAGACATTTTGAAAAAACCCAATTAAACAAGAATATTACACTAGTTACTACAAATGACGAAAATGGGGAGAGATTTGTGAGTTTGGCAGTACATATAAATGCGAACAGTTCTTTTCATTCATGAAAGTTAATAAAACCTAACATCGTACATGCTGACTGACGATAATTTGGAAGATTCTTTGCGTCATTGTATAAATGGAATTAATCCAAACATCGAGAGATTAGTTTCCCAAATTTAAGCTCATTGATTTCGGTATCGCTAATAACTTTCGTTGTTTGTCAGAATGGATGGAAGTAAAGCACCACCACCTCAGTATCAATAAAAGTCCGTCACGCAGGGGCTGCGTAAACTAAACAGATTTCCTAACGTGAAGTTTTACAATAGAGAAATCTGTCTAATAACAACAATAGTAGTAATGAATCTCTAAACCTATTGAAGAGGGACGATCAGTAACGAAAACGGCCGCTGTAGCTCTCGGTGGAATTTCCCGAGCATAGCCGACTCCTGCCGACCACACACACAATACAAATGCAAATATCTCGGTTAATATTCAAGATTGAGAATAAATGTACATAACAATATTTATAGTAAATTTAATTTCCAATAAGATCGGGTCTATGCAAATTTTCGATCCGACGTATAGTAACGGAGATATTTCGAATTTTCAAAATTCCCTCTCTAAACACCCCCTCCCCCTGGTCCGAATTCAGCCGTTAATGAACTTAATCTTTATTTTTACATAAAATGAATAAATATCGATATTGGTAACGAACAAACAAAAATTGCGAACGCTAGAGCGGTAACATATATATATATATATATATATATATATATATATATATATATATATATATATATATATATATATATAGAGTTTTGGATGGACCTCATTTTCGTCATCTACTAGGTAGGATCGATGGACATTTGAAGAAAAATTTCGAAAATCTCGTCATGAGTACAACCTCAATAGCTGATTTCCCTTAAGGGAAATCTGCTAAAAGTACTATTAAGGAGTGGCCATCGAGCCATAGGAGTACTAGACGGGAGGAAGTAGTTCTTGCCAGACTCAGGATCGGCCACACATACCTGACACATAGACACTTAATGACAAGGACTGATAACCCTATATGCAAATACTGCAACAAACACCTTACGATAAAACACATACTGACAGACTGCATCCAACGAAAAAACCTTCACATACTCTACGATATGACAGAACTATTAACTGACAGCAGCCAATATATTCCACAAATACTAACATATCTAAAACACATAAACATTTACAAAAACATATAGTACAAAATAGAATAGGTCTATAACAGATTTGAACACAGAGAAGCAGATTTCCCACGTGAAGTTTTACAATAGAGAAATTTCAGAATAGAGAATGAAACATTTACGGGAACGGCCCGAACTAGCTCTTGACGGAAACTAACGACTAGACCCGAAGTTAACCGATCTCATCTCAGAAGCTGAAAACAGAAAAATGTAAATATCTCGGTTAATATTCAAGATACAGAATACATGAATATAACATTATTTATAGTAAATTTAATTTGCAATAAGATTGGTTCTTTATAATTTTTCGATTCAACGTAGTAACGGAGATATTTCGAATTTTCAAAAATCCTCCCCTCTAAACCCCCCCTCCCACTGATCCGATTTCAGCCATTAACGAACTTGATCTTTATTTTTTGCATAAAACGTTTAAATGTCGAGTTTGGTATTGATCAAACGAAAATTGCGCGACCGCTAGAGCGTTAACAGACAAATTTATATATCTATCTATCTATCTATCTATCTATCTATCTATCTATCTATATATATATATATATATATATATATATATATATATAATTTTTTTTATATATATAATTTTGAACGGACCTCATTTTCGTCATCTCCGGGGTAGGATCGATGGACATTTGAAGAAATTTTTCGAAACTCGCGTCATGAGTACGACCTCAATAGCTGATTTCCCTTAAGGGAAATCTGCTAAAAATGCGGTGTGTCTAAAGGGACAAGGAAATGGAAAATTCGAAATATCTCCGTTATTATGAATCGGATCAAGACATGTTATAGAACCAATATTCATAAACTACTGATGCTCTACAATTGCTGTTATAAACATTTTGTCGTGAATCAAATATTAAACAAATAATATATATACTTTCTTGTGAGCCTTCAATAAAACCGGAACTGCTACTGATCGGTATTTGCCTGAGAAATGGAGAACAGATGTTGAGATTAGCAGCATCTCATATTCCAGTGCGTGGCAAATTTGCTCAGCTAACGCATCCCCTGCGTGACTCGTTCTATTTCGGGTTGAAGACAATTTATATGCGTTACCTTATATACATATAATTGTGGGAAGTGGGTTATAATTATCATACCAGCCTATAGAGTTATATACATCACCAGAGTGTCTTCCCTGTCTGCTCCATCGCTCCGGGACAATGCTATCTCTGGATCGGCTAGTCTCAGTAGAAAGACTAATTTAGAAATTTCCCTTAATTAGTTCTCTAAATAACAATATATTTTATACAATCTTACCATCGCCTTTCTACAACTAAGGAAATTATTCTCTTTCTCAACGGGCTGAGAAACTTTCTACATCCCAAAAAAAGTGTTCTTAGTATATTTATGTACGCTATAGAAAACAATTATTTTGCGTAAAATTTTATAAGAAATTCTAAAGTAGCCATTGTCCCAAAAATGTGTCATCATATCCTATCCTTTATGTATCTCTTAGTTGGGACTTCCAGAAACTTGCCTTGAAAATTACCATCAGATCTTTGTGATGTATTAATCACATAAAGTAAAATTTTCCGACCACAAAAAAACCAATAACTCGGTTAATATTCAAGTTAGAGAAAACATTCATGAAACACTAGTGGGAAATTAAATTTTCAGCAATATTGGGCTTATATAATGTTTTGATGCTCTAGCAGTCGCAATTTTTGTTTGGTTGTTACCAAACTCGAAAATGTAAAAATTAAAATCAAGTTCGTTGATAGCGAAAACCCGACCTGTGGGAGGGGGGTTTAGATGGGGAAATTTCAAAATTTCTTAATATCTCCTTTATTTTATACAACCAAATATTGTATACAATAAAATTGTATATAACCAATCTTATTACAAATGTAATATTCTATAAATGCTGTTATGTACCTGTTGTATCTATATTAAATATTAAACGAGATATTTACATATTTTATTTTTCGGCCATCTGTAAACCCACGTCATGCTCATGTCATTTAGGCAATTATCATGGGCCACTTCATATAAGGTTAAATATCACTTATAGTTTTCATTGAACTTTTACTTTGTGAGATACATACAAAATCGTGGTGTGATGACGTCACCAATCAATATTTTACCGTTCTTGTCTCAATAATGTTTATTTGATCTACAAAAGATATTTAATCGTTTCAGTCCACACTGAATATCATATTTCCTATATGCTGCAATCGGGCCTGGAATAGCTGGGGTTTAGAAAGGAGGAAATTTGGAAATTCGAAATCCTTCTCAAATTGCATCTAAATTCTGGAGATCTTTTGTGAAAAGAAAGTTTCATAAAGTGTCCTCTTCTACATTTTCGTGTTTGATGCAATATTCCGAACGTCTTAAATGCCACTTCTTCTGATTTAAGAACGAGACTCAGTTATATGAGATTCATTAATAGCAAAAACAACTTCAACGTTTCTTAAAATATAGGAGGCAATAGGTACGTAACCACCTTCATAAGTAATTTAAAATAGACATAATATTACGATAAATCACTAATAATATCAATAAGAAACAGGTGTGGCTAAAGTAATAAATACCCTGTCGTTGTGACGGCATCATTTCAGATTCTCTTTTGTCCTGGAAAATTTTAGCAGATTTCCCTTGAGGGAAATCAGCTATTGAGGTTGTACTCATGACGGAATTTTCGAATTTTTTCTTCAAATGTCCATCGATCCTACCTAGTAGATGACGAAAATGAGGTCCGTTCAAAACTGTATATATATATATATATATATATATATATATATATATATATATTTGACTGTTACCGCTCTAGCGGTCGCAATTTTTGTTTGATCGTTACCAAACTCGATATTTAGTCGTTTTATGTAAAAAGAAAAATCAAGTTCGTTAACTGCTGAAATCGGCCCAGGGGGAGGGGGGGGGTTTAGAGGGGAGGATTTTCGAAAATTCGAAATATCTCCATTACTATACTTTATCGAAAAATTGTACAGAATCAATCTTATTGCAAATTAAATTTACTATAAATGTTTTTATATACATATATTCTCTATCTTGAATATTAACCGAGATATTTGCATTTTTATTAAATCTTGGCGACTAACGTACGAAGTGACTTTCCCGCCAAAAGCTAGTTCGGCCGTTTCATTTACTGCTCGGCTCTCGTGAAATTTCTCTATTGTAAAACTTCACGTGGGAAATCTGCTTAGTTTACGCAGCATCTGCGTGACGGACTTTTTAATACCTAAATAGACTTCGTACTACGGGAGAAAAAGAGAATAGATGTTGAGATTAGACCATTATCGCGTCTTATTCCACACGTGGGAAATCTGTTTACTTGGAGAGAAAAAAAGTCCCTTTCTTCAGAAGTTATTTCAGCGCTTAGCGTGTTTTTCTCTCTGAGTACGCAATATTCTTCACTTCTAATAACACTGCCGGGAAGTCTTTTTAGTGTACGCAGCACCTGCGTGACGGCCTTTTTTTTTTTATATTGTTAATATATGTTAGTAAAACGCGTCTGTAGTCAAAGTACACTATCATTCGTCTAATTGCATACAGTAATTGTGTGTGTTGACATCTCTCGCTCTATTAATGAATAACGCTAAATACAGTAACCGTTACGCTACTGTCACAGTTATCTAGCAATTACAGTTAATTAAGTATTTAAAGTCGTTACATTAGAAAGGAGTTGTGTATATTTATACTGTCATTTTTATTACTTTTCGTTATTGTACCTGTATTTATCCAATTGGTTAATGGCATGGGGTATGAAAATAGATCGTGTAATGGAGTTTTGATATAACAGAATATTGCGCTACTTAAAGTAAAGAGATTAAATATTCGACATTCCGAATACATGAATTAAAATTGCCCATTTTCTAGGACTCTATATTTAAAAATACTGCAATTTGCTGCTAAGTAAAAAAGTCGATTACGCAGGGATTGCGTTTACAAAGCAGACTTCCCAAGAGCTAGAAAGAGACACGGTGACGCTCTTTGAGTATGACATACATTGCGTCATCTGCATATTTCAATTTCTATTGATCTCTTTCTGAGTACGTTATGTTGGTAAGACTTGAAATTTTATCAGGGCGTAGGTGTTAAGTGACGCTGTTGACTAAAGTAACAAAAAAATTCGTCACGCAGAGGCTGCGTAAACTATGCATATTTCCCACGTAAAGTTATAAAATAGAGAAATCTCCATACGAGTGCCGAACAGTTACGGAAACGACCGAACTAGCTTTTGCCGGTAACGAATAGAAGCGGCCATAGCTCGTCCGTAAAACTTAATAAAAATAGACATTTCTCGGTTAATATTCAAGATAGAGAATACATGTATATAACAATATTTATAGTACATTTAATTATTAATAAGATTGATTTTATACAAGTTTTTGATCCGACGAATAGTAACGGAGATATTTCGAAAATCCCCCCCCCCTTCCTTTGGTCCGATTTCAGCCATTAACGAACTTGATCTTTTTTTTACATAAAACGATTAAATATCGACTTTGGTAACGATCAAACAAAAACTGCGACCGCTGGAGCGTTAACAAACACACACACACACACACACACACACACACACACACACACACACACACACACAAATATATATATATATATATATATATATATATATATATATATATATATATAATTTTGAACTGACCTGATTTTGGTCATCTCCTGGGGAGTCATGAGTACAACCTCAATAGCTGATTTTCCTTGAGGGAAATCTGCTAAAAACGTTCGTCACGCAGGGGCTGCGGAAAGTAAGCAAATATCCTGCGTTTGCTAATATAGCATACTTGTGACCTCATCTCTGAAAATATTCTCTATATTTATGTAAAACCCCGTGGAGTAGAAGGAGGTGCTGCAAACAAGAAGTATGCATAACTCAATTAAGAACTAATAACGACAGTAACAATTAACAGTTGAGTTAAGAAGAAATGCTTAGAACAAAAATTGGACACCGTTAATAGTTTAACAAGACTGGTTCTATAATATTTTATGATCGCATAATAAGGGGAATATTTTGAGTTTTCGAATTTCCCCCTATACTTCCACTATTACAATTTCAACCAGTAACAAATATATTATTAGTGTTGACAGAAAATGTAAATGTCGACCATGATATATATCAAATAAACGTTTTCGTGTTAGAACGTAAACTCTTGATTGTCATTACACAACGAATTTGCCTCACGTAGTAAAAGACCCTTGAAAATAATTTTGGTATATAAGCTTAGAATAAAGTGGTTCACGATATAGCAGCTTATTGTTAATAAGACATGAGGAGTGGTATTTCACTTAAGGCAAACTAAAAAAAATCCAAATATCTCAGCTAATACTCATGATTGAGGAAATATGTGTATATGTATAAAACAACATTTATAGGTAATGTAATTTGGAATTAGAGTGGTAAGTACAATTTTTCGATCCAACTTATAATAACTTCAAGGTTTATGAAATCACCCTCCTCCGATTTCTGCCATTACCTATCTTGATCAATCTTTTTGCATAAAACGATTAAATGTCGTAGTTTAGTAAATATACCCGTAGAACTAGAACTACTACCGTTAGGGCGTTGACAGATAAATATACACATAATTTTGAACGGACTTCATTTTCGTCTACTCCTAGGTAGTATTGATGGGCATTTTAAGAAGTTTTTTCGAAAATTATGTCTCTGGTACATCTTCAATAGGGACTGCTTACTCAGTTTTAATTTCCTTGAGGGAAACCAGCCAAAGCCGTTTATCCGTTGGTTTGTCAAAAATCAAAACGGCAAAAACGGATGCAATTAAATCCGATTCAAGCAAAAGAAAAATGTATAAAACAACAACTGTTGTCCGTTCACAATTGTTTTATACATATTTCCATGAGAGTTTTAATAATGGACATATTATTTGGCCAATAACGTATTGAATGTTTAGTTTTTTACTGAAAGTAGTTAAATGTAGATAATGATGCACACCAAGTAGAAATTGAGGACATCAGAGCATAGAAAGTTCAATAAATGCCACATCAAAAATATATCTTTATATCTCATATAGTAAAGTCCCTATTAAACAGTACGTGATATTTAGACTTAAAATAGAGCATTACGTTATATATTTGGTCACTGGTAAAGTAGCTAGATTATCACTTGAAGAAGTTCATTGAAGAAAGTTTTTACAAATGAGTTTAAGGACTTCCATTCTAATAGGAAAGGAATTAAATACTGAGCGTTGAATTTATAAAAGCACAGTAGAAAGTAGTCAATGGTAAAAGCGAATACTTTCCCTGCAGCCAATCAGAATCCAACTAACAACCCTATCAGCAAAACCATAGCAACATTATCATTCACCAGAGGGTTTGCCCAAGGTTTGTTTTTCGAGTTGTGTCTATTCCTGGTTCGGTTTCTATTAACTTTCTTCGAATGGCGAGTGTTCTACCAATTAATTTTATGGCTTTCGTTCGTCGGGTAGTAAGTTATTAGTTACAAATGCGTGAAACTATGAAATCGATCACTAACTCTCACTGGGAATTATGAATGGGAATTGAAATTAATATTAATATTATCATGGATTGGCATTGAAGTCTGCTGTCGATTCGATGCCATTGATTCGATCATAAACATCTACATTCTACTCAATCTCTAATCAAAATAGATGTCTGTAGTCGTATTAGATATTATAGGTAGTCATATTAGATGTCTGTAGTCAAATCAGATGTTTTCTGCAGTCATATTAGATGTCTAAAGTTTTATTAGAAGTTATTTGTAGTCATATTAGATGATGAATGTAGTCGTATTAGATGTCCAGAGTCCTATTAGAAGGTATCTGTAGTCATATTAGATGATGAATGTAGTTTTATTAGATGTCTAGAGTCCTATTAGAAGGTATCTGTAGTCATATTAGATGATGAATGTAGTTTTATTAGATGACTATAGTCCTATTAGAAGGTATCTGTAGTCATATTAGATGATGAATGTAGTCGAATTAAATGTCTATAGTCCTATTAGAAGGTGTCTGTAGTCATATTAGATGATGTATGTAATAATATTAGATGTCAATAGTTCTATTAGAAGGTATCTGTAGTCATATTAGATGATGAATGTAGTCGTATTAGATGTCCAGAGTCCTATTAGAAGGTATCTGTAGTCATATTAGATGATGTATGTAATAATATTAGATGTCAATAGTTGTATTAGAAGTTACCTGCAGTCGTATTATATGTTGTCTGAAGTCATATTACTTGTTGACTGTAGTAAAATTAGATGTTGTCTGTAGTCATATTAGATGATGTATGTAGTTTTATTAGATGTCTAGAGTCCTATTAGAAGGTATCTGTAGTCATATTAGATGATGAATGTAGTCATATTAAATGTCTATAGTCATATTATATGTTGTCTGTAGTCATATTAGATGATGTATGTAATAATATTAGATGTCAATAGTTGTATTAGAAGTTACCTGCAGTCGTATTATATGTTGTCTGTAGTCATATTACTTGTTGACTGTAGTAAAATTAGATGTTGTCTGTAGTCATATTAGATGATGTATGTAATAATATTAGATATCAATAGTTGTATTAGAAGTTACCTGCAGTCGTATTATATGTTTTCTGTAGTCATATTACTTGTTGACTGTAGTAAAATTAGATGTCTATAGTCCTATTAGAAGGTATCTGTAGTCATATTAGATGATGAATGTAGTTTTATTAGATGTCTAGAGTCCTATTAGAAGGTATCTGTAGTCATATTAGATGATGAATGTAGTTTTATTAGATGTCTAGAGTCCTATTAGAAGGTATTTGTAGTCATATTAGATGATGAATGAAGTTTTATTAGATGTTATCCGTTGTCATAAAGTTGTTATTTATTAGTGTCTAACTTATTTTTGGATAACAATGGGTGTAGGGAAGGGGGTTGTATAGGAGGGCAAAATTTAAAAAAAAAAATCAGATTTATCTGTACTTAATTGATACACTAAAAAAAAAGTCTTTTCGTAGGGGCTGCGTAAACTAAGCAAATTTCCCCCCATTCTGATAATGCACACTAGATCAAATTTCACCATATATTCTATATTTCTAAATAAACAGCTTACGAGTAAAAGTGGGGATATACTGATGATTGAAAAAAAAAAAGAAAGTATGAATAACTCACTTAAAAAATGTTTAACCTTTTAATCCATATTGATGAAAAGCGTTCACTACCAATTTTCTTAATGAAACGTACGAATTGCCAATGCAGTGAATTGTGGAATGACATGAAGAAATAAAGTATAAGAAAGTCATATGATGTACACACCTCATATCAGTTATTATCTACTAGGTACATTTTGTGTTTTCTAGCTATATACGTATGTATACATACATGCGGACGAGGGGGGATATATTTAGCCATCTCCTTATGTTGGATAATTTGAAATTTGAACATATATTTTTATAAGTATACAAAATCAAATCCTGATTTTCTGGGAGGGAAATACGATAATAAAGGAAGGGGGGAGGGTGTAGTATAATTTTGAAATATTGAGCCGGAAAAAGTAGCCATAAATAATTTTACTTTTTCTATTGCTGTTGCATATGCAATTTGCCACTTTCTCCTTCCTTTGACAGCTGTTGCATTGGACATAGCTACTTTCTACGACAATGCAGCCAATTCCTGACTCCGGCACTCCTGAATCATCTTCCGTCAGGCATCATCCCCTACTAATGCCCATCCCTACAGTCCTCATGAATAATAGCAGATATTCTTTAAAATGAATCAGCTGTTGTCAAACATTTCTTCCACTCTCTGTCGATCCTATACAAATATTATGTGCAAAAATGTGTATTAATAAATATATATAAACTCCAATTCAATTTATTTACAACTATTTACAGGGACCTCCTCATACAGTTCGACATTGCAATGCTTATTGAAGGTTAGAGCAGAATACTAATTAATCCAAAACAACATATTAGTCATGAGTAAGACCCTTAATGGAAATCTGCTAAATATGTACATAACCAATCTTATTGCAAATTTAATAAATGTTGCTATTTCCCTTTTTTCCTTTAGTCAAAACGAGAAATGGTAAACTCATAGAATTTTTTTTTTGTTTTGGAAAATGGAATATATGCTGAGATGAGATCTCAGAGTCTCACCCCACATGTGGGAAATCTACTTAATTTACGCAGCCCCTGCTTGATGGACTTTATTTTTTTTTTTTCATTTCGGTTGGTATTACAGACCTTAAAGAACTTTAGCCGCCACTGAGCATGAGACAAGGAATTCATGATCAAATTTTAGCGTTGAGAGTGAACAACTAGATGTACAACACCGGTTAATGTTGTACGCAATGGAAAATGTAGTGACAATGAAAATAACCTTAGTTAGCGCAGAGCCTTATTAAAACCATGTGCCTGATTGCTAAATGAAATTATTACACCGAACTTTCAGTCCATATACATACTGTGTTGTTTCCCGTGCAAACTTGGCATTGAGCGTCTTATATTACAGCAGGAGAAGTGGTAGGGCTTCATATCATTTTACACCGGTGGAACAGTTACTGTGTCGTATAGTCTTTCCCAATGCTCCGTTAGAGGGCCTAAACTCTGCGGTACCTTCCCTTGGGAAGGTTACTCACTGAAAGCTTAAATTTTCAGTTTTCAATAGATTGTTTTTAGAAGATTCTTTTTAAGGGAAATCAGCTATTGAAGTTTTACTCATGACGCGATTTTCGAAAATTTCCGTGGACCCTACCCAGGAGATGAAGAAAATTAGTGTCGCTCAAAATTTTGTATATATATATATATATATATATATATGTGTGTGTGTGTGTGTGTGTGTGTATGTGTGTACATATACATGTATATTTATTTGTCTGTTGCTGCTCTAGCGGTCGCAATGTTTGTTTGATCGTTGCCAAACTTGATATATAAGAGTTTTATGTAAAACTAAAGTTAGTTAATAACAAATTCAAATGCCTATAAATGTAGTAAAACACATCTTCTCCAATATGAAATACTAACCGAAATATTTGGATTTCTTAGTTTCCAGCCTTAATTAAATACCAATTCCTACTAATCTTCTTATATATGAAAATAAATAATTGTCCTTTATAGAATCGTAAATGGCTGAACCGAATTTTATGAAACTTGGTATATATATTACTACTAAAACAGGTTAGATTTCTGGCTATATAAATATTCTTTGAGACGAACAGGAGTGGGAGTTATTAGGGAGGCCTGAAATTAAAAATAGGAATATTTCGTCTCCTATTGGCTATTTGGCTATAGGAAAGTTGTTTATTTTATTATTTAGAGTAGCTTTTGTAATATACTCTTTTGTCGTATACCGAAGTATAAATGAGTTATACACTAAAAACAATAATGGGAGTTAATTATTTTATAAAGCACAAAAGACTCAACCTAACTAAATGAAACTCAGTATGTGATTTGATAATATAACCTCCCTGATTATAAGCTATATTCAAATTTCAAGGTGCGAACAGGGGTCAACAGGGTAATAGGACGCGGAAGACTAAACCAACGAAACTCCGTATTTTTGACAATGATAATATGATAATCTATGGTTGTGTTATATATAGAAAAAGATGCATGCCCAGCAAATGGACATCATAAAAATATTGTATATTTTGTTGAATTATGCACATAACAAATACTTTTATTATTAACATATCCCCAGCACGCTGGACTCGGGTGTGAATCCTAAGTATTGAAACGGGAGAATGTAAAAGTATTGCACAAAGTGAAGCCCGGAAAAAATACCATCATCATTCAGCTTTAAATGATATCCCGGGCAAAGCCGGGCACATTAGCTAGTGTTATAATAAAAATATGCTGTTGTAAGATGAAACTCTTTATTCTAAGCTTAAGTGCCAAATATTGTTTTCATGAGATCTTTATTATACAAAATACATGAAAATTCATTGCGGTGATGTTAACAATTCAGATTTTGTTCTTGTCTCGAAATTCTTTATTTGACCTACACCATTCTCGATATTAAACAGTTTTAGTCACCACTAAACATCATATATGTTATTGGCAGAACTCTGACCAGAAATAGGTGGGGGTATTAGAGGGGGAATTCAAACTATCTTGGTTAGTATGAGTTGGATTGGAAAATATTATAGAACCAATCATGTTAAAATATTGTGATGTTGTTCTATTCGTTGTTCGGTGTACGCTCGTGGGGAAATCTGCTTAGCCCTTGCTTTATATTTATTTTGGTCTTATTTATTTTATTGTAAGTTTAATATTACTTTTTATAAATTAAATATACAGAAATATCTGTTGAATATGTAGAGTTTGAATGGGTGTGAGGCCCCTGGTGGAGGTGTTGTTTCGAAATGCTGGGCTAACCTTAGAATCTGGGCCAGGTATCGACGAGGGGAGAACATCGATTCTCAACACTATACCCAATACACCTGCAGTCAAATTGTTCTTCCCTGCCTTGGGGAGATACATAAGAATTTACATAAAATTCTGAAATTTTAGGCAATGAAATGGCTAATAAATCGGCTTTTAACTTGCCTGAAATGTCTAAATGTTATTGAAAAAGCTCGAAAACACTTGTTACAAAATGTCACAATGAACAAATGGCAATTTCATTGGAAAAATACAACTAAAGTGGCTAAATACTTAAAGAAATCGCCATCATGATCCAAAGGCTGAGCGTATTAGTTGCAAACATTGTGTTCTTTCAGGAGCTATTTTTTTCAAATTACTATTCTCTCCCAAATCCATAGGATGTTTGATGTTCTTAATATAGTATTTTCTAGGACTAGCTCTTTCCCTATTCCGAAAGGCCTTACCTTCAAATATATTTGTGATGAAGTCGTTGTGCGTTATGATATGCCCAAGATGTATCACTCTCTTTTTTCGAACCCTTAGATAAGACTTTTACTTACCCCATTTAGAAATGCCACGTAGGATTTCTTTTTGGGCCCAACTTGTTTTAATCAGATCTGAATCAGTCTGAATGTTCTAAATGTTATCATCTCATAGTTAAGTCAGTTTCTGAATTGTTTTCCTCTTTAAGAATGAAAGAAGAACTTAACCAACTTGTTAAGACGAGTCCATTGTTATTTGTTGTTGGCAGTTGACCTGGAAGTAGGTTCTAGATTGGGTCCTGCGTGGGAGTCGTCCTGGCATCATTTAAAGATGGTGAACTGGGCATTAACAGGCTCCTCAAAATAAGAGGATGGCCTGTTCGGGGACAACTGTTAAAAAGAGTATAATAATAAAATAAAATCATAACAGCGTTCTTAAAACAGTCACAAATTCTGACCGTTTAATGTAATAGTTCAAGGGATTCGTAGTACGTTTTAGTAAACAGTTCCACTTTTAAAAAATAAAATATATTTTACATTTCGTTATGTTATTTATTAATAAAATTTATTAACTCCATTTTAAAGGACATTTAGGCTTCATTGATACATAGCTTGAAATAAAATATCATATTCAGTTGCGGAGATGAATTATAAATCAAAATTTTAGGGTTCTGTCATAATCAATTGTGAAG
Organism: Riptortus pedestris; assembly: GCA_019009955.1. NCBI lineage: Eukaryota > Metazoa > Arthropoda > Insecta > Hemiptera > Alydidae > Riptortus > Riptortus pedestris. Next base: position 6,453,739 of record CM032230.1, on the reverse strand, counting down.
AAATTATGGAAAACATAATATTGCCTTAATGTGCCCCCAATCATGGGAACCATATATTATGATGCTACTCATTATGGAAATATTTATATCGAATATCAGCTCAATCTCATCATAACTGTGGTTACTGGTAGAAAGACAGTCAGTTTACTGCCACGTCTAACACGAAAACCCTTAAAAAAGGAATAAGTAAATAATTGATCAAAATGTTGATGATAATTGTTAAATAGGGCACTCAGGTGTAATTTAAGGTGTTGGTCTTAATCTCACTTTGGAAACTTACAGTCTTGAGTCCAATTCTTAACTGGGAAACAGAAATTTATTTAGTGACCAATTAATATAATAAAATCCTAAATCCCACCATCGCTAGAAAAAGGTGCTAATCTATATATAATCCGTCACAATTAGCATCAGTAGCATAAAGCGTACGTTAATAAATAATTTAAAGTAACACATAAAATAAATAAATAATTTTATTAGAGGGGGCAGTACTGAGAGCTTACAAGCAAAACAAAATATCAAGGTACAGATAGAAAGAGGAAAATCATAGTAAGAAAATTTAGATTATGATCTGGGAATATCATAGAATTTATTTGTATTATTGTTATCCTGAATATTAATAAATCTTTCTTTCTTTTTTCCAGGTAATTTTTTGGGTTCATCTCTTGCAGAAAATACATCAGTTAATCTTTATGAGATTCATAAACGGAGAAAGTAAGTTTATTAATCTTTTTATATCGTATATGCTTATTTTACGCTCACAGCGTTCAATATTTAACGTATGCAAAATATCCTCAACTACTCTTTTCAAGCTTAATATTTTTGATTTTCAAATGCCCTGAGAATTTAATGAAAATCTCAGATGTTTTTTAATTGCAGAATTTTTTGATAATTAAGTTTAACAAGAAATATAAATGAATGTTTAGAATATATACGAAAAAAAAATTAACAATAAAGGGCGTAGTGAATAAAATTCCTGGATAAGCTGACTAATGAGTCAGTATGATATGCAGACTACAATATTAATTCACCCTCCAGTTTTTCAATATGCTTCAAGCCCATAACCACAAACATAAATATTTCAAGAATAGCGAACTTTAAACAAGAGAAAAACTCTTTAACGCTCTCCCCGACGTGTTAAATTTATTAAAATATATTTTATGTTTAAATATAAAATAAAGAACTTCGTGTCCGAAGAATGTTTTTATACACAAGATGAATACTACGAAAAATGTTCAATTAATAAATAAAACACCACAATATTTGTGATAGAAATTGGCAAAATAATTTATCATCAGGTATATTGTCTCTTTAAGGTGAGTTTCTCAGAGTTCATAAAGCAAATCATCCTTTAATAAATTTAAGACTAATTACTAAACATGTCAATTGAATTAAAAAGAATTGTTACATATTATGAATATTATTAGGATAATTTTGATATTATGATTACCAACGAAATTAATTTATTATATATAATTTATTTATATAGTTAAATAGATTGATTTTATAAAATTTATAAATGGAATTCGGGCTTATGTTATAAACGAATGTATTATATACGTATACATGTTATTTAATAATATGTAAAGAAATTAATTGATATAATATTAGTAATTTTTTTTATAGTACCTAGACATAAATATTTGATGAATCCTATAAAATGTTATGTTACCATTTAATGGAGATAAATAAATTTCATTATAACCCTTCTTAGTATTAATTTTTTCAAGGAGGTTTCGCTTACGTATTACCAAATCATATGTTAGTCATTGTTCCAACTGTGTTGCTTGGGCATAACAATCATTCAGAAATGTTCGCTCCAGTCCACAGATCCATTAGTTCTACATCTCTTTAATATTGATATTCCATTTTAAATTGAATTTTCACGGTTGACAAAGAAGTATCTAATAACATAACGAATAATTCATAAGAAGTTTTATGTTTAGAAACTTCTGATATATCAAAGATAATACATACATAATATTTTTACACACTTTCATCAACATAATAGGGCTCCCACGGAATGCTAAAATATATTGCGTATTCAGCCAATGATTATATGCTATACATATGAAGCATCTCTCACGGGAAATGTGTTAAATCATACCGAATTGATGCAGAAAAATGCATTAAATGTGCATTAGAGCCGTCGCAATTTTCCCATGCATAATACATTGTACAGTGCTTTATGTAAGTTCCGTCATTCTCAATGAATTCATTTTTGATTTTATTCTTGTGAGATACAAGTTATGATGTATAAACATTATGAGCGGTATTCCGTAATAAAACGGGCTTGTTTTTAGAAAGTGTCATTTTAAAAAGTAATAATGCAATAACCAGATCTGGATACCTTAAATAAACTTCCTAGTATTCTTATTAAATTGAATATACAAAATGATTACGTGAACATTATTTAAAATTATTTCATTCAAATTGAGATAAGATCATATTTGTTTATTTATTAAAATATACCGCATCTACTATTGTCATTAGTGGTAGATGGATCTATATTTCCTGGAATAAACAAATTTCAGTTAAAAATGCTAAAAGCCTTTTCATGTCTTCTTCATCGTCTCTAGGGAGTTCCCTTTAAGGTGCAAAGCTGTTCTTGGAAGATCGTATTTTTTACAATTAGGAAGAACATATGAGACAGTAAGATCAACTTTGCAACAATCGGAGGTTGGTGGGAATAAGACATTCAATAAATAACTATGTGTTAATTTTTTTTATCCAATTCGGATACGGGCAAGAACAACCTCCTTCCTCTTTTCGGATTTTTCTACTTGGAGTATTCCGACGCTCGGTAATTTCTTTGATTTGTCGCAGCTGTCTTGTTTTTCGTCAAGTCTGACTTCCGTCTTTGAGATAAGACATCGGACCACGAAATGTCATTGAAACATAATTTATGGATGATTCTATTCTACAAATTTCCTTGAACTCAATAGGCTCAGAGAAATTTGTAAATTTTTATTTTCAACATACTCAACCCCCTCCCCTAGACAAAAAATGTAGGTGCTCAACTTGATGTTAAGAGTCCTAAAAATAAAATTTTAATGTTGTAACACTGGTAGTTTTTCTGTTGAGTGTCCCAAGTTCCCCCCACGACCCCCTTAAAATCGCCAATTGATTTAATAAAAGGCTGAGTCTTGGTTTGCAATAATTTTGACCCCTGAAGAATCCTTTCAGTCCATATTCAAACTCGTGACCTTCTCCAATAGTTCACCATCGACCATAACTTCGGAATTTCCAATGGAAAGCCATTCTTTTTATGACAGGATTCTTGTAGAAAATCAAATTTTAAAACGTGTTTATATCAGTCAATATTTTTCTTTGACGCATTCTTTAGCCTCAAATGCACAAAACTTTATTTCAGAGTAGAAACGATCGACATTTGGACGACATTTTTGAAAGATGAGTACAACCTCGACAGCTGGTTCCCCTCAAGGGAAATTTGCTAAAAAAGACTTGTAAAGTGCCCGTGGCGTAAACCTGCGCTAGGAGGGAATCTGCTCAGTTTAGTCCGTCCTGCGTCAAGAACTTTATAATATCCATACTCATTGTATTGGCATATATCGTGGAATTCTTCCATCAATCAATGACATTATACGACTATAATAAAATGTAGATATTATTAATAAGATTTAACTCACCTTTCTGGACGTTCTGATTGTCGTAATTAGAGTCTGTAGATATAGTTGGTTCACTAATAAATTAATTTGTCCTTCCTTTCTTCTAGGATTCTCAGCCCTTGGCCTCAATCTAATACAATAGTTTAAATAATTACAGTAAGTGAAGAATTACAAGTGCCAACTAATAAATACAACACATTAGCGTAATTGAAAATCTGGTCATGACACGATTATAAATAATTAGATTAGTAATGATGAAAATTAAAATTGTTTAACTAAGTATTGTATATCATATAGAATGATTATAATATAAATTATTAATTTTTCTCCTTATTCATTTCTCAGCTTTTAAATAAAATCCAGTGATTGCCGGTAGAATTTAATTAAAAAAATATGCAAACAGGTGGGAAATGTTGCTTGAACCTACAGTGATAAAATAAGTAATAGTTTTATTCAATTTTGGGCAATCTTAATATCAAAGAACTAAATACAATAGATGAATAATTAAATGTTTGCACTGAGAAAAAGTTAATAACTTCCATTACACAGGAGCAGGATATACTAAGCGGATTTTCCATGTTCTTTAATACCATTTTTTTCTGAGTCCCAGCGAAACCTGATAAAATAACAAAAAAGAACACAGTAGTGATCTCTCCATGTATTCATTTCTATGTAAAAATCCGACTAGTCGAAGAGGGGGTATACTAAGGGCTAAAAACTATGTAGTTAGTAAGAGTAACTCGCATAATATTTGAGTTATTAAAAAATGTATATTAAACAAATTTTAGTGCATCGATAGTTTCAGAAGATTGGTTCTATAACAATTTTTGATACTCCCTGTTTCAACCATTAACTCATATGACCTTTAGTGATGAATAAAACAGAGAATTTTTGAGTATGGTAATGAGCAAACATTTTCAAGTTACGAACGTAAATCGTATATGATGACATTATCACACTTAAAAGTGAAAGTTCAATGACTAAAATAGTAACGGGAGGAGTGGGGCTTTACCGGAGACTGAATGTAAGTAGTTCTTCACGCAGGCGCTGAGTTAAGAAAGCAGATTTCCCAAGTAACGCCACGTATTTGTATTTATCTACAAAAGTAAAAGTTTAATGAGAACAATATTTGGTATTTAAGTTTTAAATAAAGTGTTTCATTGTATAAAAGATTAATGTTTTTGTGACATGAGTAGGAGTTTACTGAAGGCCGAAAACTAAAAAAATGCAAATATCTCACTTAATATTGAAGTTAAAGAAAAAAATGCATATAACTTGATTTCTAGAACATTAAATTTGCAATAAGATAGATTCTATGCAATTTTTCGAACCGACTCTTATAATAACGTGTAGATATTTCGAATTTCCAAAATTCTCTCCGTCTAAACCCTCCCCCTCCTCCTGGACCGATTCCAGCCGTTAAGGAACTTATCTTTCCTTTTACATAAAACGGTTATATATGAAGTTTGGTAACGATAAGACATAAATTTTGACCACACACAAGAGTAATATGCTCTAAGTCCAGCTATCTCAGTTAATATTCAGGATAGAGAAAATAAGGTATAACAACATTTATAGGGTATTATATTTACAATAAGAATGGTCTATCAAATATTTTGATCCGCCTTATAATAACGAATATATCTCAAATTTTCAAAATTCTCTGCTGCTCTAACCGGTGCGTGTGTATCATCTTTAGACCAATGATCCGTATCTTGTTATTTGGTGAGGTTGGCTTTGAAGGGCACAATGATCGAAGTAACGTGTCATCTATGGCTCAGTTGGTAACACTTTGGCCTGAATAGTTCCATTGATTTGGAACTAATTTAATTTAGTAGATTTTCTCCCTTATATAAAATTATGGATTATTTAGTGACAATATACCGTAGTTCTCATAAATAAAAGAAAGTGTTTGTATAATAATTGCTTAGGAGAATATGAATGAATTTACAGTAATTAGAAAGTATATACCTTTCTTAACAGCGGTTTTAATTGATAAAAAAAAATAATAGAATTTTATACGAATAATAGTATAACCCTGAGAACAATAATAATATAATATAAAAATCATAACACATTCTAACAATGATATTGTAATTTTATTTATTACTATCTACCCTGTGCTACTAAATGTAAGTGGGCGGGCGGGTTATCTACAGGTTACCACCCTTTTCTAGCCAGAGTGGGACTAAGGATTTTATTTAATGAGTTCGCCAATAAATAAATCCTATTCGCCGGGCGGGAACCGAACTCTCCACCATGTAAGACTGAGACCAACGCCTTAACTCACAAGGCTTACTTGTGCCCCATAACGATTATAAAAGGTTTAAAATTCGGTCCGATTAAATAAACTATGGTTAATTCTGTCGGCTTATCTACTACCCTTTTCCAGCAAGGGTAGGATTTTTATTCAGGGAGTCGTGGGTTAGGAAATGCTTTACCTGAATGTTTATATCTAAACTATGAAATATTACATACGTCATTAGCTGGTTTTCTTAAGGAAAATCTGCTTATTTTATGTTGTAAAGACGATAACATCTTTAGCTAATAACTATATCTGCTAATAAAACAGTACTTTATAGGAATAGTAAATCCCCGGCCAGGTTTTATTCTTTTAATGTCGTATTCAATGTTGACTAACCTTCAACTTGAATGGCGAGTTCGATTCCCGCCTGAGCAGAGGAATTTATTTACTGACGGAATTCATTAAATAGTCTTTAGTCCAATCCAGGCTAGAAAAGGTTGGTAACCTGTAGATAACCCGTCCCAATTAGCCTTAGTTGCAAAAAGTGGACGTTAATAAATAATTTAATATTAATCTTCATAATAGGTTAGGTTTTAATAACAGATTTAATAATAATTATTATTATTATTTATTAACGTCCACTTTTTGCATCTATGATTTAATAATTTATAAGTATATAAAGTGTTATTTTATGTGTTTAACTGCTGAAAAAAAAATTGATCAATAACAATCCCCTAACTATAGTTAATTCCCTCCTTTGGGTACAAGCGTTTTTACAAGTTAACCTTTTAATGCCAACTATAAATGGGATATAAATGATATAATTTGCATTATTATCAATAAATCGCTGTGAAATTATTTAATTTTTTCCTGAACTATAATTTACTGGACTAAATGACACGAGGACAATGGAATAAGGAAGTAATTTCCCTAATGGCTCCATTTTCACCGTCATTACTGCATCAACTAAAAAAAATGGATGTTTCCTCTCAATAGAGATATTTAATGGACTTCAAATTATGCCGAATTAAATGCCGTTGAATAGATGGCGTACGGCAGAGTGCGCTGGAAGCTAAGAAACAGCTGTGATGGGGTATTTAGCCTCATAGTTCCGTTTATCTAAATGCCACCTGCGATTGTAGTGAAAGGGGTGGTTCAGCCGACAGAGGATTTCACTTCTGTCAAAACAGTGTTGAGATTATAAACATTCATCAAATATCCACCGATCCTAGCCCATAGATGAAGAGATGCTGTCCATTGAAATTTATACTACTCTTCTCAGTCAGTTTAAGATAAACTGACCGTCACTGATTTCCCGCGTGAAGTTTAAGAATGAAGAAATCTGCCTACTAGCAACAGTAGTAGAAACGAGTCTCTAAACCAATTTCACGAGAGGCGAACAGTTACGGAAACGGCCGAACTAGCTTTCGGTGGAAACTCACGACTATAGCCGACATAAGGCGATCTCATCTCGTCCGTTATCCGCACACACTTATTAAAAATGCAAATATCTCGGTTAATATTCACGATAGAGAATAGCAATAACAACAATAATAAATAATAATAAATATTTAGAGTAAATTTAATTTGCAATAAGATTGGTTTCATACATGTTTTTGATACGACATAATCCTTTCTAATTCCTCCTTCTTAATTTGCGACCGCTAGAGAGTTATCAGTTTTGAAAGTATTCTCCTCATTTTCTTCATCTCCTGACGTCCACAACCTTAAGGGAAATATACTAATACGAGAGTAATTTGATTGCAATAAAATCTTATTTAGTACTTAATTAATAAAATTCCGGTAAGCCGATATTATTCATTTACTGATCAAAAAACGAGCACAATACTCAACAACTGTACACCTACTGTACATGTTGTAGGATATTTTTGTTATGGGCTTTACACCGCGGGATGATTTCATATGAATGCTAATCCGATCTTTATATTCCCACGGGTCACAATTTATTCTGTATAACGATGGGTAATACAGAATTTATTATTAATGTTAATAATAAAATTTATAGCGGACATTTTATTTTCTATGATATCTAAGGAATCTATAAACCATTACGGTGGATGTGTTTTATATCTAGAACAGGCGCCAAGCAAACCAAAACACGCAGGACTTTTAAATAAAGGAACTCATTGTATTCATTGAATATCACAAAAACTAATGGATCATGATTCATTGACACTTTCCCGAATCATTAATTTAAAAATGGATGGAAGTTGACAATTGTACAACGTATAATTAAATTTGCATATCAAATATAGAAAGACTGATTGATCTAATCTACTTAATTCTTTTGTGTTTAACTATATTATGGTATTTTTGTTGTGATTTAAAATATTTAGTTATATTAAAGGTAGTCCTTTTGTTATAATGGTCACGCACACTCCGTCAATTTACTCGAAATTTATTATTTAATCTCACCTTTAAGGATGCAGAGAAATTAGCAATAGAGAGAATCACTTTATTGTAAAATACAGTTTGTGGGGCTGCTCAATTACATTGAGATGCTGAAGCACACAGCAACTTAGTCAATCCCTAGGACAACAGTAAAACAATACATATTGTATTTAGTCAGCTCAATAACTAAAATATTAACAAAATAAGCACAGAGAACAACCTAAAAGGTGAATGTCACTATATATAAATTAGAAACATCATTATTGTAATAATATGATCCGTCGATCTATAATAAGATCACTGGTCACAGCTAAAATTAAAATATATGGTGGGAAATAATCCCTAAGGTATCAATAATGATACCCTCGACCATATATAAATAATTAAATAGCGCAAAATCTGTCTTTTAAAGTATTATCCTGCAACTCCCTGTCTGACTATTTTAAGTTTCCATTTGGCACAAGAATTTGGAGAGTTGAAAAGCTAAATTACTTTTAAGTAGTTACTAAACTACATTAAATTTCCAACAAAGGCCCCTTGACCTTCATGGGCTGTTGGGGCAAAAATGTTAAAGATTTTCATTATAATTACGAGAGCGGAGAGAGTTGTAATTCCTTCGGGAATTGTAGAGTGCGCTATTATAAAGCAGCTAGATAATATGGCTAATGGATCCTAGCTACCTAAATGAATGTCATGATTATGGTGGCAGAGCACAGCTGAGCATGATTTAGTTGACAGGACCTCCTCTCACTTCTGTTTGTATTTTCACTCCTTGATTTGCGCCTTGAAGCTGTTTCGGCTACTCCAAATGACGTGACTTTCTATTTCCTGATGCGAAATTGTGGTTAGAAGTAAAAGTCATCCATTATAACGTTGATTATAATATAACAAACAATCTCAAATGCGTTGAAAGCCTCATCTGCATAACCTCAGCATTTGTTAATATTTCATATAATTTAGAAACTTTCTATGATGATATCTTGGGGTAGTTGTTTGTTCGTTATTAACATCATACTTTTCTCTCCCACGAATGAACATCCATTGACTACTGAAATATTTTCTTTTACCAAACAAATGGCTACAGATATTGAAATAACTTTGTGAGAAGTCCGGTTGTTTTTTTTTTTGCGACAAACAGAAATAAAAAAGTCCGTCACACAGGGGCTGCGTAAACTAAGGAGATTTCCCACGTGAAGTTTTACAATAGAGAAATCTGCCTAATAACAATTGTAGTAGTAAGAAACCTCTAAACCTAAAAAACATTATTTAGGGCGTAATTACCCAGTAGTTTCTAGCCCCAAAAAACAGTTAACCTAACCTCTAAACCTATTCACGAGGGACGATAGTTATGGAAACGGCCGCCAGAGCTCTCGTCGGAAACTCCGAACATAGCCTATTGGTGACCACACGCAGAATACAAATGCAAATATCTCGGTTAATATTCAAGATAGAGAATTAATGTATAGAACATTATTTATAGTAAACTTAATTTGCAATAAGATTGGTTTTATACAATGTTTTGATCCGACGCATAATAACGGAGATATTTCGAATTTTCGAAAATCCTCTCCTCTAAACCTCCCCCTCCCACTGGTCCGATTTCAGCCGTAAACGAACTTGATCTTTCTTTTTACGTAAAACGCTTAAATATGAAGTTTGGTAAGGATCAAACAAAAATTGCGACCGCTAGAGCGGTAACAGAAATATATATATATATATATATATATATATATATATATATATATATATATATATATATAGATATATATATATATATATATATATATAGATATATATATACAGTTTTGAACGGACCTCATTTTCGTCATCTACTAGGTAGAATCGATGGACATTGACGAAAAATGTCGAAATTCCGTCATGAGTACAACCTCAATAGCTGATTTCCCTTAAGGGAAATCTGCTAAAAAGTCCGTCACACAGGGGCTGCGTAAACTAAGGAGATTTCCTACGGGAAGGTTTACGACAGGAAAATCTACATACTGGTAACTCCACCGTCAGAGTAAAGCGAATAAATACAAACGGTAAGAAGAAATCATTCAGTCAATTTACAAGTTAATAATATCTACAACGGAAAGCGTGTGAATTGTAAACAAACAAGGCAGGCAACATCGCTGCTCTGAATAGATAGAATCTACACTGGTAAGAAGAACAATTACTCAAATATATCTGAATATAACATATTAATTTTATTGAAAACTATTTACTATATCTAGTACTGTAAATTATAATGATCAGAATAATTTTTATCCCAATCAATCAAATTTTAGTAGTCCAAAAACAACTTAAAACATATTTGCAAGTATCTGGTATAATAAATGTCTCTTGAAAACAATATTTGGGATCTAAGCTTCGAATAATGTGGTTTATTATATAACAGATTATTGTTTATGTATCATGACTAGATGTAGGGGTTTGCTGAAGGCTGAAAACTGAAAGATGTAAATATCTTGGTTAATATTCAAGGTAGAGAACAAATGTACATATATATATATATATATATATATATATATATATATATATATATATATATACTATTTTTGAGGCTACATCGCTGGGGAGTATTATAATTGTGAGTACTTCGGCTGTCTGCTCCAGCGGTTTGAATTTTCGTTGTTTTGCAAATTTTCGATGGAAATGCGTCCATCTTCGTCAGGCAAATAATTTAAATTATGAGACATGGAAAACCATATTAAATCAAATCCAAACCATATGATTAAAGTAGCATTCAAATTAATTTAAATTATTTGCCTGACGAAGATGGACGCATTTCCATCGAAAATTTGCAAAATAACGAAAATTCAAACCGCTGGAGCAGACAGCCTAGGTACTCACAATTATATATATATATATATATATATATATATATATATATATATATATATATATATATTACATTTAATTTGCAATGAGATATATTCTATACAATTTTTCGATTCGACGTACAGTAACGGAGGTATTTCGAATTTTCTAAAATCATCCCCTCTAACCCCCCCCCCCCTGCCACTGGTACGATTTCAGCGATTAACGAACTCGATCTTTATTTTTCATAAAATGTTTAAATATCGAGTTTGGTAACGTTCAAGCAAAAGTTGAACCGCTGGAGCCCTAACAGATAGATGAATCAATTTTATCAATATTTTAACAAGATTGGTTTCATAACATTTTTCGATCCGACTCATCATAACTCAGATATTTTGAATACTATAACCCCCCTCCCCCTTATTCATGGTTCGATGTCAGTCATTAACAAATAAAATATTCAGTGTTGAACGGTTAAATATCGAGTTTGGTATAGATCAGATGAACATATTCGAGACATGTCTCGAGAAAGTAAAGCCTTAATTGATGTCATCTCTGTCTTAATAAAGGTCTAATAAAAACAATATTTGGTATTTAAACTTAGAATAAAGAGGTTTATGTTATAACTGCTCATTGTTAATATGACATGAATAGTTTGGGAGTTTACTGAAGGCTGAAAACTCAAATTTCTATGTATTTCTCTTAATATTCATGTTAGAGAAAATACGTATATAACATTTATAGAAAACTAAATTTTTATTAAGATTGTTTCTATACAATATTTCAAACCGAAGTATAATCACGGACATATTTAGAATTTCCGAAATTCTCCTTATTTACTCTTTACTCCGATTTCAGCCGCTAACGAACTTCATCTTTACTTTAGCATAAAACGCTTACATATCGAGTTTGGAGCCGATCAAAGCGGTAACAGACAAATTGATATATATATAATTTTGACGGACCTCGTTTTCGTCATTTCCTAGGTAGGATTGTTGGACATTTGAAGACATTTTTCTAAAGTCGCGCCATGAGTACAACCTCAATAGCAGAATTCTATAAGGCAGTGGGCGTCAATCAATACACGAAGAATGAATAAACGTCAATCGGCGATTTTCTTTAATGAAAATGAGCTGGGTAATGGTTAAGAACACAATTGTTCTTCTACGTTTCGAATGATTAATTTAACCTTTGTTCCTGACCAATGTCTCAGGACTGGTCTGTCTTTCAAGTGGAACAGAAAGGAAACTATACTGCTCAAAAATGAATAGGGGCATTGGCTGTTTTGTGATATTTATGGGGCCTAGCAGTTTGGTTTGTTTTTTTAAATTAAAAATATGATTAATATTTATTAGGAATTATTGTTTTTTCTCCCATAAAAAAGTAATTTAATTAAGGGCGATTTAATTAAAATTAATAGGATAAGAAAAAATAACCAATATCCCTATTCATTTTTGAGCAGTATATTTATCCCGGCGGAGTTGTTCTCACGTGGCTAACATTCTCCCTTGCTTCTTGTGGGCTGAACCCATTACACCGTGGAGTATCCAGCGATAGCCTTAGATTCCAGGAGCAGATCTGCCCTGGACAGACATTCATTAGAACTGGAATGATGATGAAGGCAGCAACTGGCTCCACGCGGCCTTGACATTTAGCAATGCCGCTAACTCCTCTAAGGTGCCTGCTCGCCTTTATCAGGGCACCTAAGAAATTAGCAGACTTCCTTCGAAAAATATCTTCAAATGTCCATCGATGCTACCCAGGAAATGAGGACCGTTCAAAATTATATATATATATATATATATATATATATATAAATATATATATATACATACATACATATATATTAAAATTATATATATATATATATATATATATATATATATATGTGCTTACACACACACACACACACACACACACACACACACACACACACACACACATACATACATACATACCTATTTGTCTGTTATCGCTCTACGGGTCGAAAATTTTGTTTTATCGTTACCAAACTCGATATATAAGCGTATTATGTAAAACTCAGGATCAAAATTCTTAAAGGCTGAAATCGGACTGAGGGGTGGGGAAAATTCAAAATATCTTCGTTATTACAAGTCGGATCAAAAAATTGTACAAACCAATCTTATTGCAAACTTAATTTCCTACTAATGTTCCTACATCATGTTCTTAATATCATCAAGTGTTTAACACAAAATTCCTCAATGGCAAATATCTGACCTGTGGGAGGGGGTGATTTCGAAACTTCTTAATATTTCCGTTATTATGAGTCAGATCGATTCATCAGAGAAGTTGAATAGAACCAATCTCATTTCAAATAAAATGTACTACAAATATTGTTGTATAAATTTATTCTATATCTTTAATATTAACTAAGATATCTGAGTTGCTTTGCTTTCAGCCTTCAGTAAACCCCCACTCCTACTCTTGTCGTATTATCAATAAGCTGTTATATCTTGAAAGACTTCATTCTAAGCTTAAATACTAAATGTGGGGTTTAAGACACCTTTATTTTGCGAGATACATGGAAATAGGTAGTGTGATGACATTATCAAACAAGACTAAAAGGTTTATTTGATTTATATTATACTCGTTATTTAACAGTTTCATTCTAACCAAATGATTGTTAATGGCTGAAATCGGGCTTGGAGGTGGGGTGGTAGAGGTGGCGGAATTCCACATTTCACAATATCTCCTCGAAAATTTTTATAGAAGCAATATTGTTTAGCTATTGGTGATCTGCAATAATTGACTAATAGATTTTTTCGTATTACCTCGTAACTCAAAAATTAAGCAAGTTATTTGTGCTTTCATGTTGTCAGTCTTTAGTAACCCTCTGCCTCATCTACTCATCGGATTTTTACTTAGGAATATAAATTACAGAAGAGATCAGTAGATCATAGCAATCCGTGGGAAATCTGCTTAGCAGCCACTGTGTGACGGACGTTTTAATAGCTGTGCATTAAATATTGGCCACCTGTTGATTGGACCTTTGGTTTCCTAGGCATTACTTAAATAGACAATTGACTTCGTTATTAACCTGAAGGAAATGCCACCAAACGTTTGCCTTAACTTCAGCACACAAACAGCTCGAGCAGATAACGAGGCTATAACATAAACGTGAGTTCTTCCTATGTGCAGAATTTTTGTGAGTAGCCAACAGCTGTTGGTCAGGTGTAGACTAGACAGCTGACTTTCTCTATCAGCTGGAGGTCAGGCTAACCACTAGTCTGACCTTCCAAATCAGCCTTCACTCTCCAACAAATCAGTCTCAGATACCATCCAACTGTAACGAAACCATCTTCTATCCATTTTTTACACTTGTTTCTTATATTCATTTTATTTTTTTTCTAAGAAAAATTTCTTTAGTAGAAAGTGATTTATAAGGGTTATAGTAGTTTTCCTTTTCCTGTTCATTCCCTGTCATTAATCAAATACACCAGGTACTGTAAACAGATATATATCCCCACTCCTATTATATAAAATAAGTAAAAACAAAATGTTTAAGTTAAACGGTTCTATTGAGAAAAAACACATAAAAATATGAATAAAATGTGTTGTACTAAAAACTAAAAAGTCCGCAGGGGCTTTGTTAACTAAGCAGATTTTCTACGTGAATTTTTTAATAGGGAAATCTGCATACTGGTAACACATCACCGCCAGCCACTCAGAGCTGAACTGATAGATAGCCATATTTTTCACCGGAAAGAAAAACAATTACTGATACATACCTGAATATAACACATTAAATTTGTTACAAACTATTTACTATATCTAGTGCTGTAATGAATCAGAATAATTTCAATTTTTAGTAGTCCAAGAACTAATGAAGAGGGGGGGGGGCAACAGAACATATTTGCATACATCTCACAAAGTAAAAGCTTATAAGAGTCTCTAAACTAATTTAACGAGAACCGAACAGTTACAAAAGCAGCCGAACTAACTTTTGGCTGAATCTCACGAACACAACCGACAAAAGCTAATCTCAACTCGTTTATTATCCACACACACTTAATAAAAATGCAAATATCTCGGTTAATATTCAAGATAGAGAATAAATTTATGTAATACTATTTTTAGTAAATTAAATTTTCAATAAGATTGGTGCTATACAAGTTTTCGATCCGACGTGTAATAACGGAGATATTTTGAATTTTCGAAAATCCCTCTCTTAACCCACCCATCCTTCTATTGGTCCGATTTCAGCCATTAACAAAGTTGTTCTTTCTATTTTCATAAAACTAGTAAATATCGAGTTTGGTAACGATGAAACAATAATTGCGATCGCTTGAACGGTAACAGATACATATATATATATACTATCTCAGATACCCGGCTTCGCCCGGGAATTCATTTGAGGCTGAATGGTGTGGTATTTTTTTTGGCAAAGCTTTACTTTGCACAATATTTTGACATTTACCCGTCCCAGTGTTTAGGGTTTATACCCGTCGTTACTGTGATTTTTTAATAATAGAATTAATTTTTTATGAAAGACTTCACTGCCCTCCATATTGTCATATTTCCCGTCTCCTCTGCATTATGCAGAGCTGTGAATTATTAAGGTCAAAATATTAACATAGATTTGAATTAATTTTTCCAGGTCAGGTACCTGGTAGTTCATATTGGAATGAATTGATGAGCATATCAATATTTCATATATATATATATATATATATATATATATACAATTTTGAACGGACTCATTTTCGTCAACGTTTAGGTACAACCGATGGACATTTGAAGAAAAATTTCGAAAATTGCGTTATGAGTACGACCTCAATAGCTGGTTTCCCTTAATGGAAATTTGGTAAAAATAGTCCTATTTCCTTTCACACACCTCTCCTCACCAATCTAGAGTATTTATCAGACAAATCAGAAAAAAAAACTTTTATAGTAAATGAAAATTGTATTGAGATTAGTTCGCAACTATTCCTTGATCCGATTTATAACAACGGAGATATCTCTAATTTTCGAAATTTCCTTCGATTTAACCCCCCCCCCATGGTCCGATTTACTGCCCTTAACGAACGAACGAAGGTCTTTAGTTTTACAAAGTACGTTTAAAAATCGAGTTTGGCATCGAAAAATAAAGCAAAACGTACGACCGCTAGAGCGTTATCAGAGAAATATACAGGATGTTCAAGATAAACGTAATCAAATGTATTTCACAGATATATTCATATATTCACACAGTAAAAACACACACTCACATGTGTTTTTGAGAACATTTTTCAAAAGTAGCATCATGACTATATCCTCATTAGCAAATTTCCCTCAATGACAATCTTCTAAAAACATCTCGGTGAGTCGTTGATATGTTATCATGACCTCAGTGTCTCCGGTATGACTTGAGAGCAGACTGAAAAGAATAATAAAAGGAGAATCGCGAGGGAATAAGAACATTGCCTTGCCATATTTGTAAAGTGAAATTTATGTCTGTTGTCCGTTCCGATTAATCGCTGTATATTAATGTCGTCTCAGAAATGATCCAATGAAACGTTTTTTTTTTTTTTTATTGTTTATTTTTTCGATTAGTATATTATCCATTATTCAGTTGACCATGAGGTTTTGAAAAGCCTTAGCATTTGTTTCAAACAGGTATCCATGAGGAAAAGATTAAATGCTGGGGAGCAGGTAATGAATTCTAGCACTATTGATATTTATAACGCCAAACATTTCAAAATAAGGAGGGGGGGTGTTTAGTAGGGGTGGGGGATGAAAATTCCAAGTATCTTTGTTATAATGTGTTGTTTCGAAAAATTGTATATTACCATTCTACTTAAGTATAATGATTTATAAGTGATCTTGTACGCATTCTCTATTTGAAATATTTTATTATTATTATTTCACTTTATTAAGAATATTATTGTCTGCATTTGAATGCATTTTGTAATGTGATGTGTACAATACAATAGTCCTCCAATACTCTAGGCAGAAGCTACACCCCTTCACCACAATGAGTGGAGCAGCCTACCCCTGCCTGGCAAGGAAGTCAAGAGCTAAGGAGGAATGGAAAATACGAAAATAGCCACTGCTATCACTTCAATTTACACTTCTGTAGGAGATCTCTGGGCCATTGTCTCTTGAGGCGCCGTGGAGGGGAATACGGATGAGATGTACTGGAAAGGGCTAGGACTTCTAGATTAGGATGATTGGATAGCCTGCTGAGGAATTTTCTCAATCTTAAGGGAATTAGGTCCTTGACAAATTGGATATTACGATCTTTATAGAGGGTTTGTAACATAATATGGAGCATCTACCGTGATGCACAGGACTTTGCATTGGAAGGTCTGGATGCGTCTGATGTTCGAAGATTTTGCTGTACCCCCCACTTCTATTCCGTATGTCCATATTGGTTTAAGTAGTAACTTGTATGTTGTTAGTTTGTTTTCGGTAGACAAGTGAGATCTTCTATTTAGCAGTCCATAAAGTTGTCCGAATCGTCTGTTAAGTTCCTGTCTTTTAATTATTGTGTGGGATTTCCAAGTAAGTCTGGTGTTCAAATTTTGCCAAGGTTATCTCAAATATTATCCTATATATTTTTTTTTAATTTTTAGCTTTTTGTAGCCGCCCACTTTTAGTCATCACATGTGTGACTAACAATCTTATTCAAAGCTGAAATTCGTATTATTGTTTCCAACTGACCTTTACTACGAAAGATTGCTAGTAGGTAATGTTTTTTTGTTATAGATGTTGATCTTTTTTTGTTATTGATATAGCAATCATAGCAAATCTCCCAATAAATATGAGTATCCTGCAAGCAATAGGATACGAAGTATCAGTAAGAAAATTAACACAGTGTTGTGGGGAAAACGTCTGATATCGATTGGGTTATTTCGGTAACTAGTTTGACCGCATTAGCATACCCAACCTAAACTGTGAGTTACTTGATGTCTTAGCACATTGACGTTCTATCATACATCTCACCCCAATGCTCAATAATTCCCCTTTCAAAATTATTTTTGCAGGAAGCACAATAAGTCTGGAATCTACTCGCAATATCAAGAATAGATGTCAATGCATTACGCTGTGCCGAGAGAATGAATTAATTCTCTGGCCAAAATAAATAAATATATACCAGATTACTTCAGTTCCTGAATTAGTAATTGGCAGGAATTATTGACCCTATATCAAAGCGTGCCGGAATTCCAAGGTGATGGCCGGCACTCCTATCTGTGGTGCCATATTTGACAACATCAATACAGCTGACTTCCTCTCAGCCTCCGCTAACGATTACTAATGAAAAATACCTGGAAGGGTTCCCGAGAACACCCCATTCAAAACTTATTGCATGATTAATGAAAAGGAGTAATTTAAACTAATCTCAAAAGGGATTATGAATTAAATGAAACTGATTGTTTTAAATATGTTTTTGGAAAACAAAATAAATTTAAGGGACTATTGTAAATACTCCTTTCGCCGATTAGATTTTTATTTTGAACCAGGCCTCAGATTTTCTGAAAAAAAAAGTGTGAAAAAACATGTGTTGAAAATAGAGTGTGACACCAGCACGTATGATATCTGCTTAGTTACGCAGCTGCACGATGGACGTTTTTGCTCAGATAAAGTGATCCATCTCTACCAGACGTTCTCCTGCGACGCCTGTTAGCAGATTTCCTTGAAAGAAAATCAACTATTGAGCTAGTACTCACGAAAATAAGGTCCGTTCAAAATTCTCTCTCTCTCTCTCTCTCTCTCTCTCTCTCTATATATATATATATATATATATATATATATATATATATATATATATATATAGCTCTAGCGGTCGTAATTTTTGTTTACCAAATTCGATAGATAAGCGTTTTATGTAAAAGTTAAGATCAGGTTCGTTAACAGCTGAAATTGGAACCTCCCAATCCCCCGATATAGGGGGTGGAAAGGGGAGGAATTTCGAAAATTTGAAATATCTTCGTTATTACACGTCAGATCGAAAATGCGTTTAGAACCAACGTTATTGCAAATTAAATTTTCTATAAATGCTGTTATTTCACTATTTATATTATTAACCGAGATATTTGCATTTTTTAGTTTTGGACCTTCAGTAAAATCCTACTCAGATCATATTAACAACAAGTTGTTAAAATTTGAAGTACTTTATTGCCTAAATACCAAATATTGTTCTCATTGTACGTTTTTATATAAGTGCAGATTCGTGACGCTCGTGGGAAATCTGCTTAGGCAACGCAGTCCCTGCGTGACGGACTATTTTTAGAAAACAAAGGGGTTTTGGATAACTGGCATTCAAGCTAAATTTTCAGACATTCGTGAGGATAATAGAGTTAAAGGAATAAGCCAACGGGCCTAAATCTTTCGCCATTTCGGCACGGCCTGTGCTATATTTGCATGAGGCGAATAGTCCATGGGCTTTATGCGCCAGGACAAAAGTTGGTTCGTGGCCAGGCTTTACATAAGCCGTCGAAGAAAGTGCCCTGGTCGAGTATTGCACGGAGCAAAGGTCTGACCAACAGCTGGACAATAGCAGCAATTGAAAACCACTGCTGTGGCACTCGCCAACAATGACCTCATTAGGAATGGTCCTTCCAACACTATACAACGGTTTATAATCGCCAGCTTATTTCTTCCTGTGGCTCTGGAGAGGAGTGGAAGAATAAAACGAAAAAAAAAAAAAAACGATATCCTACCGTTATAATTAAAACTCGGCGAGATGGGTGGGTTCCTATAGCCTTGAAGAAACGCTCTTGGCAGATCGTTTCATCTAGAAAGCGCCGGCAGGTGGTTGAGTGTCATAAACTGCTATTACCCATGATTGAAGCAACTGCCAACAACTAAAGGCGTGCTCAACCATGGACTTTCCCGAAGTGTTTACTGTCATCAGACATTGACTTTGGACGTCCGATTTAGTGAAAGCATAGGAACCTTGCACTGTGGGTGGTCCACAGGCAGGGAATTACTGCGGATTCCCTCTATGATGGTCATTGAATGAAAAAATAGCTCAGCTGGCAATGAGGTTACTTCAGAGCTTCCGATCTAGGAATTTACCAGAATCAAATTAGATCGGAAGCACTATGTCATTTTCGGCATATTTTGTATAATATAAAATGGAAATAAATGGAGGGGCTTATAGCGTCAGTAGCAAAGAGTTTATTTTCTAACAATTTCTTCAAATATCTATCGATCCTACCTAGTCGACGTTACCAATATGAGGCCGTTAAATGATATATATGTACACAAGCCAAGGTACTCTGCAATACCCGGAAAATCATTGTTCACTGATAATGATGGTATTTTTAGTGAAAGTCTTCAATTTAAAAAATTACACTTCCTGTCAGGGTGTATTGTTTTCTATCTCTCCCTCTCTCTCTCTCTCTCTCTATATATATATATATATATATATATATATATATATATATATATATATATAGAGAGAGAGAGAGAGAGAGAGAGAGAGAGAGAGAGTATTTCTATTACTGGACACAATTTTTTTTTGTCGTTCCCAAAGTTCCATATCAGCGTTTTATATAAAACTAAAGATCAAGTTACAATGAAAAATCATTTATAATCAATCCTCTTGTAAATTTAAAAAAATTATAAATCTCGAAGTGGATTATTAAACGAGATTTTTGCGTTTAATTTTTTTTTTTAATTTTCACCCCTCAGTAATTCTCCAATATTAGAAATCGCCCTAAATAAACAGGGAATATGTCATGAAAACTCTTAATGCGAACTAAAATAACAGATCTTTAATACGTTAGATCAAAGCATTTACATTGTGAGATGACGGCTCCGTTTAAGATTTTATGTTTTTGACTCACAAATGTTAATTTGTAATATGGTAATTTAAAGTTGTGTTGATATGGTAATTTAAATATTTGTTAATGGTTGAAAACGGTCTAGGGAGGGTTTAGAACGGCAGGTGAATTCGAAAATTCAAAAAATCTTCATTAAATGTGTTATGAAGCCAACCTTGGTTGAAATATTGTTGTTTTATATATTTTTTAGTAACTCAAATTATAAGCGAGTACTGATTAATACATGTCTTGTTTCCAGCAAACCAGTACTTGTGTTCATTGGATTTTTATTTTGAAATAAAGAATATACGCTGAGATGTGATACATACGTGAGTAGTGTCTCATACGTGTTGTGGGAAATCTGCTTAGTTTACGCTGCTCCTGCGATGATATATCTTCTCATCGAGGGCAGGAGATTGATCCTGATTTCCTTGTAAGTAGTCGACGCTTGACTGTCATACATCATTTTACAGCGGAGAGCAGATAATATTCTTGTAATCTGCTTAAGTAGTTTATCTTAACGACTTGCCAGCATTCATGAACAGTATATCCTTGAGAATATAGATCGCCTTCTAAGGAGAGAGTGCGGAACATATTTGGTGGCCTCGGGTTGTCATTGGGCTGGAGATTTTAATAACGACCCTGCCGCTTACCTGTTTGCATTATTCTTTCCAACACCTGTCAATTAGAAAATAATTTTACAAAAAAATTGTAATAGGTAATATTTTAGCTTTTTATAGCACTTTATGACGGGAAAATGTGTGTATCTGTCATCTCAGGTCATTGGAGACATACATAAAAAAGAATCTGAATTACTGACTACTTCGGGCATTATTTTGCCTGTAAGGCCTGCAATCAAAATATTCCAAAAAGTGAGGCGTTGAATAAATCTGATAATAATATTAACGTCGTAATGTAAATTAAATTCCCCTCCACTCGCGCAAAGAAAAGAAACAGTTTTTAGTTTTATAATAATACTTGTTTTTTTTTTTTTTTTTCACGAATGCTTTTTCGTTTTACTTCCGAAAATGCTGCGGCTAGCAGCTACAGAAGCGTCCAAAATTGTACTAAAAAAATTCACATTTTACTGTCTCATCCAGTGGCGATTTTAAACAATCATTAGTCCGTCTTTCTCTGTTGGTGATATTTAAAGAAATATTTGACCTTCCCACAGGCGATTAGGTTTAGATCCTGAAGAAATTTGTTCTTAGTTTCTTATTTAAGTCCACTTTAAGCAATTACGGCTATTTGGGACGGGTAATCTATAGACTACCACCCTTTTCTAGCCAGGGTGTGACTAAGGATTGTATTTAAAGAATTCTATCACTAAATGAATTCCTATTGCCAAGGCGTGAATCGACCCCACCACGTGTGAAATTAAAGCCAATGCTTTAACGCTAAAGAAATAAAAGATAGTGATGACATTTCAGTTGGGAAAATCGTGAGGAAGTTTTTATAATATAATTTTTCCCCTTCTATTAAATTGTATAAGTTTTCATAAATTCTTCAATACAAAGTATACATGTTTACAAGTACACATATTTTTTTTTTTCACCGCCTCACATATGTAACTAAAACTTTTCTAGTGTAAGCCCTAACATTATTTTTATTGTTTCAGGTATTTAAGCACGTTAAGCAGTTTACTGAAAATTAAAGGTTTGTTTAAAATTAAGTAATAATCGTTAATATAAACTGCTGTAAGTAGATATTTTACCATCTTTAAAAAAAATTAGACATGCATGGTAGAAAATTATGTTAATGAAAAGAACATCAAGAATTTTTTTTTTGATAATAAATAGTTATTAGTGCCTTTAAATACCGTAAGATATAATATTTCACTATGTTCTCGGTATTCAGAGTATTCAAATAAAATTATTATATTTTATACACGTTCTTCATGCTGAGTAAAGAACCTTTCTCAGTGAATTTCTGGACTGAGTGCTTTCTTAAATGCTAGAAAAAAATTACAATTTTCATGTTTTATTCTCTGGTCCTCTCTTGATAAAAACCCTGTAAAAACGGCATTATAAATGTATGATAGACGTGACATGTTTAGAGGTATGATAGCTTTTAAGTGATATTGCAAAAGTAGGATCAAGACTTTATAGAAGGCTGGAAATTTTGAAATATACATAACATTGTAATACAGTTAGATAAATATGTGGGAAATATTTACAAAGCGTTATTTTATCAAAAAGAACGTTATTTAGAAGTTTTTAAACGATCCATAATTTACAACTTAACTAACATGTTCAAATAAGTTTGAAATTCTGTATTTCTTACTATTACCATAATAATTTATTGATAACCTAATGGTGCCCGAAAAAGTTTATTTTCCAAAATATAAGGAACCGAGCAGAATCACTCAGATGAGCCGTAGTTTATTCGAAGTGATTTCTGGTTGTATATGAGTGGCCAAAAGGAAATATGTCTGAAGAAATATTTGAGAAAACCTCATATAAAGTTGACGTTCTTGTTTAATTGCCGGATTAATGAATTGAGGATTTTTATGTAGGAATTATATATTTATATATATATATATATGTATATATATATATATATATATATATATATATAAAATACAACCTAATTTAGACAAATTTACACAGTCATTTCTCCGTTATTTATGCGTCGGTTTGAAAAGTCTATAATATTTTTCTCTGATTATTGCCAAACTCGATATTTAAACATATTATGTAACAATAAAGACCAATTTCGTTAAAATCGTACAGTGGATGGAGGTTTAGAGGGGTGAGTTTTGAAAATTCAAATTATCTCCGCAATTAAACGTCGGTTATGTTATAGAACAAATCTTGTTAAACTATTGTTGTTCTATACATTTTTTCGTAGCTGAAATATTAAACGAGTCATTCGAACTTTCTTGCTTTCTTGCCACTTCTACCCATCGGAGTTTTAGTTGGAAATAGTGAATATACAGACTTTAGTGCGCAACCTTTGAGAGATGATTCTACACACAGTTTTAAAAGTTCATATATGGTCAAGTCCGATTTTCACTTGGTTTGGAGATATTATAGTTTTTTTTTTTTTTTTTTTTTTTTTTTTTTTTTTTATTGAGCTAATTTTCTCATATAGCACGTCATAACTCCCGAAATTATTTTCATATCGGAAATCTGAGTTAACCATTCAAAAGAACAATAAATTTCCCTTACAATCATACCCTAAGCATAACTACATGCCATGCTAATGGAAGAACTAACAGGGATTAATGAGAATATGTAACGACATTTTCTTTCTCTATAAACTTTCTTCTTGATTGAGATTCTGGAGTTATGGCTTGTTATATGGGAAAAATTGCTCCAATTAGAAAAATCAAATAACTATAATATTTCTAAACCTAGAATGAATCGTGTCATGCCACATATGAACGTTTTGTTGGAAATTGTGTCTTGAATTATTTCTTAAAGTTTGCGTACTAAAGTTGTTACATACTGTATAGTGGGGTGACATTAGTAGTATGTCGTGCCCAGTAGTTGGGAAATCTGCTTAGTTAACGCAGCCCTTACGTGACGAATTATAATGCTATAAGAACTATCTCCACTAAAAAGCATTCCTATTTAAACCTACACATAATTTCTATGTGACTCTCAAACCCCTAACCCAGAATCCGGATGTATTGAATGTATCTTGTTAAGTCTCTCCAGTTTGATTAAAAATATCCCTTAATCTCTCCACGCTACCATTACAATACTTGATAAAACCAAACGTTGAGAAGAGATTTGTCGTATAGTTTTGTACGAATCGTGGCTTCGGGGGAGTCTGGTGGAAACGAACGATTTCCTCGGGGATCTACCGCAGACCGTTACTCTTACGAACGTGTACTAATGGTAGGTACCTTTCCTGCAGATACGAACCTACAACACTCAACCATTACCGCTGGAATAGTGGAAGTCACGCACTTGAAACGCGGGAATCAGTTCACTGGGTCACACTGAATGGCCGAAACAATGCAACTCGGATATGAACTAGGAACTCATAATGAACTACCAACTCAATCAAGAAATTCATGCACGCTTACAAAAACGAGACATATCACTTCTCTCATCCTAATCTCTAACTCATTTCATATTAACAATAATTGTGTAAAATCATGAACCACTTTATTCGAAGCAAATATATGCACCAAATATTGTTTTTCATTGAACTTTTAGATTAATCAGCTATTTTGGGGCTCAGGTTAGCCATTTGAGTTAAAGCGTTGACCTTTATTTCACATGGTAAACCTAGAGTGGCGAGTTCGATTCTCGCCTGGGCAAAGGAAATTATTTAGTGACGAAATTCATTAAAAAACATCCTAAAATCCAACCCTGGCTAGAAAATATTGGTAACCTATAGATAACCCATCCCAATTAGCCTACGTTGCAAAAAGTGGACGTTAATAAATAATAATAATCAGCTATTGAGATTGTACTCATGACGTGATTTTCGAAAAATGTCCTCAAATCTTCATCGATCCTTCGCAGGAGATGGCGAAAATGAGGTCCCCCAAAATTATTTATAACACACATACACATTTGTCTGTTGACGGTAATTGCGACCAAAATTTTTTTTGAGACGTTTTATAAGAGTTTCTTGCAATACTAAAGACCGTTAACAACTAAAATCGGACCAGGATGTAGGAGGAGGAAATATCGAAAAGTCTCCGATTATTATATATACAATTGAAAACTTGTATAGAACAAATATTATAGCAAATGTAATTACAATAAATGTTGTTATTTACATATATTCTCTGTGATGAATGTTAACCGAGATATTTTTAGTTTTTAGAATTCAGTAAACGCTCATTCCGACTCATGTAATAATAACATTAAGTTGTTGTAATGAAACACTTTATTCTGCACTTAAATACCAAATATTATTTCATTAAAGTTTTACTGTTTGAGTTACATGCAAATCAATTAAGATTAAATGTTTATTTCGTCTACATCATACTCGGTCTTTTATTTTTTCAGTCAACACTACTTATTATGTTATTGGCTGAAATCGCACTAGAAATTGGGGTGGGGGGCTAGATGGGGGGGGGGATCGAAAATTTAAAAAACCTCCGTTATTACGAGAAATGGTGTAGGACCAATCTTTTTAAAATAACAATGCTCTATATTGTTTTTCGTAACTGAAATATTAAGCGAATAATTCCTGCTTTCCGGTCTTCAGTCAGAATGTGTGGTGCGGTGAAATCACAACCTGAAATAACATGTGTGTTATAGTTACAAACACGAGGTAAATCTGCTTAGTTTACGCAGCCCCTTCGTACTTTTACTGTGTAAGACGTGTGTTCATATTCTAAACTATTCATTAGAAAAAGTTAGACGGAGGAATAATAGAAAATTCGAAATATCTCGGTAACTACCAGTTGGATAAAAAAAAATTATATAAGTTATGTTATAGGAAATTTTAATTTCCTATAACTATTGTTTCAAAAATGTTGTTTCTGGATCGAATATTAACGGACTTTGGGCATATTTTTGGATTCAATCATTTGTCAACCCCCACTTCTAGTCTTCTGAATTTCACTTCAAGTACCACAGTCACTAAATACCTCTGGTCCAAGTAACATTTCATAGACTTCGTACCGCCGAAAAAACAGAGAATTGGTGGTAAGATGAGGTCATCAGCGAGGCTTATTCTAATATACTTAGTTTACTCAGGGCCTGTTTGATGAGCATTTTGTTTTTTTTTTCTTGTTTTGATAGACTAATTACATAAACAGCAAGAGATTTAAGGTAATTTAGTTACCCGAATCTAGCAGTTAGATTAAATTGCTAGGAAGCATAACTGCTGATCAAGGAACTATAACAGATTACAGTAAATAACTACCTTCTTTTCATTTAATAGTTATGAACCTCTCACGATTGTGCTTTGCCCCTTAATTCTTGTGGTTTAGCCTTCTTATTCATTCTTTTGGGGGAATTAGCCATTGAATTTTCTTACTTGACACGAGTATAAGGCGGATCCTTCAAATGTTCGTCGAATCTATCTAGAGGACAAAGAAATGAGGTTAATAATCTTTTCCAAGAGAAAGTAAGGAAAATCATGTGCGAATAATTAAATAGCTATTATTACTTGTTCTAATAAAAAGATGAAATTTGGTTAAATCTGGGCAAAAGAAAATAAATATCCATTTTTTTGAGGTGCTGGATGGCGAAGGAATTATTATCTCAGGTAATAAAAGACGCCTCGTTCCTTCGCTGTTGTTTATTCGTTACGATAGAGGGCTTTCAGAGCATACGCTCCAACATCAGTGCCCTCTTCACAAAGATGATACTGGAACCGAGGATGACCCCTTCACACATCTTTGTGAAGAGCAGGGCGCTGATGATATGCTCTGAAAACTCTTTGTCGCGGCAATAAATAACAGTGAAGGAACAAGCCGCTTTTTCTTACCGGAGAAAATAAATATCTGCTTTGTTTGCTAATTTCTTATAGGACGTCCACCATTAAAGTAGGGTTCTTCTTTAGAACATCGTAGACTGGAATGGAGGCGGAAATTAAAAAAAAAACCCGTCACGCAGGAGCTGCGTAAACTAAGCAGATTTCCCACGTGCAGATACGCCACACGTGATCTCATCTCACCATATGCTCTCTATTTCTATTACAATAACCGACGAGTAGAAGTGTGTTTCCTGAAGGCAGAAAACAAGACAGCATGAATAAGGCTTAGTACTTATATAACGAAACAATGCATCAAGCAAAAATTGTTGAGCTTGGATAGTTTAAGAAAATTGATTCTATAACATTTTACGACCCGACTCGCAACAAAGGAAATATTTTGAATTTTCGAATTCCTCTCCCTCTCCAAACCACCCCTTTTCCTGCTCTGATTTTGCCACAAATATCATCTTCAGTGTTGAATGTAACGAAAGCGTGTGTGATTGAGTTCAAAGGTTCATTATGACTTCCTAGCTCATGTTGAAATTAGCGTCCTTTTGATGTACAGGTTCATGTTATAACAGCCTTTGTCATCAGGACATGAGCAGGAGTGGGGGTTTACTGAAGGCTGAAACTAATAACTCCAAATATCTCCATTATTATTAAATTTAGAGAAAATAAGTATTTAGCAACATTTATAGACTATTTTATTATCGATAAGGGTCGTTCCATACACTTTTTTGATCTGAAGTAGAACAATGGGGAAATTTCGAATTTTCCAAATTCTCCCCCTCTAAACCCCCTCCCCTTCGCCAGGTCCAGTTTGTAGCCGTTAAATAACTTCATCTTTAATTTGGCATAAACACCTAGTTTGGTAACAATTAAACAATAATTGTGACATCTAGAGCGGTAACAGACGACTATATCGACCGTGTTGATCACATAACCTCAGTGTATGCCAAAAAAATATCACTTTTATAGGACACATAAAAAACTGATTAAATCACTCAGTAAATGAAAATATTGATATATTACTTCCAACTACCTCAAAGTACACGTGAACAATATAAAATAACTTAGAATATAGCCTTTAAACAGAACATCAAGAAAAGTAAAAGTAATGTAAATATGCATTCAATTCAAGATTTATTTCATTTTTTTGGCATACGAGGTTGCTGATCAGCACTGTCGATATATATATATATATATATATATATATATATATATATATATATATATATATATATATACAATTTTGAACGGGCCTAATTCTTCATCTCTTACATTTGATGACATTTTTCCGAAAAGAGCGTCACGAGTACAACCTCAGTAGCTGATTTTCTTTGAGTGGAATCTGCTAATAATAAGAAATAGTTTGGGGGGGGGAATCGAGAAATATGCGCTAATAAAAACAAAGGTTTTAGAGGTCTTTTTGCCAGAACGGATATAGCAAATTGAAGGATGTAAATAAAAAAAAATAATGTAAAAAAAAAAATACAGAATACAAAACTGGGAAATCAATTCCTGTATTGATAAGAAATATTTGTACACCACAATCGAAAGAAACAATCCTGTAGTGGTAGAGAGCTTATACTTTAAATGCATAATCAAGTATTTCTGTTTTGTTTTTTTGTGCAGATGTCATGTTAACAAGATGCAAAAAGTATTCCATTTGATGAAACTTTTCGTTCCGAACGAGCGAGTATCAATCTGTTTGATGCAACAATAAGACCCAGTTCCCAAAGAGTTTCCCACAGACTGCAGTCCATCATTACAAGAACCTATTGCAAGCCGTTCCAAACTGAACAGTTCTCATGTTTCCCAATCCCTCTCCCATAGTCACCTGAGCTATATACCAATAATATATTGCCGGAGCGATAAAATAAGCAACTTGGTAATTAGTCCATGGCTTGACTAGCTCGTAAATGTTTATGGTCTTTTTGTGACTGCATTAATTGTTCTGAGTAGGTCACAGTGGAACATCTTCGTTACTCACAGCTGAGTCAAGGTCTTATGCATCGTAATGGGCCGAAAGCAGTCACTCAGTGAGGTTTCTCACGGTATGCAATTTTAGCAGATTTCCCCTAAGAGAAATCTGCTGTTGATTTCCTGCTCATGACGTGGTTTCTGAAAAAAAAAATTCAAACGTTCACTGATCCTAGTCAGGAGATAAGGAAAATGAGGTCAATTCACTATATTTATATTTAACACTTAACGCTCTAGTGGACTTAAATTGTTTTTATTGTCACCAAACTCGATACTTAGATCTACATAAAGATCTAAACATGAAGTTCGTTAATGGCTCAAATCAGACCATTGGGAGAGAGTTTTAAATGGTAAGGGATTTCAAAAATTCGATATATCTCTGTCATTATAAGTATAGAACTCATCTTATTAAAAATGCAGTGCTCTATAAATGTTGGTAAATACATTGTTTTATTTATCTTGAATATTAACCGTGAACTGTTTATTTTGAACGTTTTTAACATCCAGTAAGCCAGTAGTGTCACTAATTATCTTGTGCCCAACTTAACCTGAAATTTCGGTTACATAGGCTTTTTATTTGTGGATATTTGAATATTGAATTTGGGGTGGCATCATCGTCTTATCATTTCATCACGTGGGAAATCTGCTTAGTTTACGCAACACCTGCGTGACGGACTTAACTAAGAGTCGTGTGCAACAGCTTATTATTTCCGCAATCTTTCCCTTCCTTTGGTCTTTGGGGTGGCACAATTATACCAAATTGAGTACTAATTGCACAGCCGTTACCGTTTGGTCGTGGCCGAAAACTACGTCATTATTGTTCCTGCAACTCCCGCTGCAACCCTATTGCATAATTTATTTTGCATTCTCTTCGTAATGGGCCTGGATTGTGCATTGATTGATTCAAAGAAGCCGTTCTTCGTGTTTGTTTCCTGAGGCAAGAACTGTCCACCAAATAAATATCGTTGAAAGCTATGCCTGAAGGGTGGTCATGAAATAGTGATGAAACTTACCTAGCCAACGTCAGTTCGTCAAAGCAGAAGAAAAGTTAAGAGCATTTGGAGTTCTCCTAATTCTTATCATCAGTTAAATTATGCATGCTGCTGAATGATGTCTCTCAAACAATTGCATCTCTTAAGGTAAACCAGCTATTAGCAATTGAGGTTGTACACACTTTGTGATTTCTTAAAAAACTCCTCCGAAAGTCCTCCGCCCCTACCAAGGAGATAATGAAAATAGGTAAGTCCCCATCTTATGGGGTAAAACTAAAGACCAAGTTCGTTAACGCCTCAATAATTAAAAAAAAAATGTTTTAGTCCCAGCTACGAAATCTTCAGTATTTCATGCTCCAGTGCGTGGAAAATCTGCCTAGTTTACGCTTAACCTCGGTTTTGGACTTTTCTTAAGAATTGCTAAAAACCAAGAGCTTTTATTGTGAACAAAAACATCGAAGTAAATATAAATGAAATTATACTCACGTAACGAAAGGTAGTTTGACTGAGTGGTTCGGCAGTGTATCTCCAACATTCCACATCGGTGACGATCAAAGTAGGCATATCCAAGGATGCGATTGTTCCTAGTAATTAAATCACTGAATCACCTGTGCATCATTATCCATATCGATGAGCTAGCAGTCATCTTAAAACAATAAGTAATTTGACATTAGTCTAACAATGTCTATGGCTGTTTTCCATTAGTCTCGTTGTAAGAAGTAAGAAACTGAAAATAGTTCCAGGCCTTTTTCTTTATAGATAGGGACATATACTCTAAAAGAAACCTAAGGTCTTAGTTTCATGTTGGTGCTTAGATATGCCAAAACGCTATTCGTTTAGAGTGTATATCCCTATCCATAAAGAAAATGGTCTGGAACTATTTTCAGTTCCTTACTTATTACAGAGAGAATAATGGAAACCAGCCACATACGAGTATATTGTGAGAATAATGTCAAATTACTTATTGTTTAAAGATGGCTGCTAGCTCATTGATATGGATAATGATACTATATTCAGTGATTTAATTACTAGGAACAATCGCATCCTTGAATAAGCCTACTTTATCTCATATTATGCCAATAACTCGTGTTTGTGTTTTTTTGCGAACAAGGCTGTATAATACATTTTTAACTTGTGTCTTAGACTTTCATCATCCTCAAGCCAGGATTTGTCGCAAAATTATAGTTTTACATAGTTTTATTTTAACCGTACCTTAGTTTTATTTTATTCCTTAGTGTTATATATAGCTATATTTTATACTGTTTTAACAATTTTTAAAACATTTTTCTTTTATTTCGTTATTTTAACATTTTAATTTAAGGAATTGAAAATAAATGATACTGAGCGACATCGCCTAGTTGCGGATGCTTACCAAATAAATAAATAATATGTATATGTGTATATATATATATATATATATATATATATATATATATATATATATATATATATATGGTATGACTTCCATTAAAAATAATTGTTGAATTGATAAGAGTACAATATTATTTATCTTTTCTATAGGAAACCTATAAAAAGTAAGATAATTTAATTAATAAATAAATGAGATGTAACTTTTCATTGTGAGGCGTTTGGCTATCTTCTCCAGCTGTTTGAACTTGTATTGTTCAATGGAAATGCGTCCATCTTCGTGAACCAGGGTTTTTAATTGGAGAGTATAACACCGGCCACGCCTTATATTGTATTTGTTCTCTGGCTTATTTCTAGAGCTTCTAGAACAGGTCTTCTACCAAGGTGGTCTTCACTATGTGGAAGTTTTGTCCTGTCGAGTTTAATTTGGCGAAAACAAATACTTGCGTGTCTAGTTAGGGCGTATGTTTTTATTCTCTGATGTTTCAGATCAGCTAAGCGTTGGGTTACTCTTGTAGCGGTTTTCTTAACTTTCTATCCCAAATAAACTTTACCGCAATCACGTGGTTCAGCCCACAATAATTGGGTGCCATTCGGACATTTACAATATTCATTGAATATTTTGTGTGGCTTGAATACTATTCTTTAATGATGTTTCCGGAGTATTTTTGCCAGTGTTTTGGGTGCCCTTGCTATATAGGGAAGGGTTACATATTCAACTCACTTGAATATTTTCTTTGTCTCGTTGAGTCTTGGTGATATCAAGTTTCTTCCACATTTTTCTTAATAATCTTGTTACTTCCTTCTTGTTTTTGTAGCCAGGGATCCTTCTTTTAGTCTTTGTCTTAGTATTATTACATTTTTTAAAATGAAACTTATGATATCGAAGCACACCTTATGACAAAGGCTTAAAATGTTCCCTTTAGAATAGCTGTTTTTATTTCCAATTTACCGAATTATTGTTAGAATCGTGCCCCCTCCCCCATGGCCTTCATTGCCAGGACGACTTACTACATTCCGTGCATTGCTGGTGTGCAATATCTGTGTATGTAGCCCATACTGGAGAATGGGCAGGTATATTGGCCTATATCCGTGCTGGAGCCTCCATAGGCATAGAGCCTTCTCCAGATTGTATAGCCTACGTTACTGGAGCCAGTCACGATCCTGTATACCGGTAGCAACCCCCCTTCAGATTTTAGTCCGGTAGTCGAACTAGGTCACACAACAGCAACTTTACATTACAGTCAGATCCCTTAATTAGATTTCTTTATTAGCAGATTACCCTTAAACGAAATCTGCTATTGACGTTGTACTCATGATACGAAAAAGTCCGTCATGCAGGAGCTGCGTTAACTAAGCAGATTTCCCACGTGCGTCTAATTTGCATTTATCTCGAAACGTAAAAGTCCAATGAGAACAATATTTGGTATTTAAGCTTCATATAAAGTGCTTCATAACATAATAGAATACAGTTAATGTGAGATGAGTAGGAATGGGGCTTCACTGAAAACCGAAAACTATAATATGCAAATATCTCAGTTAATAATCAAGATAGTGAAAAAACGTACATAGCAACATTTATAGAACATTACATTTTCAATAAGATTGATTCTATTCAATTCTTCTATCCGACGCATAACCCCGGAGATATTTTTAAATTCTCCCCCTCTAACCCCCCCCCCTCCTACTGGTTCGATTTTAACCGTTAACGAACTTGATCTTTTCCACAGCAGTGTTTGTTGGAAGTGAAGAATATTTATTTGGAGAGAGAGAAAAAGACGTCGAATTCTTCAAATTTTTTTTTTTTTGGTAAATTAGTAAAGAATTAGAAACGCTTAAATATCGAGTTTGGTAACGATCAGAAAAAAACATTGCGTTAACGGACAAATATATATATAAAATTTTAAACGGACCTCATTTTCGTCACTTCCTAGGTAGGATCGATGGACATTTGATGAAATTGAAATGAGTACGCCCTTAATAGCTGATGGAAATCTTCTGAAAAGTATACAGAACAAATATTATTGCAAATTGAATGTTCCATGAATGGTACTATATATGCTTTTTCACTATCATTAAAATTTTCTCAAATGTCCATCGATCCTATATAAATATTTTATTTGTGATAATTTATTACAATTCATCAAATACTCCATTAACAAATACATTACAACCATAAACGAAATAATACATATAAACAGCGTCTATACATTTGGGCTCGCTACACCCTAAAGATTGACCACACAGGTCAAAAAAAGGACCTAGGGATGACGAAAATGTGGTCCGTTCTAAATTAAATATATATATACATATATATATATTATATATTATATATACATATAAGTGTGTGTATATATATATATATATATATATATACATATATGTGTGTGTATATATATACATATATGTGTGCGTATATATATATATACATATATGTGTGTGGGTGGGTATATACATATATATATATACATATATGTGTGTGTATATATATATATATATATATTTGTCTGTGCGATCCAGCAGTCACCATTTTTGTTAAACGTCACCAATCTAAATTACAACCTTAATAACTCATTTCCCCAAAAAGGAAATCCGCTAAATATCTAATTGCTCTAATTGAACATGGAAAGCTGAACTGTTTATCAACCCTGGCATTGATTAGACTTCCTTTGTGCCGGCCTTAACTAACGCACTTTTAAAGCACGCTGAAAGTTTGCAACGTTGGCCAATGTTAATTCGGACGTATCGAAACCGAACCGTTCTTCCATAACATAGTTAGCATTCGTTGGTTCCGCTGGTCAGCTCCTGACGCAAACAGCGCCTCTTGCCAAACTCCCTAAGTACAGCCTGCAAAATGGGGCTTTACCCAAATAGCGGATTATCTCATTTCGAAACGGCGCGAGTCCCATTTCGAAAATATATGCACAGCAAAATCGTTTATACTCAGTATAAATGATGTTATACGGCTCTGAATATATTCATGCCTTAACACATAACATAGAAATATTTCATCTATCCTATATGAACCATGAAACAGGTGGCAGAAATAGGTGGCAAGCCAGTCCTTACCTTACTAGCTTATGCAAAAGAAAGAGATTTAGTTTAAACTAGACATTTGCGCAGATATTGACGAATTTATGACTTGATTTCGACGAATACCCCCACTTCTGAGAAGAGTATATATTTATACTCTAAATATAATGGGCAATAGCCCATGCTGACAATATTTTTCCTCTCAATAGGTATACAACAAATTTCTTAATTCTGTTGAGGCATTTTCAAATAAAATCTTTGGTCTCTGGTGTCTGGGATTCGTAAGTCAAAAATTCGAAATTAATAAATGTTAATAATGTTTTTGGATTGTAATTGTTATTCTGAACATAATCTGTTCTTTCCATATATCAAAGAATCAATATTCACGAATAATTATATTGAAATCTAAGAAACGCCCACTCCTAGTAGAAATTTCTATTCTCATATAGCCTTTGCTAAACCTTGAAATATTTGTCTAACTGATAAGTAGAGAAAAATCGTTAGGGCCATTTTAGCAGATTTCTCTTAAGGGAAATGGGCTATTGAGGTCGTACTCATGACGCAATTTTCGAAAAATTTCTTCAAATGTCCATCGATCCTACCTAGGAGATGACGAAAATGAGGTCCGTTCAAAACTACACACACACACACACACACACACACATATATATATATATATTTGTCTGTTACCACTCTAGCGGTCGCAATTATTATTTAATCGTTACCAAACTCGATATTTAGTCGTTTTATGTAAAAAGAAAGATCAAGTTCGTTAACGGCTGAAATCGGACGAGTGGGAGGTGGGGTTTAGAAGGGAGGTTTTTTGAAAATTCGAAATATCTCCGTTACCATACGTCGGATCAAGAAATTGTATAGAACCAATCTTATAGCAAATTAAATTTACTATAAATATTGTTTTATAGATTTATTCTCTATCTTCAATATTAACCGAGATATTTGCATTTGTATTGTGTATGTGGTCGGCAGGATTCGGCTATGTTCGGGACATTCCGCCGAGAGCTAGGGCGGCCGTTTTCGTCACTAATCGTCCCTCGTGAATAGGTTTAGAGATTCATTACTACTGTTGTTATTAGGCAGATTTCTCTATTGTAAAACTTCACATGGGAAATCTGCTTAGTTTACGCAGCCCCTACGTGACGGACTTTTTGTTTAATCGTCACCAAACTCGGTATTTAATCATTTCATGTAACAAGGAAAATCAAGTTCGTTAACAGCTGAAATCGGACCAGTGGGAGGGAGGGGAGGTTTAGAGGGGGATATTCGAAATATCTCCGTTATTATGCATCGGATCGAAAAATTGTATAGAACTAATCTTATTGGAAATTAAATTTACTATAAATATTGTTATATACATTTATTCTCTATATTGAATATTAACATTTTTATGAAGTCTGTGATAGGGTATAGTTCGGATTAGATCGCCCCCCCCCCTTCTTTAGTTCTTGTACTACTAAAATTTGAGTTATTAAAATGTAAATTATTTTTACAATTCAAAAGCCGTTTCAGTTGGGAATTTATTAAAATTAACTGAATGTTTTCTTATTACCGTTCGTATTTATTCATGGTGGGCTTGTATTTCCAGTTTGCAGATTTCTCTATTGTAAAACTTCACGTGGGAAATCTGCTTAGTTTACGCAGCCTCTGCGTGACGGACTTTTTGAGTGTTTCAGTAATAAATGGGTGGACGGACAAGATTTTTAATTTTGAAGTCATTGTTCTTAGAATGGTCTGAAACACAGACTCGCTGAAATTATGACCACTAAAAGTAAGTTTGAAATCAGATATAATTTAGAGTGTCATTTATACAGATTAACAAAAATAAATGTAATTGTAGCTTATCCTTACTGAGATCAATAGAAGTATTTAAGCCAAAAGAAGATTTCCAAGCCTCACTAAACCCTCTTTATTATTTTTAACAGGCATACTTTTCGTCCTCCTGGGCATTTACAATGCTAATACACCCAGGGCTTATTTAAATTACTAATTATTGTGTCTCATACGTTAAGACATCAATAATTTTCCTAGAAACTAAGAGAAGTAACAAGAATTTTGAAATTATTTTCCTAGGTATAACACTAAAACTAAGAAATAACAAATATTTTAGAGCCGGGGTTAAATATAATATGCCGGCTGATTCAATTAAAATGCCAAGAGTTTTGGGGGGTGGGGAGGAAAATTTAAAACATCTTTGTTATTATGAATCGGAAATTTGGTATATAATCAATCTTATTGAAAATGTAATGTTCTATAAATGTTTTTGTATACATTTTCCATCTATCCGAATATTAACGATGATATATGCATTTCTTTTAGTTTTCAGCCTTCAGTAAACCCCCACTCCCACTCTTGTCATGTTAACAATAATCTGTTATATTATGAACTACTTTATTCGAAGCTTAAATTAAATTATGCATGCTAATGCAATGTGTTATGGCGTTATGAATTAAGATTTTAAGTCCTTTACTGGAGAATATTTATTTGATCTATACTATCCGACATTTCATAATTAGCACTAATAGCCATTGCCGTTAATAGCTGAAATTGGGCCAGGAAAAGGGGTGCACCGAAAATATCTCCATTATTGAAAAATGTTTTAGAACCAACTACGTCAATCTATTGATGCTCCACAATTGTTGTTTTTCACATATTTCCGTGACTCAAATTCTAAGCGAGCTATTCGTACTTTCTTGTATTCAGTGTTAAGTTAACCCTTGCTTCTAGTCATCGGGTTTTTGCTAAAAATAGAATCATACTGTGAGAAGAGATGAGCTCTTCGTCATTCATTAGCTTTGCACACAACGAATCTGGTTGAAAACTGCGTGTGGTGATGTGTTTTGTGCGTCTAACTCGAATATTAACCGAGATATTTGCATTTTGCAGTCTTTAGAAAACGCCACTAACAAAAATGGCCAATATACGAGCATACATCGTAGCTTAAATGTCAAATATGGTATCCAAAGAACCTTTACTATGTGAGATACTTGAAAATACGAAATGTTTGTCATCAACAGGTTAAAGTCCAAGGAAATTTGAAGATTTCTGAAAATCAGCTTTTCCAGCAGATTTAGTTCATCCCCCTAAAACTTTTAACTGTCCTTAACCCGGTTCGTCTATGACTGCATAATACGGAAGAAACCTTCCGCCATTTTCTATTCCAGTTTCTAAAGGTGCTCATTCCTGATTTTATAAAACGAAATTTATTGATAAAGACAGGATTTCACTGAAAGGGAATCTCAAGATGAAAGTGAAATACGCAAGGATATAAATCTTTAGGTCCTTGAAGAAAGGAGGTGATATTAAGAGGGAAATTAAATGTTTATGACGTGGATGTGCAAGTAGCCCAAGAAGGCGACCTAGCTGTCTGGCAAGGCTTAGGACCATCGCCTTGACAAGTGAAAGGCATCAGCTGTTACATTTGCATCGGCTCCCGTCCAACGAGGTATTACCACTCCAAGAACATTATGTCTGATCAGCTCCATGGAGGATGCCTGAGCTAAGCATTTCAAAAGCTATAACATTCATTTGAACACTAATTTAAGACTCCGTCACGCAGGGGCTGCGTCAATTAATCAGATTACTCACGTGTTATGACCCACTGCTCATATCCTTTCAGCGTAGATTTCTAAATGTATCGAATATGATATAGACCAAACAGACATTTTCAAGTAATCAAATAAAATCTTAATTGCTAAAACTTATCACACAACATACTTGCGTGTATTCTTCCTTCAACACTTTTTTTCCCTCATGGATGATAGTGACGAATGGATATTCCTATTAGCAGATTTAGAAAATCAGCTATTGAGGTTGTACTCATGATTCGATTTTCGAAAATGTCCACCTCAAATCATCGATCCTACCTAGGAGATGACGGAAATGAGGTCCGAAAAAAATTGTATTTGTGAGATGCATGCCAATACGTTTTGTGATGACACCTTCAATTATGATTTAGCGTTCTTTTCTCGATAATATTTAAATGATGTATACCATACTCAATATTTAATAGTTTCTGTAAACAGAATACATCGTAATTGTTATTCCTTGGAATAGTGGGATTTTAGAAGAAGGGCGGTATTTAAATTCTGAATATCTTCATCATTATACGTCGGATCATAAAATGTTATAGAAACTATGTTGTTAAACAATTGATGTTGCACATCATATCTATAATGCATTTACATTAAATATTAAGCGAGTTATTCGTATTTTCTTGTTTTCTACCTTCAGTAAGCCCACCCCCCCCTCCTCTAGTCACCGGGGTTTTACTTATAAATAGAGAATATGTGGTGCGTGAGATCACCTGCGCGTAATTCCAGCAATTGGGAAATCAGTTTAGTTTACGCATCCCTTGCGTGACGGACTTTTTATCACTCTTGCCTAAGCCTATTATAGTTCAGTTATTTTTATTTTCTGCTGATAGGGAATCAGGTTAATCAGAACACAGTTTTGTGGCTCGTCACAACTTATTATTTAATGACGCCCATTTTTTGCTAGTTGCTCAATTAGCTATGGCTAATTGGGACGGGTTATCTACGTCAGATATATAGCATTAGAGCTGAGTGCATCGGCAGATTTCAGTCCAGCATCCCTGTAAGCACGTCCTACTCACTGACGCTCTGATGATGGGAATGGAAATTCCTTAAAGCGCTGAGCGTTTTTTAAAAAAAATTGCGAGGAGCCAAAATCTGTGTTCGGAATAGTAGACTAATAATAAATAGACACATTTATGCTCCGTAATTATCTTTTTATATTATTACTTTGATTATATATTTTTACCACTTTTTCTCCTCATTATTATTATATTTATATATTTTAAGGGAAGCCTGCTAAAATGTGAAGTACTCATCTTTGTTGACAGTAATAATTTACCTCAGATTTTTGTGGAACTCGAAAATGTGGGATTATTTTCATTGTATATTCTTCCTGTATATTTTGGTACATATGGACTAGGTCGAAAAAAGCTTAGTTGTGATTAGAGACGGTTTATGTAATTTGTTTAGTAGACATTTTTATTTATATCGAAAATTAATATATGTATTTATTTTCGCATTTTTAGGCTTGAGTAAACCCCAACGATAAAAAATTACATTTTCATGTTATCCATTATAGGATTGTAGATATCGTCCAGAATTTATTTATGGTTCAATTTGATAAACATATTTTCAAGATTTGTGTGATAACTATCGTTTCAATTTCAACTAACGAACTATAATTTGGAGAAACCCCTCTCAGGAAGTATTCGCCTCAAGGAAAACATGATTGGTTGCATGTCTGACCAGCAGGAACCTGATTTTCCTCCGTGCAGTGGCTACAGAAAATAAAATAAAATTTAATTGCTATTCAGAATATAGACTTAATCCAATGCATAAAAGAAAAAGAAAATCTTTTTAGAACTGAATAATTGTTTCAAATGCCAAGGTTATTGTGAAGGCTGAAAACTTTCTGAACGGTTATTTCAATAACCTGATCCAGTTAATTATGTATGGACACAAATAACTTTCATTACGTATCACAGTTGCATAAGTTATGCAATGAATTAACAGTATGCTATAACTTAAATGTATTGCGGAAAGGTATTATTTTATTATAGCGAATTTACTGTAGGGATATACGCCGTTTCATTCATTTCATTATAACATGTCTACATGATGTGTATATATATATATATATATATATATATATATATATATATATGCATATAAAATATCACTATCATCTACTCATGACGCGATTTAAAGAAAATTTCTTTAAACATCCATCCATTCTTCCCAGTGGACGACGAAAATGAGGTTTGTTAAAAATTACACTAACACACACACACTCACACACTCATATATATGTATATATATTTGTTTATTAACGCTCTACGGGTGGCAATTTAGTTTTGACACCCCCCATATCCCAAACCTCGATATTTAATCGTTATATGAAAAAGTCCGTCACGCAAGGGCTGCGTAAACTTAGCAGATTTCCCACGAGAAGTTTTACAATAGATAAATCTGCCTAATTACAACTGTAGTAGTAAGAAACCTCTAAACCTAAAACATTATTTAGGGCATAATAACCCAGTAGTTCCTAGCCCGAAAAAACAGTTAACCTAACCTCTAAACCTATTCACGAGGGACGAATAGTTATAGAAACGGCCACCAGAGCTCTCGGCGGAAAGTCCGAACATAGCCTACTGGTGACCACACGCAGAATACAAATGCAAATATCTCGGTTAATATTCAAGATA
This sequence comes from Riptortus pedestris, assembly GCA_019009955.1. NCBI lineage: Eukaryota > Metazoa > Arthropoda > Insecta > Hemiptera > Alydidae > Riptortus > Riptortus pedestris. The sequence continues at coordinate 6,412,841 of CM032230.1, read as the reverse complement.
CAGAATAAATGTATAGAACAATATTTATAGTAAATTTAATTTGCAATAAGAATTACTCAATATAATTTTTCGATCCGGGGAGATATTTTGAATTTTCAAAAATCCCCCCCTCTAAACCCCCCCCTCCCACTGGTCCGATTTCAGCCATTAACGAACTTGATCTTCCTTTTTACATAAAACGATTAAATACCGAGTTTGGTAAAGATCAAACAAAAATTGCGACCGCTAGAGCGTTAACAGACAAATATATATATATATATATATATATATATATATATATATATATATATATATATATATAAATTTGAACTGAACTCATTTTCGTCATCTCCTGGGTAGGATCGATGGACATTTGAAGAAATTTTTCGAAATTCGCCTCATGAGTACGACCTCAATAGCTGATTTCCCTTAAGGAAAATCTGCTAAAAGAAAGATCAAGTTCGTTAACGGTTGAAATCGGACCAGTGGGAAGGTGGTTTGACAGGGGATTTCGAAAATTTGAAATATCTCTGTTATTATAAATTGAATAAAATAAATTGTACATAACCAATATTATTTCAAATGCAAAGTCTTATTCATTTAGTCTCTTATCTCTGGAATATGACAATTGATAAGGATCAATAAAAAGGCCAAGTCCTCTAATGTTTTAAAAACAGTAGAGGACTTGGCCTTCTTATTGATCCTTTTTTAGTCTCTTGTTTAGAATGGATAGTTTACTATCCTGAATGTTAACAATGATATTTACATAATTCAACTTTCAGCTTTAATAAACCCCCACTTCTACTCATTTCGTATTAACAATAAGTTGTTAATTCATGATCCACTTTATTTGATGCTTAAATAGCAAATATTGTTTTAATTGGACTTCGCAGTGTGAGATAAATGCAAATAAGTTGTGATAGCGTAAGAATTTACGTCCTAACATGTTTATTTGATCTATACCTTACTCGATATTTGACCGTTTCATGGAACACTTAAGTCCAACCGTTAATGGCTGAAGGTTCCCCACCACTTGTGGGGGAAGATTATAAGGTCGATTCGGCAATATCTCCGTTATTATGAGTCTTGTTAAACGATTGATGCTTTACAATTGTTCTATACATTTTCCCGAAATTCAAATACGAAGCGAGCTAGTCATACTTTGTAGTTTTAAGCGTCCAGTAAATCCCCCGCCAACCATCTGGGTTTCGCTTAGAAATAGAAATATATGGTTAGAAGAGATCAGCAGTGTGCCATTCCAGTACTAAGGAAATGCTCTTAGTTTACACAGTAACCTGCGTGATGGAGTTTCCATCATATAGAGAATGTTCCTGAGGTTGACATTACAGGGACATACCCGAGGGATTTATTCCGTTAATTACAATTACAATGGGAATCTGCTCATCAGTCTTATCTTATCTCTGTATTTCCCGCCTTTTCTCGTTCATGGACAACTCCACGCTTCTCTATTCAACAGGTAGGCCCCGATCGTAATGCATGTTCCAAAAGTTACCTCAAACTACAATCTGCTTTCCTTAAGGATACTGAAAAATGTAGCTGAACTCATTTTTATTTCATGTCGGCTTTTATTGGAGTTCTCTAAAAACCAAAAAAACCGGGACCATATTCATTTACCTGTTGTTAGCTGTAGGACCAAATAATAGTAATTTAGCTAATTAAATAAGCAACATATATTTCCATGGTATAGATCTAGAAGTTGTGTTGATTTACGAAACTCATTATTTAAGCATTTCATTGAAAACGAAAGATCAAATTGGTTAATGGTTAAAGTCGGTCCACGAGGATTCTGGGGAGAGGAGGGCTTTGATTAGATAGAACAACTCAAAATGAACTATATAATACAATTATATATAGCTAACCTTATTCCAAATTGAATTTAACCAATCAGTCCAAATTTTGTTTTTTTTTTTATTATTGTAGCCCTACAAACCTCATATGAACCCAAACATCTCCATTAAAATTAAAGTAAAAAATTTTAAGAAAGTATTTGGGTTTATTTGTTGTCAGCAATCCATAAACCCCGTTCTAAATTATCTCGCATCGAAAAAAAAACAATATATTTCGACAAGACTTGAGCATAAGAACGATTTTTTTTATGGGGCAAAGGGGAGGATTATTATTATTAATGGGGGGGGTATTATGAGTCGGTTCTAACAATTTTACTGAACCAATGTTTTTGTAAATTTCAATTTTTACAATTGGCATTCTACACAGGTTTTCTCTAGCTCGAAGATTAACCAAGATACTTCCATTTTCAAGTTTTCAGCCTATCCAAATCCTGTCTACAGAAAAACCTCTTGACTAGTTTAAATTTGAAGTCCGGCTGACCTAAGCTTCTTATTGCAAAAAAATGGAGAATAGATTGTGCCAGATGAGCAGGAGAGAAATATTCTTAGTCTACGCAGCCCCTGAGTGTCGGACTTCATGTCATCTACGAGCTAGGATCAATGGCCGTTTGATAATATTTATCAAAATTCTTGACATCAGAACAGATATTAATTGCTAATTTCCTTGAATGAGCTAAAACCATTTGTCCTTCATGAACGCCACCCTGACCTTAAATAATATTCTGCAAACAATTTGGCTACTTGCTGGAGTGATTTTAAGTAATAGGAGCCGATCCTTGGAACTAGTCACGATTTGCACAAGGTCGGACTATATCCTACGATACAGCCTGGGAGATGGCTGCTCGGGAAGGACTCTGATTCTAGGCGAAACCAGGAATTGTTACACATCTGCCCTTGAGGAAGCACGAGAGGAGATCCCACAGATCAATACCACATAGAATGGTACGACGCACAGAATGGAGATGTCTGTCTGATTGGACTGTTTTGGGGTGAAGGTTAAAACTGGGTACCTACCGACTGGAATCCCCCAGGTTTAGGATACATCTATTGACTAAGTATCATAAGTAGTTCAGTCACATCGATAGTTCACATCTCGTTTCTTTTAAGGGAAATGAACTATTGAGGTTGTAATCATCACTAGATTTTCGAAAAATTTCCTCAAATGTCCATCGATCCTACCTAGAATGACGAAAATGAGGTCCGCTCAAAATTATATATATATATATATATATATATATATATATATATATATATATATATATATATATATATATATTTGCCTGTTACTGCTCTAACGATTTTTAGCAGATTTCCCTCAAGGGAAATCAGCTATTGAGGTTGTACTCATGACGGAATTTTCGAAATTTTTCTTCAAATGCCCATCGATCCTACCTAGTAGATGACGAAAATGAGGTCCGTTCAAAACTGTATATATATATATTTGTTTGTTACCGCTCTTTTTTTTTTTTTGTTTGATCGTTACCAAACTCGATATTTAGTCGTTTTGTGTAAAAAGAAAGATCAAGTTCGTTAACGGCTGAAATCGGACCAGTGGGAGGGGGGGGAGTTTAGAGGGGAGGATTTTCTAAAATTCGAAATATTTCCGTTACTATACGACGGATCGAAAAATTGTATAGAATCAATCTTATTGCAAATTAAATTTACTATAAATATTGCTATATACATTTATTCTCTATCTTGAATATTAACCGAGATATTTGCATTTTTATAAAATCGGGCGGATAACGGATGAGAGTAAAACTTCACGTGGGAAATCTGCTTAATTTACGCAGCTCCTGCGTGACGGACTTTTTCTTATTGTTACTAAACTCGACATATAAGCATTGCATGCTGCACTAACGATCAAGTTTGTTGCCGGCTAAAATCGAACTGAGAGGAGATGGGGGGAGGAGGGGTTAGAGGGCAGGAATATTGAAAAATCGAAATATCTACGTTATTCTACGTCGGGTCGAAAAATAGTATAAAATCAGTGTTATCGCTAAATTAATTGTATAAAGATGTTGTTATATCCATATTTCCTCTTAATTATCCAGGATATTTGAATCTTTTAGTTTCCAGCCTTCTGGAATCCCTCACTCCTACTCATGTCATATTAACGTTAAGCTTTTATATGAGCCTGTTTATTTTAAGTTTAAGTGCCAAATATTGTTTTCATGAGATATTTACTATGGTACCTACATGCAAATACGATGGGCGATATAATCAACAATTAAGTTTTTTTCGGACTTTTCGCGAAAATATTTATTTGATCTATTTTATGTTTGCGTTAACACACAAGATCATATTTGTTATTTGTGGATGTGTTTACTTCCTAGAACGTAATAGAAGAATTTCTAAAACCATTGAACTACTGACAGTCATCCATAAACTCCAATAACTACCTCATGTACAGAACTATCTCCAGTTTCAAAATTTCCTGCCCAGAATTATATTTGACAGAAGAAAGTTGAGATATGCTTGTAAGTTAAGAGTTACCAGAAAATCCGGAATTGTACAAGCTTTAGACAAATAAAAAGTTTTCCTCCGTTGCAATGTACAATGTGCTTTTCGTTTCTTCTAATGATTTTATGCCATTTATAGGTCATATAAATTATAAAATAGTATGAGGGGAAATTATAGAAAATAATAAATAAATAAAGTACAAACAATCTCTTACATTACATTACTTGAATAAAACATCATGTTTTCAAATTATATTTTCATTTTCTTTAATCCCTTAATTTGTTTTTTAAGTATTTTTTTTTGTTTTTGTTCTTTATTGATTTCCCCCCTCTCATTACTACAAAGAGTTTTCTTATATTTTATTTATTATTTATAAATGGAATTTTTATAAAACTTTAATTTTTAAATTTATATGGCAGTTGTGTATAGATAAACTATTTTGTAATTTTTGTAACAAATTATTGTAAATAACCTATTCCACTCCACTGTAGATAGTATCGAAAGATGGGGCAAGTCGAGAGAATTGCATAAATACTCCTCCCCCATTTCAGGGATACAGAACTGAGACGGGGGAAAAAATCAATATTATTTACTACTTTATATTATCTACATGTAACGCGCCCTGTTTTCCTTAAGCAGTAATATCCTCCGAAGATTCCTTGAATAAGAGTCAACCAAATGGTTAACCGCGTTACGGAAAAATAGCAATAATGATGGAATCTATAATGAAGCTGATGATGAAACATTGCCTTCGAAAGCCACTCTTATGGAAAAATATATAAACAGCGGGTAGCGGCTCTTTAACCTAATAAGCCCATAAAAAATATCAATCGAGTATAAATAATCAGTAATATAATCTTAAATTGATTGTACTTAGACGAGTTGACGAACCCGAACGATTGTTCACGAACTGGCCTCCTTAAATTTAATGACTGTTTATCTAAATACACCTTTAAACATATCGAAATGTTGGATCGTTGTAGGCATTGCATAATAGGAATATTGCTCGGAAAATTGGTTCCTATCACTGACTTTCGTTATTATGGTTCTAGTCAACCTTTGAAGATGTTTCGTAATCATTTTCTCATTCAAACAGAATAAACTTGTATTAAGCATAAATAGAATCGGGTTTGGAAACAGTTGCGGTAAATCTCATTTTCAATTGTTTTAAGGATGTGACTAGAGATTCCCCTAAAATTCCTTTATTGGAAAGCGCTTTCATCTCTAACTGGCTATTATGGAGTCTTGGAAGGCAATTCTGGACGCCATATTAACGAGATGAAGGATAATAAAAACTTTATTAAAGAATTGAGTGTGGCTCGAATTACATTGCTGACTACACAGCTAAACTGTTATTCACATGAAATTAAATAGCTGATTTCCTTTAAGGCTGCTAAAATATAAAAGTAAATGTTAATGAAATAATGGTAAATTGAAAGTAATGCGTTTGTGACAATAATGAAGCCATGAAAAATTCTATTTTTATTTTATTTATTAACGCCAGCTTTATACTACTATGGCTAATCGGGACGGGTTATTTACAGGTTACCACCCTTTTCTAGCCAGGGTAGGACTAAGGATTTTATTTAATGAGTTCGTTACTAAATAAATTCCTGAGTTGGTTATCTGGCATGTGGAAGTAACTTCTAATGTGGGTAAATGAAAGAAATGGCTAGGCTTCCACAGTAACTTTTTACTGCTTCTACTCGTATTTTCTCAAGGGTAACTTTGTGCCAATAGGTGGTGCCAGTTTGAGCTTGCCGAGCTTCTATATTCCGAGTTGGTATTCTGTTGGAATTGGAAGTGACTGGTTACAGAGGAAGCTTAGCCATTTCTTTCATCTACCTACAAATAAATTCCTATTTCCCCAGGCGAGAACCGAACTCGCCACTCTAGGTTTACCATAAAAAATATATAAGAATATAAAATAAAAGTATAAGGATAAGAGGGAAAACAAAAAAGATATATAAAATCAATACTATTTTAAAACTATACATGATTATGTTGGCTGAGTATATTCCTAACATAACCAAGATAATGGATTTTGTTAAGGAAGCCAGTCTTCATCTTCAAATCCCACTTTCTTCAAATACTCTGCAGTCTTTTTGGGACTTGTTCCTCTTGATCCGAACTATAAACGTTCAAACCTCTTATGGGAATTTTTCTTTAGAGAATTCTATAGATCTTTATATACTAATACGTCTATATACATGGCTAGGGTCATAAATTGGTTTCGTGTATACATTTACAAAGTGCAATAACTGAAAATATTAATCATTATACTCACCAATTAGGATTTTTCGATACATTTGTGTGACACACAGATACTTATAGAGTGCTTGCCAGTCTTTTCCATTCAAAAATAAAAAAAAATATTCATTATTTCTTAATTTTGAAGAATTAAGAATTGCCTTATGAATTCGACAAGTATTGGCTATAAAATGAAATGTGTTCTCCAACTCATTCTTTGTTTTCAATTTTAATAACCTGTATCAATCTTTTAATAAAAACATTCTAACGGTTGTAGCAGTATCACTCTACTTTGATCTGGAACGCGAACAACCCAATAATCCATTCTCTATCTGCTGCATTCGACGTTCGTTCAATCAATGGCGAAAAGTGCATTGCCGATATTGTACCATTTAACCGAGATCGATCGGCCAGCTTTGACATTTGCAGCAAGAGCGGAAGCTATGAAACTGCGAGGAAGTGCATTTCCAATGCAATGTTGCACGATAGATTTGCAGCTCTGTCATGGCTCTATCAATTAAGCCGCACGCCTTTATGCTCAATCAGATTCATTCATAGCGCTTTAAAGCGATGAATGGACTCAGTCTCGCTTCCCGTCTCATTGTTTTCAATCTATTTCGACACCTGCCCCAAGGCAATCTTCGCCAAAACTAATTTTCTACTTTATCACAATATACATTATTCGAATTATACACTTTAATAGGCCTATGAGAATAACGCCGTGTAATCCTCTGGGAAGCCAACGGATCGTTGTGAATTACGAAAGAATCTATAATATTTAATTGGTATTTGAGATCAGCTGTTTCAACACTCGACATAATACATAAATGGGATAGAGACTGGGCGAAATGTAACAAATCCTACAGCTTACACAATTACATACCAAACATAAATAACAATAACTACAATACATTAAGCCACCATCACCCAGGCATACAATTTCTAACGGAATATGTACAATATGACTGAGTCTAGCTCCAAGAGCCATCACTTTAACATCCAAGCCCTTCTGACGATGATGCACAGCATCGAAAGCGCTCTGCCGTTTTAATAAATTGTTATAGTGGAAGTGTAGCCAATTATTTCATCCTACCTATATTCTAATATTCCCAGAGATGAACAAGAGCGGCGGTTATAAGGAAGGCCTGAAATGAAAATTCGCTATATTTCGTTTCCTATTGCTTTTTTGGTGAACATGTACATAACAGAGGTTGTTTATTTTGTTATTTAAAGTAACTTTTCATATATGCACTTTTGCCATATACTAAAGTATAAACAATATATACTCTCAAAACTACAGAGGAAGTCAACAATTTTAAAGAGCACAAAAGACTAAACCGAACTCTATGAAACTCCGTGTGTGGGTTCGTATTAACTTCTCCTTGATTATAATCCATATTAAAATTTTAAGAGCTATGAGTAGTTGATGTTTAAAAGAGGTTTGAAATTAAATATCGCTATACTCCTTTTCCTATTTCCTATTAGTTACTTTTTCTAAAAAAAAAAAAGCCATTAAAATTTCCCATTGAAGTTAATACTTACATTAATTAAATACAATTACACAACAGAAATTTTTACCGTGTCAAACTGAGAGTGAGAGGATGATTTAAGCTATTTCAGTGAAAGTAAACTTCCTTTTCACTCCATTGACTGTTTAAGGAATGTCGTTGACGGTCAAGAAAATAATCAAATGAAATATATCTTATGAAATTAGTAATAGCTTCTGTAATACTGCAGTCAAGAAATGTTAGTTACATAAATGTATAATCATAGAAACGGATTTTCAAAAACGTATTATTATAATCGACATTTAACTATAATAGAGAAATAGTTATCAGTCATAAAATGTAAAACGACATTACTTAATTCCTATGTAATTACTATGAACCATCGGGTGTTAATATTTCTGTTAAATGGAAGCCGAATTAAATAACATCCTTGACTGAAAATGAACATTAATTTTTATCTGATAATTAACATTAATTTTGATTTTAATTAATTTCCCTCAATGGGAATGAGCTATTGAGGTTGTATTCATGACGTGAATGTTCATCGATTTTAAAACTCATGCATAATGTATATTTGTATGTTCAAACTCATGTATGTGTGTGTGCTTCATGTAAAACTGCAGACCAAGTTGGTTTATGGCTGAAATAGGACAGGTGAGAGGTAGAGAAGGGGGGTATTTCGAAAATTAGAAATATCTCCGTTATTGTAGGTCTCGAAGAAATGTATAACCAATCGTATTGCTGTTTTTAATTTCCTATAAATGTTGTTGTACACATTTTTGTCTATATTGGATCTTAAACGAGATATTTGCATTTTTGAGTTTTCAACATGGCTATATCATGAATCATTTTATTCGAGACTTAAGTAAGAAATAATATTTTCAGATACACGAAATACGTTGTGTGATATCGTCACCAATGAAGATTTTACGCTCTTTATTTGTAAATTCTTATTTGATCTATATCACAATCGCTAATTAACAGAATAATTCAACACTATAGATGGTTATAGGTGGCTGGAATCGGACTAGGAACCCGGTGGTCGGGGTTGGTTAGGGGTGGGATTTGAAAATTCAAAAATATCTTCGTTATTATGAGTTGTATGGAAAATTGTTATAGCACTAATCTTGTTTAACTATTGATGCTTTACAAATATTGTTCTATTCAGTTTTTCTAATCTTCAATATTATAGCCAGTTATTCGTACTTTCTTGTTTTCAGCCTTCAGTAAACCACCACTTCTACTCATCGGATTTTAACTTAGAAATAGGAAATGCATGTGTTGAGAAGAAATAAATAGTGTGTCATTCCAGCACTTTGGAAATCTGTATAGTTTACGCAGCCCTTCCGTGACCGACATTTTTTTTTATTTTAGCCTAGTTGCAAGGATTTATTTATTTACATTTATTTCGTGCATAATTTTTAGTATTGTATTATTTCGACACCATAATGGGATTTTATAAAGTTCCAAAAACAAAACCGCAATAACTTTTATAAATGTAATATAGACTGTATTGAAAAGGAATGTTAATATAAGGAGTATGCATTTTGTTAACGCCACTCAAGGTAAATTCTCTTTAACTTGAGAATTTATGCAACCCTTAATGGGATAACTAACGGCCTGGGAATATTTCCACAACAAACGAGTTCTGTTCATATCACAATTGCTCAAAAGGTATACTTTCCAAATCATCATCAAGTAAAAACAAACATTCCTCAGAGATTGTTTCACTATGGCTCCTAACAGCCCCCTTGGACGCACAACAAATCGCCAATGATTTCCCGGGCAGGCCTGTCGATTTCAAGTGTAGCAAAACACTAAAAATCAGCTCCAACAATTACAAGAATTTCCATACAGTAGTCTTCAAGGTGCACCCTACACTCTTCAAAGGCAGACTACACAACGAATTTTCACCACCAGTTCTTAGTCAGACTAAGACGCAACTGTCTACTGCCAAGTCCTAGGGAACACTTAACTAAGAGTTAGACATATCTTCTTATCCCCAAGAACCTAATGAAGATTAGAGCATCTTACGTTATCTATGAGCAAATTGTAGAATTGCTACAAATTGCGTGAACACACATATACAAATATAAATTTTAATTTTGTGGACATTAACGTTCTGGAAGCTTAAAACTTTATTACAAACACTCACTTATATTAGTCAAGCATAAGCAGGATTTCAACTCACTGACTAATGGAGGAGGTTGCTCCTCCGCCACCTGTTGATGTCATTTCTGTTTGAACTCAGGTCAAGGTGCCAGAGATCATCTGCAATCCTTGAATTTACTGACTCTTCCTTACTCCTGTCGTGAGGTTCCTAACCTTCTTGAAAAAAGTCCCAAACGTGAAGTTTAAACACGCTATCGCTTCCTAGAAGGATAACCTTACATCCTCCGAAAACAAATTAACTCAAGGCTTGAATTAGAAATTAGCCCTCAATTTTTTTTTTTTTTTTGGCGGGTAAATAAATTAAATTTCTAACTTATTTGTCTAACTTCGTATAAGAAAACGGATGATGGCATACCTTATTTACTATCCTTATTTAATGTTGTTGGTTTGGGTGAAATGAAACTACATCAGCTAGCAAACGTTTCGGTATTATTTATAACCTTTTTCAAGGCCAGCCAATATTACAGAATTATTAATAACAAATAGGGTTAACGAACAACCTAAGTTAATGATAGTTCCAACGGGTTTCATTAAGGATTCATTAATTTGAAAGTTATGAACGATACCTTTGTTCCAAGTTTTGGGATCGATTGTCATAGAGCAAAACTTGTAAATCTCATGGTTAACAAAACGTCCGTCACCCAGTGGCTCCGTGGAATACGCAGATTTCATTGGAATGACACATACTGATCTAATCTGACCATATATTCTGGGTTCCCAAAAATAATTGTAGAATTAGGCCGTCATTAAAATTTTATTTGAAGACGCCATCACACTATTTGCTAGGTATTTATGCTTGAAATTAGACTTTTCATGATAAGTTCTTATATTTTTAAAGTGTGATGTCTAAAAGTGGGAATTTACTTTAGGCAAAAAGCTAAATAAATGCCAATATCTGGGTTAATATCGCAGATAGAGAAAATATGTTTCTAACGACATTTATATTATGTTTCCCAATTAGCCTGAGTTGCAAAATGTGGACGTTAATAAATAATAACAAATATTTATAGAACACTAAATTTGGAATAATATTGATAAATTTTTCGATATGACATATAATATCGGAGATGTTTTGAATTTTCGATATCCCTCTCCTCTAACACCACTCCCCTCCCCCCTCCACTGGTTTGATTTCAGCCGTTAACAAACTTCATCATTAGTTTTAAATAAAAAGTTTAAATGTCATGTTTGGTACCGATCAAACCAAAATTACGACTGCTAGATGTGTACAAAAGTTATGTCATCTTCTAGGTAGGATCGATTGACAATTGCGGACATTTTGGGAAATTCGGATCATGAGTACTCACCTCAAGAGCTGATTTCCTTGAGGGGAAATCTGCTGAATGGTTCTAAACACATTGTTTGTACGTTTAACGGGTATGGGTACATTTGAAGTTTTTAATTTCCTCCCCTTCAAAACCAAAAATAACCCCAGATTCAATTTTCTGCTTTAAATCTGGTTACTTTACGCCGTCCTTGAGTGAAGGACCATTTTTTTTTTCTAATTCACTTCTTTATATATTCAAGTAGCTAATATTATCTTTAATTGGTATCTGTAATTTTATTAAGTAATAGTTACTAAACAAATTCTATCACGGAATAATATCTAAGATGTTTGAATATAATTAAGAATTTCTTGTTTCAGGTTAGTTCTGGCGAATGATTAGAAAATAAATTACTGATGGATCTCATTTCCAGAAGACTAGTGAGTAATTGTCCAGTATCAGGGGAATGTATTGTAATATTTATTTGTTACCGTAGATGCCAAGAAAATGTTACACATACTTTTAGAAGAATATTCCGTAAACTAAAATAGTTTCAGGTAGCCAATTCCATTGAAGGAATGTAGGAATTTGTTAGGTACTATCATTGACATGCACATAAAATTAATGGTACGTCAAGAGTGACTGACTGACATAAAGGTCAAATAGACTGAGGTCAAACACCTTGGTGTCTAATATTGCACTTGGAATGAAGATTTTCATAATGATTCGATTCTCAATTTATTTATACTTGAAACAATTTCTAACTGATGTTGTGCGCGTGTGTGTGTCAATGAGTATTAGGCAGGTACAGAGTTTTATTTAAATAGCCTACCTGTAACAGTTTTTATTATATCTATATCTTAATTATTTTAAATGTATGTTACTAAATGGAAAACCTATTTTTTTGTATTTATTTATTATATAATTATACTAATATTTTTTGAATGATTTCCCTATTATCCAATGTGACCTACGTTTCGGTTTTCAGTAATTACGTTTCAGTTTTGAATTTTGTCTTTATGTTTGTTCCCTTGTTATGTTGTGTTCAATTTTAGTAGATTTCCCTTAAATCAACTATCATCCTACTCATGACGCGATATTCAAAACATTTCCTCAAATATCCATCAATCCTACCCACAGTATGACGAAAATGAGGTACGTTCAAAACTATAGATAGATTCTTCTTCTTCTGGACAGAATATTTTTTTATAAGTTCTTCATATTTTCAAGGCAAGGGTCATCAATAAAAAAATAATTTGACGAGCAACTTTATTCATATAGTCCTACATGATTTATGTAGGTCAGGTTTACCTGACAGTCTTCAGAGGCTATCCATTTTCAAAAAAAAAAATTAGTAATATTAATTTAACAAAACCCTTAACAATTCATTGGTAGATATTGTATTAATGGGTGTCTACATATATGATATATTTATTAAATATAATTGTAGATTGTGCTCATTTCTCTCTAACATTCGTTGCGACTGTCATCACTTGAGAGGTAGTTGATACTGAGATTCCCGAAGTAGATTAAGCCAGCTGACTACAAATCGATTATTTACACGTCAACCTTGAACTCGATTATTTCGCGCCATAATTGAAAATCGATTAATATACCATAAAATGTTATAGACTATGTGATTTGAGGTATTTACTTTCTGTTTTTTTCTTGTTTACTGCCTTTTTTCTATTTATTATAATGTAAATATTCTCTTTTATTTTTCGTTTAGTATAAAGAAATAAATACTACTTAGATAATATATTTGTATTTGTGTAGGCACCTATTAAAACAATAACTAGCAAAGAATTAGTAAGGGTCTTGTTAAATTAATGCTATTAATTTTTTCTTTGTTTAAATGGGATATCCCCTGAAGAGGTGGCATGTAAGCCACAATCATGTAGGGCAGTATCAATAAAGTTTGCGTTGGAAAAAATGTTTTTATTGATGACCCTTGCCATGAAAATATGATATATATATATATATATATATATATATATATATATATATATATATATATATAGATATATATATAGACTTATATATAAAAGTTTCTGTTTGTTTTCATTTTTTTCGTTCCATTTCGGTTTTTGTGATCCAATTATATTTCTGTTTTCCATTTCTGTTTTGTGTTTCGTTTTTATTTTTGGTTTTTCGTTCCATTTCTGTTTTTGTGTTATATTTCTGTTTGTTTATTTATTTTTACTTAATGAAGCTTTTATTTTGAGCAATATCGCCGCAGCTCCGAATCTCTAGTAAATAAATAACTGATTAATCTTTATGTGATCAACCGAATGTGATTGTAATCGTGAAGCGATATTTGAAAAATTTGATGAAAAAAATTTGTAAATGCATGTGGCTTTGTGCGTGTTCTAGCAATGTTCTTATTTGGCCTCCACTAAATTTGATATTTAAACGTTAAATGCATAACTAATGATGAAGTTTGTTAATGATTGGAATCTAACCAAGATGAATAGTGGTTTCTAGCTGAGGTGATATGAAAATTCTCTAATTTTGCTGATTTTATGATTCAAAACCCGTAATTTTCTTTAGAATATTTTTCTTTTTCCGCTGAAGGTGTGATGATCATGTGTAATAAGTGCCACAATAAAAGTCACTTTAACTGCAGACATCTTCCCTAATGGATGACATTGCTGCTTGAATTGCAAATAGTCAAGTCAGCAGGAGTGAATAAAATTAAGGAAATGCTCGCCTACTTAGGATAAAAATGCATTTCCGGCATGAGCTGTGCATTTCCCTTAATGGCATTTCTCGTCAGCTCCTAATGAATGACAATGTGACTTCAGCCATTCTATTCGACTCCCAATGTGAGAAAATTATTAGGATAAAGTAGGACGTTCTACTTACTTAAGGAAAATCTCCGTCACGCAGAGGCTACGTAGTGCAAGCAGATTTCCCCGAGCTGTTATTTTGTACTTGTGATCTTATCTCACTGTATATCCTCTTTTTCTAGATACAAAAAGAGGGTTTAATGAAGACTCACAACTAAACATTATCAATATCTAGCTTATTATTTGAGTTGAGAAAAAATGCACAGAACAACAATTCTAGACCAGTTTAATAAGATTGGGTTTTATAACATATTGCGATCTGAATCACTATAGACATAGATACGACAAGCTGACTGCACAAGACATGAAACGGGTAATTAAAACAGATGTACTCAATGACTGGACAACCGACTGGCTACGAACTGACAATAAACTCCGAGAAATACTAGACAACCCAAACAAAGGAAAATCTCTGGAAACTCTTACCAAACGAGTGGTGTTGACTAGGCTTAGAATCGGACATTCACTACTTACACATTCATAGCTCAGAAACCGAAAAGAACGATCTACATGGAGTCACAGTAACACAGTACTTACCCAACGACTTGTACGAACTATTGACAGAAGGTAGCCCACATATAAACACACTATTAAACTACTTGAAGACAACTGACATTTACAACAAACTTTGAACCTCGCTTACTCCACTCTTTTCTCTACGTTTTATATATCTGTATAATACATTTTTAAACTAGTGTCTTAGACTTCCATCACCCTCATGCCAGGATTTATCTCAAAATTTATAGTTTCACAAAGCTTTATTTTAACATTTCCATAATTTTATTTCCATGTATTAGCAGATTTCCCTTAAGGGAAATCAGCTATTGAGGTCGTACTCATGATGCGAGTTTCGAAAAATTTCTTCAAATGTCCATCGATCCTACCCAGGAGATGACGAAAATGAGGTCCGTTCAAAATTATATATATATATATATATATATATATATATATATATATATATATATACAGTAGAGCGTCGTTTATCCGAACTAATTGTGATCGTGCACGTTCGGATAATCGATTTGTTCGGATAACTAGTTTTTTTAAGAAAATAGGATAATTGTATAAAACACTTTGTATTCATCATTACAATTACATATTACATATTAAAATACATACTTCCGACGCGCATGAACTGTTGTCTAGAACTGACCTGCAAAAAGAGTGGGAGAGGCAGAAGGGCTGACTTCCCGCGTTTCCAGCCGCGGAGTAGACTTCCATTTCATGGAAACAGAAAGAAGCTCTGATTCCCCGAACGGTAGGGCTCAGTCAGTCCCGCGAACACAAAAGGAGGGAACCCAGTCTTTTCCGTTCTGCTAAAAAGTTATTCACGCTCTAAACAGGGCATTGCTTCAAAGAATACATATTCTTGAAATTTTCAACTTCTTCATTCTGTATATATAATACAGCATGCAAATTGAAATATGTAGTTAAAAAAAAAAAAAAAAAAAAACTTTCCAAAGCGCGTTCGGATAATTGATGTTTCGGATAATTGACGTTCGGATAAACGATGCTCTACTGTATATATATATATATATATATATGATATATATATATATATATATATATATATATATATATATTTGTCTGTTAACGCTCTAGCGGTCGCAATTCTTATTTGATCTTTACCAAACTCGGAATTTAATCGTTTTATGTAAAAAGGAAGACTAAGTTCGTTAATGGCTGAAATCGGACCAGTGGGAGGGGGGGTTTAGAGGGGGGGATTTTTGAAAATTCAAAATATCTCCGTTATTATGCGTCGGATCGAAAAATTGTATAGAATAAATCTTATTGCAAATTAAATTTACTATAAATATTGTTCTATTCATTTATTCTGTATCTTGAATATTAACCGAGATATTTGCATTTGTATTCTGCGTGATACTGGTCACCAGTAGGGTATGTTCGAACTTTCCGGCGAGAGCTCTGGCGGCCGTTTCTATAACTTCGCCCCTCATGAATAGGTTTAGAGGTTAGGTCAACTGTTTTTTGGGGCTAAAAACTACGCCCTAAATAATGTTTTAGGTTTAGAGGTTTCTTACTACTACAGTTGTTATTAGGCAGATTTCCCTATTGTAAAACTTCACGTGGGAAATCTGCTTAGTTTACGCAGCCCCTGCGTGACGGACTTTTTTTATACTATGTTTCTGTAATTTTGAAAACATTTTTCTCTTTATTTCAAAATTTTAATTAAGAGAATTCAAATAAATGGTACTGAGCAACAACATCTAGTTGCGGAGTTCTTCAAATAAATAAATATATTTTTGAATTTTCGAATTCCACCTCCGCCTCCCCGGTATTCCATGTCCGATTTCTGCCAAAAAAAAAATATGGTCTTTAGTATTGACTGAAACAATTTAAATGTCGATTATAGTATAGATTAAATGGACAGGTTCGAGGCAAGAACGTATAATATTAATTCACGAATTTTGCATGTATGTCACATAAACTGTGGACACAATTTTCTTGGATTGTCTATATATATTTGTCTGTTACCACTCTAGAGGTCTCAATTTTTGTTTGATGGTTACCAAACTGGATATTTAAACGTTGGCATCAAGGGAAGGAATTTCGAAAAATCGAATTACCTTTTTTATCATACGTAGAATTAAAAAATTGAACAGAACCATCGTTAATGCAAATATTTGTTTTAAAAACGTAGTTTTATATATATTTTCGAGATATTTGATTTTTTTTTTGGTGTTAATCCTTCAGTACATTCCCACTACTACCAGTGACAAATTAGCAATAAGTTTTTATATCATTAACAATTTTATTCAAATATTAAATTCCAAATATAGTTTTCGTTGAACCTTTACTGTGTGAGATATAAGCAAAAATGAAGTGTCATGAGATCATCGATTAAGATTTTCTGGTATCGAATTGATGATTTTACACTTAATATTTTACAGTTTGTCATCTCTAAGATTTATATTAGTTTATAGCTGAAATCGGACTTGTTCTGGGCGTATGAGAGCAGGGGGAGGTTTGAAATTTAATAATATCTCCTTTATTAGGAATAGTCGGTGAAAAAATGTTATTGACCAATCTTTTTAAAATATTGATCCCATTCAATTGTTTCTCTTTACTTTTAATCGTAAGTCCTATATTAAGAGTATTGTATTGTCTCAGCCTTCTGTAAGCCCCTAATTCTACTCATTGGATTTTAGCAGATTTCCCTCAAGGGAATTTTCGAAATTTTTCTTCAAATGTCCATCGATCCTACCTAGTAGATGACGAAAATGAGGTCCGTTCAAAACTGTATATATATATATATATATATATATATATATATATATATATATATATATATATATATATATATATACTAGCTCAGATACCCGGCTTCGCCCGGGAATTCATTTGAAGCTGGTTGGTGATGGTATTTTTTTGGCAAGGCATTACTTTGCACAATATTTTGACAGTTACCCGTCCCAGTAATTAGGGTCCATACCCGTCATTTCTGTGGATTTGTTAATAATAAAATTTGTAAATTCAGGCCTCCCTTACAACCCCCACTCCTGCCCGTCCCTAGAAATGTTAGTATGGCTTATTATAAGGAAGGCGTTAGTGCTAATGCGCATACCGAGTGTTTTATTTAGTTCGGTCTTTTGTGCCGAATTAAGTTGTTGACTTCCGCAGTAGTTTTTAACGTATAACTCATATATACATAGGTATACGACGATAGTATATATGACAAAAGTTACTCCAAATACCAAAATAAACAACTTTTGTTATGTGCATATTTGCCGAAACCCTAATAGGAAACGAAATATCACTATTTTTAATTTCAGGCCTCCCTTATAACCCCCAATCCTGTTCCTCTCAGAGAATATTAACATAGCCTAATGTCTAAGTTGGGTTAGTAGTAATACTCATACCAATTTTCATAAAATTCCGTTCAGCCGTTTATGCGTGAATAGTTAACAAACAAACAAATAAACAAACTAACAAACAGACACCAAAGAAACAAAATGCAGTTATGGTGTCTATGACATGTGAAACGAAAAGTTATCGTGAAATTTCGCGAAAAAAATCAATGTACAGACAGAGGTTACAATTTTATATATATACTAGCTCAGATACCCGGCTTTGCCCGGGAATTCATTTGAGGCTGAATGGTGATGGTATTTTTTAGCAGGCTTTACATTGCACAATATTTTGACATTTACCCGTCCCAGTGTTTAGGATTGATACCCGTCTTTGCAGTGGATTTGCTAATAATAGTATTATTTGTTCGATAAGGCTTCACAGTCTTCAATATTTATATATTTCCCGTCTCTTATACATGTAAATATGGTGAATTTTTATTTCAGGCCTCCCTTTTAACTCCCCTCCCGTTCGAACCTAAAAATTATAATATAACTTATAATCATGGAAGAATTAATGCTAATTGACATACCGAGTTTTGTTAAGTTTGGGTTTAACCGCTAAAGTTTTAACGTATAACTGATTTATACTTAGATATACGACAAAAGTGTATATGACAAACGTTACTCCAAATAACAAAATAAACAACTTTTGTTATGTTTATATTTGCGGAAAAACCAATAGGAAACGAAATATCGCTATTTTTAATTTCAGGCTTCCCTTATAACCCCCACTCCTGCCCGTCCATAGAAATGTTGGTATGGCTTATTATAATGAAGGCCTCACTGCTAATACACATACCGACTTTTATTTAGTTCGGTTGAGTCTTTTTTGGCAAATAATATTGTTGACTCCCGCTATAATTTTTAGCGTATAACGCATTTAAACTTCGGTATACGACAAAAGTGTATATAACAAAAGTTACTCTAAATAACAAAATAAACAACTTTTGTGATCTCCTGTTAGTCTCAGAGAAAATTAATATAGCCTAAAGTCTAAGTTGGGTTAGTAGTAATATACATACCATGTTTCATAAAATTCGGTTCAGCCGTTTATGCGTGAAAAGGTAACAAACAAACAAACATACACGAAAGAAACAAAATGCAGATATGGTGTCTATGACATGTGAAACGAAAAGTTATCGTGAAAATTCGCGAAAAAAATCAATGTACAGACAGAGGTTACAATTTTATATATATACTAGCTCAGATACCCGGCTTCGCCCGGGAATTGATTTGAGGCTGAATGGTTATGGTATTTTTTTGGCAAAACTTTACTTTGCACCATATTTTGACATTTACCCTTCCCAGTGTTTAGGGCTAATATCCGTTGTTGGCATTTGTTAAAAATAAAATTAATTTTTTATGTAAGTCTTGACTGTCCTCCAAATTGTCGTATTTCATATTTTGTTATATTGCCATATTTCCCGTCTCCTGTGCATAATGCATAGATTTCAGTTACTAAGGAAAAATATTAACATAGATTTGAATTAATTTTTCAAGGTGAGGTACCTCATAGTTCAAATTAGAATGAATTGTTGAGCATATCAATATTTCTACGCAAATTACTTGCTCCACACATTGTTCCTGGAGAAATGTATAAAACAAAAGTTAATCTAAATAACAAAGTAAACAACTTTTGTTATTTGCTTTTTTTGTCAAAAAACAAATAGACAATGAAATATTGCGAATTTTTATTTCAGGCCTCCCTTATAACTCCCACTCCCGTTCTAACCTAAAAATTTTAATATAGCTTATTATCATGACAGAGTTCGAGCTAATTCATATACGGAGTTTTATTTAGTTCCGAACTGTTGCTAGATCCCAATAAAACTGTCTGCTCCCGCTTTATTTTTTAGTGTATATCTCGTTTATAATTCGGTATAAGAAAAAAGTGTATATAACAAAAGTTACTCTTAATAACAAAATAAACAACTTTTGTTATGTTCATATTTGCCGAAAAATAAATAGAAAACGAAATATCACTATTTTTAATTTCTGGCTTCCTCATAACCCCCACTCCTGCCCGTTCCTAGAAATGTTGGTATGGCTTGTTATAATGAAGGCCTCACTGATAATACACATACCGAGTTTTATTTAGTTCGGTTGAGTCTTTTTTGGCAAATAATATTGTTGACTCCCGCTATAATTTTTAGCGTATAACGCATTTAAACTTCGATATACGACAAAAGTGTATATAACAAAAGTTACTCTAAATATCAAAATAAACAACTTTTGTTATGTGCATATTTGGTGAAAAACCAATAGAAAACAAAATATCGCTATTTTTAATTTCAGGCTTCCCTTATAACCCCCACTCCTGTTCGACTCAGAGAAAATTAATATAGCCTAAAGTCTAAGTTGGGTTAGTAGTAATATACATACCAAGTTTCATAAAATTCGGTTCAGCCGTTTATGCGTGAAAAGGTAACAAACAAACAAACAAACAAACAAACAAACAGACACCAAAGAAACAAAATGCAGTTATGGTGTCTATGACATGTGAAACGAAAAGTTATCGTGAAATTTCGCGAAAAAAATCAATGTACAGACAGAGGTTACAATTTTATATATATACTAGCTCAGATACCCGGCTTCGCCCGGGAATTGATTTGAGGCTGAATGGTGATGGTATTTTTTTGGCAAGGCTTTAATTTGCAAATATTTTGACATTTACCCGTCCCAGTGTTTAGGGTTAATACCCGTTGTTGGCATTTGTTAATAATAAAATTAATTTTTTATGTAAGTCTTCACTGTCCTCCAAATTGTCATATTTCCCGTCTCTTGTGCATTTCAGTTATTCCCGCTTTAGTTTATAGTGTATATCTCGTTTATACTTTGTTAAAAGACAAAAATGAATATGACAAAAGTTACTCTAAATAACAAAATAAACAACTTTTGTTATGTTCATATTTGCCGAAAAACGAATAGAAAACGAAATACCGCTATTTTTAAATTCAGGCATCCCTTACAACCCCCACTCCTGCCCGTCCCTAGAAATGATAGTATGGCTTGTTATAATGAAAGCGTTAGTGCTAATACACATACCGAGTTTTATTTATTTTGGTTGGGTCTTTTGTCCCAAATAAAATTGTTCACTTCCGCTACAGGTTTTAGCGTATATCTCGTTTATAATTCGGTATACGAAAAAAGTGTATATAACAAAAGTTACTCTAAATAACAAAATAAACAACTTTTGTGATGTTTATATTTGCCAAAAAAACAATAGGAAACGAAATACCGCTATATTTATTTTCTGGCCTCCCTTACAACCCCCACTCCTGCCCGTCTCTAGAAATGTTGGTATGGCTTGTTATAATAAAGGCCTTAGTCCTAATACACGTACCGAGTTTTATTTAGTTCGGTTGATTCTTTTGTGTCAAATAAAATTGATGACATCCGCTATAATTTTTAGCGTATAACTCATTTATATTTTGGTATACGACGAAAGTGTACATAACAAAAGTTACTCTAAATAATAAAATAAATAACTTTTGTTATAAGCATATTTGCCGAAAAAACAATAGGAAACGAAATATCGCTATTTTTAATTTCAGGCCTCCCTTATAACCCCCACTCCTGTTCGTCTCAGAGAATATTAGTATAGCCTAAAGTCTAAGTTGGGCTAGTAGTAATATACATACCAAGTTTCATAAAATTCGGTTCAGCCGTTTATGCGTGAAAAGGTAACAAACAAACAAACAAACAAACAAACAAACAAACATACACGAAAGAAACAAAATGCAGTTATGGTGTCTATGACATGTGAAACGAAAAGTTATCGTGAAATTTCGCGAAAAAAATCAATGTACAGACAGAGGTTACAATTTTATATATATATATAGATATATATATATATATATATATATATATATATATATATATATATATATATATATATATATATATGCCTGTTACCGCTCTAGCGGTCGCAATTTTTGTTTGTTTGTTACGAATCTCGATATTTAGTCGTTTTATGCAAAAAGAAAGATCAAGCTCGTTAATGGCTGAAATCGGAGTAGGGAGAGGGGGATTTAAAGGGGAAGAATTTTGAAAATTCGAAATATATCCGTTACTCCGTAAGTCGAATCGAAAAAGTGTAAAGAATCAAACTTATTGCAAGTTAAATGTACTATAAATATTGTTATATCCATTTATTGTCTATCTTGAATATTAACCGAGATATTTGCATTTTTCAGTTTTCAGCCTTCTGTAAACCCCCACTATTACTAGTGTTACATAAACAATAACCTGTTATACAATAAACCACATTACTCGAAGCCTAAATACCAAATATTGTTTTCATTGAACCTTTACTTTGTGAGATATATGCAAATACGTTCTGTTGACTCCCTCCCCTTCTTTCGTCTTTGGATTACTAAACTTTGAGTGATTGAGATAAAAGTAATTCTGATTCATTGCAAATTACAGCATTAGCTTTAAGTAAATAGTTTTCAATAAAATTGATATGTTATATTCATTAATTGTTTGTCTTTCCGGTCTATCTATGCAGCGCTACGAGGCTGGTGCCTGTTTGTTTACAATTCAGCCGCTTTCCGTTGTAGAGATTATTAACTTGTATTGTAAGTTTACTGAGCATTCACGGTAGTGTTACCTATATGTATATTTATCTGCTGTAAACCTTCGCGTGGGAAATCTGCTTAGTTTATGCAGCCCCTGCGTGACGGACTTTTTTATTTACAATGAAATAGAGGATATATGGTGAAATGAGAAAAGTAGTGTGTAATACTATTTCGCTGGATATCTGCTTAGTTAACGCAGCTCCTGCGTGAAGGAAGTCTGTTTAGTACGACGGAGATCGTCATCGTAGAGGTTTAGCTTGCCTTTACCAAAAATAAAAGCAGAAAAATTTCCTGTAGAATTAGCCTGAGAGAACGTTCCAATTTAGGAGTTGTGTAGAGTAATAAGCCAGTCACGAATAGGAGTATAAGAGTACTTGGCGTAACAAAGGCAGAGCTGGATCCTGCTTGGAATATATAATGAGGTACTTTCACACTGGGATTGTCGCTGAGTTCTGGGTCATCATACTGGAGTGGGAGGACATTTGGTGGCTCATGGAGATAGATGCCGGCCGAAGGAGTACATCTAAGTACCACCATAGCTATAGGGCGTTAGGAATGCTGGATACTGAGGGGGTGGCTCTAAAATAATTTTGAATCTTTGTCAGATCTTGTTTGTTGTCGGGAGTGGTAATTTTGTACGAGGATATCTATCTAACCCTCAAACACTACTTGCTAATAAAAGTAATATAATAGTAAAAGTTTGTAGAGATATTGACTCAAAATACAATCCCTTTTATAGACTATTCTGTAACTTTTCACATCCGGAACCAGCGAATTACCTTGAATTTAACGTCAGCATAGAAAAATTAAGAACCATAAGCCAACTGAGTGTCTGTAATAGCGAATATATTAAAATATCCCATACAGGTAAAGCCCATATCGTAAAATCAGACGAAATATGTAAATGGTGTAAATAATACATTTATAATAGCCTGAAGCATGTAATGCTACATTGCACTACACTCGTATATGACAGATAACAATATTTACAATCATATATACTTAAAAACAAGGCGAACTTTCATTGGAATTTATGCTAAATATTAACATTATTGAAAAGCTAAAGAACATATATTACTTTATTAAGAGTATATTATTGTCAGTTTATTAACCATTAATTGTTGTTTAGCTTTTGTTGATTTTCCAGAACTATTATATATTGCTAATGTATTGTTATATATTACTTATGTTATAAGAGTACTCGAAATTGTCGAATTGTAAATTATTTAAGTAGAATACCTAACGATACTAACATAAAATGGCCAGACCCCTGGATATGCCCATGTATTTATGCCAAAATAAATATTAAATATTATTAAAATATAATCCACCAATGCTGGATCCTGAGGGGATGGCTCTAAAAGAATTTTGAATCTTTGTCAAATCTGGTTTGTTGTCGGTTGTGGGAGGCATTTATTGGCTTAGTGAAGAATATGCTGTCATTGTTGTATAACGAACTTCAGCCTCGGTCAAATAATAGATTCTATAAGTAAAACAATCAAACAGGAATAGTAAGTACAGTAATTCCAACCGGGCAGAGAGTTCGCAGGGTTTTGAGTTTTTTCTCGGACTCAACGTCGAATATATTATTAGTAGATTCAGAGAAATACCTGAAGATGAATGTTTTCCAACATTTTAGTAGATTTCCCTTAATGGAAATCAACTATTGAGATTCTACTCGTGACGCGATTTTCCAAAAACTTCCACAAATGTCGGTCTACCCTATCCAGGAGATAAAGAAGCGAGGTCTTTCAAAATTACACACACACACACACACACACACACACACACACACACGCGCACACATATTTGTCTGTTACACTTATATTTAGTCGTTTTATTTAATTAGAAAGATCAAGTTCGGTAACGGCCGAAATCAGAGAAGAGGTAGGGGGGGGGGTTAAAGGGGGAATTTGAATTTTTTTTGAAATATCTCCGTCACTATACAACGGATCGAAATATTGTATAGAACCAATTTTATTTAATTTTTAATGATCTATAAATGTTGTCATATACATGTTTTCCTTATCTTCAATATCAACCGAGTTATTGTCATTTCTTAGATTGAATAAGCCAATATTTCATGAACCGTCTTATTTCAAGCTGATGTTCCAAATATTGTGTTCAACGGATCTTTTATAGATGAAATACATGGAAATTCTATGACCCCCTCTTTTAGTTCTTGGATTACTAAAATTAGAATGATTGTAGTTATTCTGAGTCAGTATCAATTACAATTCTAGATATAATAAATAGTTTTCAATAAAATTATATTATATTATATTCTGATATATTTCTGTAATTGTTTATCTTTCGGATCAAGAATATTTCTATTTGTCTAATCAGCTCTGAGAGGTTGTCTAACCCGGTTGTTTAAAATTCAGTTGTGGTTATCAAAATGTTATTTATTTATTTACGTCCACTTTGTGCTACTATTGCTAATTGGGACGGGCTACCTACAGGTTACCACCCTTTTCTAGCCAGGGTGGAACTAAGGAATTTATTTAATGAGTCCGTCACTAAATAAATTTCTATTGCCCAGGGCTGGAATAGAACCCGCCATTTTAGGTCTACCAAGCAAGATCAAGACCAACATGTATCAAAATGTAAATTTACTGAGTCATTTCTCATTGTCATTTGTATTTATTCACGTTAGTGTTAAGTGTTCCAGTATGTAGATTTATCTACTGTAAAATTCCACGTGGGAAATATGTTTAGTTCTGTTTAACCCCTGCTTGACGGACTTTTTAATATACATTTTATCTAAGCGGTTTATCATTTGTCAAAGATCAGAGGACGACCAAACTAGCAGATTTCGAAATTAATATATGTTCTGACATTTACCCATTTGCAGCCCGTTATCATGACAACCCAAAAAGAGTTTTAAAAAAGTTATAAAGACTTTTCTTTCCATTAGAAAGTATGTAAAACAGGAGCCATCCAGGTCAATAGTTGAAAAGGTAGTTGATATTGATTTATTGCATTGACCTTTCTGGTGAAGTAACTCTGCCATTTCCAAAACCATAATAGGCCTCCATTTCGACATGCAGAATACTCGGCTTTCGTAACCAAATTACCTGGCTAGCTGCAGTTGCATTGGAGTTTTGTCTACGGACTGGAAATGCATTGACCTTTGAACTGGGAGTCATACGTCAATGTGCAACCTCCATCTTCTTGTCAGCCTCCAATGCAACTCTCATAAAACTCGCTTACTCCTCTGGTTAACTCAAATTCAGAGTCAGAATGAATTCAGAGCTGTGTAACAGAGATCGACTACTTACATTAAAAGTTTTGTTCGAAGTTTCAGATTCAAGTGTAGTCATTCGGCGAACATTTCCGGAAAGCAGATCAAATTTTATCCCTTAAAGGAAGTCAGCTATTGAGGTTGTCGAAAAATGTCTTCAATTTCCTTCGATCCTACCCAGGACTATATATATGTTACGAAAGTCGATATTTAAACGTTTTACGAAAGGCTGAAACCAAGAAAGTGCTAATAACTCGCTTAATATTTCAGTTACGAAAAAAATATATAATAAGAGCAGGGGGCTTTAGCGATGTTTCTCAGAAAAAGTCCGTCACGGAGGGGCTGCGTAAACTAAGCAGATTTCCCTCTTGAAGATGAAATGACAATATAATATATTCATTTTATTGAAAACTATTACTATAACAAATACTGTAGTTTATCAGAATAATTTTTATCCCAATCAATCCAATGCTAGTAGTCCAAGAACAATGAACAAGGGAGGGGGGCACCTGAACATATTTCATGTATCTCGTATAATAAAGGTTTCTTGAAAACAATATTTCGTATTTAAGCTTCCAATAAAATGATTTATTATACAACGGAGTATTGTTTGTGTAACACACGTAGAAGTGGGGGTTTTGCTGAATGCTAAAGAACAAGATTGGTTCTATAACATTTTTCAATTCAACACATGATAACGGAGTTACTTTGAATTTTCTAATTTCCCCCTATTGTTGGTCTGACTTTAGTTATTAACGACTATGAACTTCAGGGTAGAATGAAAGTGTAGAATATCGATTATGGTATAAAGAAAATAAACATTTTCCAGTGAAGACCACCAAATATTTATTGGTGACGTCATCACACAACGTATCTGCATTTATCTCACACAGTAGAAGTTCAATGAAATTCAGTAGCCATGTGAGTTAAGTCTTTGGTCTTAACGGCATATGGTAAACCTAGATTGGCGATTTCAATTCCCGCCTGGGTAATAGGAATGAGCATATAGCACAAACAGTGTAACGTGAATAAATAAATAACTAGAAAGTTTAATGAGAAAAATAGTTTCTATTTTAGCTTCGAATTAAGTGTCTCACGACTAGAAAAATGTAAATAAGTCGCTTAATTTGCATAGTAGAGAAAACATGTATACACCATCATTTATAGAGTTAATTAGTTCTATAACATTATTCGATGCGACCGAGACATTTTGAATTTTATATATTCCTCTATACCAACCTTTGGTTCGATTTCAGTAATAAATGACCAGTTTTAAGCATTAATGGTTTATCAAGATTGTTTCTATAACATTTTACAATCCGAATAATAATAATGGAGATATTTTACATTTTCGACCACCCTCCGAGAAGAGATATCTCTGTTTGGGACAAATGGCAAGTAAATAAGTTCTCGGTTGGAGAGCGGCAAGAAAGAAGTGTTCGAAAGAGACGAACCTTTTTGTGGCTAAGTGGTCACGAACTGCAGCTAGAATGGACTATAGCTGGCAGTTCGTGGAAGAGTAGCACGTCTATGGCAGCCTTACCTAACCTATTCTCAACCAATCCCTTCATCCCAATAGTGGCCTATTCATTCACAACACTCTTGTCGTT
Organism: Riptortus pedestris; assembly: GCA_019009955.1. Lineage (NCBI taxonomy): Eukaryota > Metazoa > Arthropoda > Insecta > Hemiptera > Alydidae > Riptortus > Riptortus pedestris. The sequence goes on along the minus strand of CM032230.1, from coordinate 6,385,181 downwards.
CCCTTGTTGTACATTTCCTAAGGTGTAAAAGTGGATCACTTTAATTTTCTTTAACTTTAGTCTTCATGCATTCTCTCTTTGGCTCGAATATTACTTGCATCGTTTGGCAAATCACTTCTATTCATCCGAATTTCCCATTAGGTCGCTGAGACTCTAAATATCTCATGTTCTGCGTAAGGTTTAATTCCTGTTTCCTTAGGCTTCATAGTACGGGAGAAATAGTGAACTGACAACCTCATGTGGTTCATAGTCTTATTCCAGTGAGTGGGAAATCTGAGTAGTGTACACAGCATCTTTGTGACAGACTTTTCTTAATAATCGCTGAAAACAAAGAACTTTTATTGTGGAAACAATAATCGCAATGCATATAATTGAAATTACACTATAGGATACGTTCTTTGACAGAAGGGTTCGGCAGTGTATCTCCAACATTCCACATCGGTGACGTTCAAAGTAGGCATATCCAAGGATGCGATTGTTCCTAGTAATTAAATCACTGAATCACCTGTGCATCATTATCCATATCGATGAGCTAGCAGCCATCTTAAAACAATAAGTTATTCGACATTATTCTAACTATGCCCGTGACTGTTTTCCATTATTCTCATTATTATTTTTATTTATTTATTGGAGCTTTAGCGATGTTGCTCTAAACAAAAGCTTCGTAACTTAAGAAACTACACAAAACAAAACAATACAAAAAAAATTAACAAAATTAAACAAAACAGAAAATGGAACACAAAACAGAAAAGGTAAAAAAGAAACGGATGAGGAACACAAACGTAAAAGGAACATAGAACACAAAAGGAACTCAAAACATAAAAAGATCACAAAACAGAGAAAAAACACGAAAAACAGAGATGGGAAAGAAATAGAAACGCAATATAAAACAGAACTGGAAAGCAAAAAAATAAAAGGAAATAGGTCACAAAAGGCAAAATTAAAAAAAAATAAGTAAATAAAAAACTGTATGAAGTACAAAAACGGAACTGGAACTCAAAAACGGAAATGAAACTCAAAAAATAAGAATGAAAATCAAAAAATAAAAACGGAACACAACAAAGAACAAAATAAATGAACAAGGTCATAAATGAAAATTATTAAGGTTTAGATAAAATATAAGTTGTTACAGGTGACTACATAAAGCTATGTACCTCCCTAATACACACTCGAATGAGTGAAAACTAAATTTCACTCATTCGAGTGTGTATTAGATAAAATGTTTGTTTTTGCATCCAAAGATCCAAAAACCTGAGTACCGACAATAGTTTCAGTAAATTTTCTTTTAAGGAATAGGGCCATGCACCCTAAATGAAACATAGGACGTCACTGTTGTGTCGTTGGAGGTATATATATTTGGAGAGTAAAACGTCCTATCCTCCACAAGTTTTTGTTTAAGGGCTGAGTTCTTCCAAAGATCCTTGCTTCAGAGCTACTTGCATGACCTAGTGAGTCACTTGCAGTCTTTCCCACTGAGCAGATGAAGTAGCTTTGAGGATGGGGACAAGAGTCTTCGAAATCACTTTATACTTCATGAAAACTTGTGAGGCTTGGTTGGACCATTTATTCTCCAAGTGAAACATAGGGCCACTTTAGTATTTTTTTGTTTTGTTTTTGGTTTCAGCCTTTTGTAAATCCTCACTACTCCTCCGACATTCCGATTTGTAAATATTATGTTACTAAACATCTCAGTTCGAAAAACACTTTAATTTCTGTTTACACAGGCTTCTTACTATGAGAGGCATAGAGAATAGATGGTGAGATGAGATCAGCAGATTGCGATATGCCAGTCTGTTGGAAATATGCTATGTTAACGCAGCACCTGCATGACCGGCTTCCTTATAGCCTTTTACTCTACCAACAAAAAATATTGGACTTGCACCTCAGGCATACATATACTACGTCAAAATTGACTGGTTGGGCGTCGTATGTCCCGTTAGAATGTTCCGATACAAAAACTGGCAGCGAAGTAAAAAAATAACTCGCCTAGGACCTAGTCACTCCTTTTGAAAGGCGATCCAAACAGTTCGCGATGAACGGTTCTTTTCCCGAACGATCGGCGGAAGGCATTTGGGAGCAATTTTGCCTTCAAACTCGAGCGGGAGGCGGCTCGGACTGTTCATAACCTTTGAGAGTTACGGTTCTCCTCGCGCCTTTTCTTATGACATTTCCCGATGCGGTTCCCCCGCGCAGGTTATAGATCGGGGGTAACCACAAAACACCCATAACCTCCTCCCTCCATATTCCCGCTACACCCATTTCCTCCGAGACCCATTTCAGTAATTAGTTCTTGAGGGACTGGGTTATAGCCCCGGCTTTCACCGTTTACCCTCGGTAATGGAACCTCATTTCAATTAAGGGTTCTGTTAGATACACCTCTTAGGTTGGTCTGAGTATCTTTCTTACCGTTGAGGAACAAATAAACTCTACCGAAACGTTTGTAGAGAAGATTAAACCCCTGGAACAAATTAAACCCAATATCCAAACAATCTTGTTCTAGATTAAGCCATTTATTAGGTAATATTAACAACTGTGTTTTAGCAGATTTCCCCTAAGGGAAATTGTCTGTTGAGGTTATACTCATGACCCGATTTTCGATAAGTTTCCTCTAATCTCCATTGATCCTACCCAGGTAATTGTGAAAATAAGGTTATCACAGACCTTATTTTCACAATTACTTGTGTGTTGAGGTACCGATGTTGCAGGATCCAGCACTTAAGGTAAAGAAAGATGTTGTCTTCCTCCATCACATGTTTATTTCCATCAAATCAAGATCTGAAGAATGAGCTGATTGCTATGGCTGTGTTAGCTACCTCTTACAACTTCTTTGCCGGTATTTTTATAGTATTGGCTTCATTTACATTTTAATTAAAGGCCTCAAAATGCCTTAAGGTATCTTTAATAAAGACCTTTAAGGTTTCACCCGCACTAAAATCGGCCTTGGAATGGTGGGGGTTTAGACGAGTGGGGAATTCAAAACTTTAAAACACCTCCGTTATTATGAGTCGGATCGTAAAATATTATAGAACCAAATTTCTTAAACCATTGGTACTCTTCAATTGTTGTTCTTTTCACTTTTTCGTAATTCAAGTATTAGCCGAGTTATTCAATCTTCATTGTTTTCTGTTGTCAGTAAGCCCCCTCCCTCTTCTAATCAGTTTGGTGTGTTATAGCAGCACGTTAGAAATCTGCTTAGTTTACGCAGCTCCTATGTGACGGATTAAGCGAGTTATTCGTACTTTCTGGTTTAATAGTTCTCCCCCTCTTTTTCTCATCAGATTTTAATTTAGAAAACGTTAATAAAAAGAAAATTATATAGATGTATCATATCAGCACAAATATCGCTTAGTTACGTTCGCTGCATAGTTTAGGTAGCCTCTGCTTGAGGCACTTGATAACATGACAAGTGTGTCATGGCAGTATCCAGGAAATCTGGTTATATTTCTCAGCCCCTGTGCAATAGACTTTTCTTGTTCCTGGGCCTTAATAATGTAAATAAATTTTTCATACAAATAATACAATTTCTTTGTGAGCTACTTCTACATACACAAAACGCTGACTATTTGAGTTATAATTGAGATCATGCATAAATTAATGATAAAGAACTCTTCGAGAACTTTCTGTTGCTTCTCCCGCACAAAGTGAAAATATTAATTCAATAAATACAAGCCTGATTGTAGAATTTCTTTTTCGCTTCTATAAAAACCATGATGCGTCGCTTCAGCTTAACAGGCGAAAGGTTGTAGAGTGAGGTTCGAGCCGGTATTGGGCTTTGATGTTTTTACAAGGAGTGAGAAATTTTCTGAATAGCTTTCTCTCTCCTATTATGGCAGACTGCTTACACTTTTCTCCATATATCCACCCAAGCTCGCATAATCCTGGAATGAGAGGTCTGTTCTTTTTTTCTGGAGAAATTTCTGATTTTTCAGATAGAATTGGCTTTACCTACGTCAATGATAACCAAAGTAGTCTATATGGACCCTCAGAGGTCGGTGGCGACTTAATATAGGTCCTTATGAGCGGGGAAAAATGAATTAGGGGTCTGATGTAAAGGAGGGATTAACGATAAGTCGACCTCATTTAAGGAGGTCGCGATTTTAATTTCAATATTTAATTCCATTTATGTACAATAATTAAATAATTATAATTATGAATTTTATTTTAACTGAAAAATATAAAATTTTATTAGAAATTCGGATATCAGCTATTCTGGCTTCAAAAAGATATACCTTTTATTTGATCCCGAATCATGGAATAGAGATGGAAAAGTTTTATTGGCTTTTCTGCGTCTTCATATGTACTGGAAAAACGTTCCAAAAAAGCACAATTAGTTGTTTTTTTTCTTTTTCACAAAAAAATAAAAAGACAAATAAAACTGTATATCATTGATCGAGGAGATTTAAGATTAAACCTCACTAATTTCATAACAAATATTGAACATTTATAATCAAAGCGTCAAATTCACCCCCCCCCCACCAAAAATCGTTTATTTATCCTTATTGTATTTGTGTAATACAAAAATACTTAATTGCATTTTAGTTTGTTTTAATTTCGGTTTCATCAATAAATATATAAAAAATAGAGTGTTTTTTCTTTCTTCTCACCACATTTGAAGTTGATGATTTTTCCAAAATACAATATTAGCTAAGCAGGGGTCTAGGTCAAAACAAAAACCATGGCAAGTGGTCGATGAGACTGAGAAGTTTGGTGACCTGAGGTCTACGCGTATGTTTTACGAGCAAGTGAAATAGCAATGTAGACTAAAAATAAAATATTCTAGAAAATTTACAATAATTAAACGACTTGTAAAAGGCAGCATACTTCTGACGTTAAATATCTGTCAAATTTGCATGAACGTCTGTCCTACACTGGGAAAACTCGGGAGTCCATATACCGGTTGTTGTGAATTTGAAAAACTCTAATGACTAAACTAAATTGTCTACGTGAACGTTTCAATGATGGCTTACACCGTTGATGTCATCGTCAAAACATGCTTCATGTCAGGCAATGTAAAGGAAATAGTTAAGCCAATGTGATAATCTGTAATATATCAGAGCTAGTGACACATGTAGAGAATGTCAAAATTAATAAATGTCTTACCTGAATGCATGCTGCGGAGTAAAATAAAATAACGAAGCCCCTTAGCACGTGCTGTGTAAAGTAAGCACATTTCCTGGGCGCTGGATCTTGACACGCTGATGATCACATCTCACCATCTGTTCTACATTTTTCCCATAGTAAAATGGAATTAATAGTTAAGGAGTTAACGATGTAAACAGGTATTAATGAAATTTTCAGTGGCTGAGTTACACAAGAAGAAAAACTAATGAGTAGAATTGAACGTATTCAAAGCCTAAACTATAAAATATACAAATACCGCTGCAAGTAATTCTTTTGGAGAAATATGTATAAAGCAATATTTGAAAGAGTTATTTAAAAGTTTCGGTTCCACTCTCTAACCCTCCACCTTTCTTCTTGTCCGAGAGCAGCCATTAATGAACTTGATTATAAATTATTCATAAAGCGTTTAAATTTCGAATTTGGTAACCATCAAAAGAAATGTGATGAAAGGTTCCGTATTTGAGGAGCACTCCGACGATGCATTGCGGTCATCGGCATAAAGTTACCAACATAATTAATATGAGCTGAACGTAAATACTTGGAATAATGTTGCAAGTAGTGTGTTGACCCAGTGGAGTATGCCGGTATGGGGATGTGGGACATACGTGTTGATATATGTGGAGCAATGAAAGTCTAGCATATGATAATAGGATGATGATGATATGATGCCATATAATGTCGGATATGATTTGCTATGCTTGTGCCCTGCATATGTTGCCAGATGGAGCTCTCTCCTGTCAACTATAGGCCTATCTACGTCCCTCAACATCTCTCCGAGCATTTCAATTAGCTCACTGTCAACTTAAAAAGGACTTTGCTGACACAAAGCCCTACAAAACCGGTAATCGGGGTTTTAGCAGATTTACCTTAAGGGAAATCAGCTATTGAGGACGTACTCATGACGAGATTATCAAAACATTTCCTTAGATGTCCATCGATCCTGGAAATGACGAAAATGTGTTCCGTTCAAAACTGTATATATATATATATATATATATATATATATATATATATATATATAAAATATAATGTATAATATAGAATGTAATCTTCTATAAATATTTTATGTATGTTATTTGACTCTTTTGATTTTTAACTGAGATATTTGCATTTTTTTTTTTATTTTTGGCTTTTAGTAAACCCCTAGTCCTGTCCTATTTACAATAAACTTATATTATAAATCACTTTATTTGAAGCCTATAATACCAAATATTGTTCTCATTGAACTTTTACGTTTTGAGATAAGTGCAAATACTCGTCGTACGAGGGCAATCTGTTAAGTAAACGCAGCCCCTAGGTGGTGGACATTCTTCTTTATGGAGGTGAGAGCAACTAATTACCTCTTTGGCATAACATACTATGCCAGGCATTCAGCTTTTATTCGTTTATAGGAAACAAAGGAAGTATTTTCCCTTTCGAAAAAGGAGTTTTTTTGGGATCTAGGAACCGAACTCTGGACGAAATGTAATCTATTATAACTAAAATAAATAAATGAATTAAAGGCAATATGCAAATCAATGTTCATTGATGACATCACATGTGACATCTATCCTTATCTTCAGATGAAAATAACCTGAAGGAAATAATACTTACTATTTTAGCTTGTTTTCATAATGTTTTATGATATATTCACCTAATTTTAATTTGAGAACAGTAGGGGTGGACCTATACCTAAGTTATTCCTAAAACTATAATAACACAATTCGTTTTGTTAGTTTTTGAGTTAGAAGAAAATATACAAAACAAAAAATATTTCTTTTCAAGCAAAATTGGACATATAACATTTGAGCAGGTTCTCCTTACGTCTGTTAACGCTCCAGCGATCGCAATTTTTGTTTAATCGTTACCAAACTCGGTATTTAATCGTTTTATGTAAAAAGAAAGATTGAGTTCGTTAATGGCTGAAATTGGACCAGTGGGAGGGGGGTTTAGAGTGGGGAATTTTGAAAATTCAAAATATCTCCGTTGCTATTCGTCGGATCGAAAAATTTTATAGAACCAACCATATTATAAATGTAATTTTCAATAAATTTTTTTATGTACGTTTTTACTCTTGATTACTAACCGAGATATTTGCATTCTTATTAAGTGTGATAACGGAGGAGTTGAGATCGGCTGATGTCGGCTCTATTCGTGTGTTTCCGAAAGATAAAGACTCGTTACTGTAACTAGTATGCAGATTTCTTTATTGTAAAACTTCACTTGGGAAATCTGCTTAGTTCACGGAGCCCGAGGGACTTTTTTAACTTGTAATAAGGGCGATAAGGAATTTTAAATGTTAAATCCCCACTCTTATGGTCTGATTTCAACCATTAAAAAACTTGATCTCTATCATATTTATTAGTGTATTAGTTTTACCATCATAAACATATAACCCTTTTGTCAAATATGCCTGTATAGCCCGGCCTCCACCTTGGCAAGCCTGTTGATGTTTGAAGATGTCACTCTAGCTTCGAAAGAGTTTGTAAAATGCCAGTACCGACAGCTGGTCATCCAGAAGGTAAAAGGAAACCACTGAAGTTCAGTCTATTTGTCCTGTTTATGGCACGGTCGATGCCTCAAACCCGATAATTCGAATCATTTTTTTTTTAACCCACATTTTATTCTTTTTATATATTACCACCCTCCTAGAACCTTTATATAGAGGCCATTGTGTCCGCCCGTCTGTCACACTATTATATTATATGGATGACAAGAGGTAGAATCACCAACTCCAGCATCCATTTGGTTCCTGTTATGCTTGATTATACTGTAGGCATATCCTAAAAAAAATATTTTTATCTAATCTTCTATATGGATGGGAGACAACAAAATATTATGCAGGTTGTAAACCTATTCTGGACGACAACCATACTGTAATAAAATTGAAAATATCCTGGTCAAGTACTCTAAGAAAATAATAAGAAAGCCCAACTTTTTCTGGTGATTCTACACCAAATTCACATTTACATAGCTTCCAATCAATTACATTAACCTTTTCTGAAGATTCCAACTACAGAACACTCCTAACGAAAGACCTTGCAAACATTTTTTATATGTTTATTATTTAAATTCTTTTACACTGGAAGGCTTGTTTTTGCAAGTGCTTTTCTTCCATTGGGGCTCAGGTTAGCCATGCGAGATCAAGCGCTAACTTTCATCTCACATAGCAAACCTAGAGGGACGATTTCAATTCCCGCCTGGGCAAAGCAATTTATTTTAAATCCTTAGTCCCACCCTGGCTAGAAAAGGGTGGTAACCTGTAGATAACCCGTCCCAATTAGCCTTAGTTGCTAAACGTGGACGTTAATTAATAATTTAATTTTTTTAATTTGTTCTTCCATCGACTTCAGCTCTGCTATCGAAGTGTTCAGTGATGGTGCTCCCTAGGTAACAACACTTCTTAACTTTTTCCAATGTTTCCAATTCTAATATTTATATTTCTTTGGCTTTGTTTCTTCTCTAAGTAAAGTATCATTGAACTTAATAAACTCTTTGTTTTGTAACGGTATAAAATTAAACGAAACTTTTACTAATGCCCACGTAGACCGGGGGAAAGCAGTTCACGTAATTAACGCAACTCTTCAATAGAAATGACCGAAGAATAACTTTCACGGGAGCTCACGCATTTTTCAAGAAGCATTATAAAACGCACTTTCGTTCGGACAATGTAGTTCCAGGTTTCAAAACCTTTTGGCATCCGGAGTGATGAACAGAATGTAAAAGTTTTATTCAGTTTGCCAATTAATGGCGCGCACCTTTGAATCACAATGGCAGGCCTAATTGTGTTGTAATCGGAACAGAGCTGCTATCCGTCGGTATTACGCAAACAGGAAACGCACACACACACAGACAGGTGCACCCCGACCAACACATTCAAAGAAAAATGAGATTTTTTGCATCATTCAACTGAATGAAAAATGTTTGACTTGCAGGTCTGCGTAAAATAAGAAGATTTCTCTAGTTGACAGCTAAAAGCATTTAACTATTCCTTTCTTTATATCTCCTTTACCAACATTTGGAAAGTAAATGAGATCTCTCGTAATTTATTGTAATAGCACAAATAGAACTTAATACGAACTCAAGCAAAACGTACTGGAAGCTAACAAAAGCATTGTTCTGTTACGAATGGCGAACGGACTAATACAAATGCTCGTACTAAGGATCTGACTTATTTGCACATCATTGGTTTCGTTTTTGGAATCGGGAAGCTTTCTGCAAGGCATAGAGTCGGGTCCTACGTTCATATTAGATTAAGTCCTGGTAATATTAGTATATAACTGTTTGGTACTTGTTGACTTTAGATTATGTTCCCTTAATACAATATTCATATTACATGATTTCCTCTTATTATCCTACTAGGTACCTGGTTCACATTAGATTTTATCTTATTTTTTAGATTTTATGAGAATATTTTTTTTTTAATTGGAGAGTGAAATGGTATATCCCTCTGGAGACGGATAAGGGAGTAAGGGGTACAATAACAGAGAGAGGACAGACAGACAGACAGGGGGATAGAGGCAGGACACACAATGGGCGAATGTGTGTCAAGGATGAGGTGTCCTTTCACTCGATGCTCCCAGTTCACTATCGATACCAAAGCACCTACCGTTATCGCTTAATCGATTCCTCATTGTGCTATCTTATCATTAGCTGTTATCAGAAACCAGCAATGAACGTGGAAACACACATTCACTGGATTTTTTCAATCTTGATGAATTTTCAACAGCCGTTGTTGAGTTCAAGTTTATTTTTTTTTATATTAGAAACTTGTTCACGAGAAAAATATAGCTTAATGTTGTGCTTTTGATTTTTCAAATGTCTCCATGATCTGAATAATAAAAACTAATCAATTTTTTGGATAAATAAAAAAAATATATAATCCTTACTTAGTTACTAGCAGCTACTGTTCTTGCACGACCCTGACCTCTGCCACCAATACTGTTGTCCATTTTGCGCATACGTTCAGTTCAGCAAGATTTTTCAATTACGGATTTCCAGCCTCCGCCGGTCTTCCTACAGGTCATCAAGCCATTTCACCTCCGGCCAACGTGTTTAGTTCCTCCTGGTGTACCATAATTGATTTTCTGGGCCAGTCTTTCGGATTCTTTACTTACTATATTTTCTATCTTTACTAAATCCATTTAATACAACTAAGAGGAGCCGATTAATAGCAGAAATCAGATATGGGTGTGTGTGGTTTTAGAGGAACATACATTCGCTATTATATATCGTTTCAAAAGTGCGTTACAACCCATCTTGTTGTTCGTATTAATGTTTATTTGCTAATAAAGGAAATAGTAAACTATTACTCATACTATATCATTTTAGGAAGAGTTAGTACTTTCAAGGTATTCATGAATAGTTAAAGTTGTCCAGTGCCGTGATTTAGATACTTAGGAAAGGACAGCCTTGTCTTCCTTCAACCAAAATCACACTAGCAATCCAAAGAAATATAGTATTTTGGTTATAGAATGGACGATATCTTGAGGCCATACTTTCATTTGAGATACGTTTAAGGGTATAAAAAAAAACTTTTAATAGTTTCATATGTTTTCTTTAATCATTAATTTTGTCTTTATGGGAACGGGAAACTCCCAATTTTGAGAAATTGACGTATTCTAAACATTATTCTAGTCGGGGTGGAGCTAACCAGGTCATTGCCGAATTAACATTCAGAACAGGCATATAAACGTGTAAAAATCGTTTCTTGAACCATGACACACTAAAATCTAATTTTTAGCTCGTCAGACTTCAAAAACAATAAATATTACCAATGCATGATCAGAATTTGTTCGTCATGCGCATCTTTTTCCCTGGAAAATATAATTGTTAACCCCTTTCGGCAATTTTACTTTCTTTCGAAGCAATTAAAGTTATTACCAAGTCGGTTCTGTTTTGATGATGCAAAAAGTGCAAAATGGCCTGCGAAGGATATATTGCGTTGACTGCTAATCCATCTCATCCTTCGGTCGTAATAGGCCCGCCGAAAATAATCACCTCCTCCATATCTTTTACTCTTTATGGGCCAATTAACTTTAATTGATCATTAAAGTAAATCGTTTTCTTTGCCGTCTTTGAAAGGGAATGGGTCGGTAGTGGTTCGTATCGGCGAATCCGATTGCGTTCTTCAAGGGTAGCATCTTCAGCACAACCATCATTAAAGGTATAACTACTATATATCATTTTCGTATATCGAGAAAAGAAAATACAACAGCTTGAAAAGAACAAACTAAAACAACATTCCGTCACGCAGGAGCTGCGTAAACTAAGCATATTTCATACCTGCTAAAATACCACGCTGAGTTCGTCAGTTCACACCCTGTATAAAATATAGAACATTCCGTCACGCAGGAGCTGCGTAAACTAAGCATATTTCCCACCTGCTGGTTTGACACACTCAAGATGTTACCTCGCCAACAACTCTCTATTTTTCTGTAATGAACTAATGAGTAGTAGGGCCGGGTGGGGGTGAACCCTAGGAAGGGGGCTGAATACTGAAAACAAGAAAGAACCAATATAACTCGCTTAATACTTTAATTATGAGCAAAGTGCACAGAACAACAATTGTAGAGCATCATTGGTTTTATGACATAATAAGACTTCGAACCTCCCCCCCCCTCCCCGTAAAAAAATAAACAACTTAGGTCAAGTACTTGTTTACCAAAAAACTAATAGGAAACCTAATATGGCGATTTTGCATTTCATACCTTCTTATAACCCCCACTCCACTTCAGTTTCTAATAATGTCAATGTAGATTATAATCGAGAAAGCGTGAATGCCCACCCACATACTGAGCTTTGTTGAGTTCAGTTTAATCTTTTCTGACCTTTAAAATAGTCTATTCTTTTTAGCATATATGTTGTTTACACTTCGGTATGACAAAAGTGTATACAACAAAAGTTGCTTTAAATGGTAAAAATAATAACTCCCATTCCGACACCCTCCTCATCAGAAATGGAACCTCCTTCATGACCAGGGTTACCACACCATATAACTCCCTCATTTCTGAGTTATAGCTGCACGCACATTGGACACTCCCTTTTATAATACATATTGATTAAGTGGATTCGTAGTATATTGGCATATTTCTAATGTCAAATAGATGGAAGTAAGGATGCACTTAAGGCTGACAAGTAAAATAATGCAAACATCTTGGTTAATGAGAAAAACATAAAAAATGCATAAATCATTTCTATTAAAAATTATAAGTGTAGCTTTTTTTGATCCCAATCTTAATGGAGATTACCGAATTTTTGATTCCTCTCTCGTAAAATACTAATTGTCGTCAGATGGAATATATTTGCATATAACTCACATAGTAGCTCCAATGGCAGACATTAACGAACTTGATTGTATTTTTGTATATATATTTTTAAAAATTTCTTCTAGGTAGGGACGATGAATTCTGAACAAGTACGAAATCGCATCATGAGTACAAGTTCAATAGCTATGCTTCCCTAATATGTTCAATCAGTAGTTTCCCTGGAGCTAATTAAAAAAAAATGAAAATACCTTTAGAAGGAAATCAGAGTTGTTTGTATTTTTGACGCTTTCAGGATAGAGTTAACAGCCAGTTTTAATCATTTTCAGAACACTAAAGTCTAATTTATAATGGGATGTACTACGCACTACTTTAATACCAACTATAGTTTACGGTCGTCATTATTAAGAGAGGAACAAGGACTTGGAGATGGTACTACGTTTGGACTTTGTCCCATTCAATGTTTTGAAGGATTTAATATGAAATGTTTATTATTGGAAGGTCCTTCTGACGAATTAATCGATGCCAACTGTGTCAATGCAGTGGTCATAAGTTCGTGATCTTTTTTACGTTAACCCATAAGTTGTTCCTGTCACAACACTTCCTAACTACCCCCGAGATAATGATGTCCACAGCTATTGTGGTGTGAGCTATTGTATTAGCACGGAGGTTCAGTCAGAGCTTAGCTTCTGACTAGCAAGGTGGTCCTGCCCAGATCAGCAGCATTGTTTTAGCACGCCACCTTATGCAATACGACTCTATTAGAGTGTTAATCGTGCTAACGAATCACTGACGTAACAATAACATGCCAAAAATAGACCCTTTCGCTTCTTCCTCTTTTGGACGTTACGTGTTCATTTAAAGACGCTAGTCACCTACGATCGTTTTAAAAATCATGTGCTTCTCGATGATTCACTTTAAAAGTAATTTTTATCCCAGATATCTCGACTAGTTCATATTGAAATAAAGTTCGTCACGCACTGGCGCTAAATAGATTTCCCACATTTTGGTATAACACACTTGTGATCTACTCTCACCACGTATTCTTTATTTGTATGCAAAAAAAAAAAAAGATGAGTAGAAGAGGGGGAGGGTGTTTTTCAAGGCTGAAAATAAGAAAGCGAGAATAACTCTCTTAATGCTTATATATTTTTATTTTTAGTTTGGCAAGAGTAGAAGTGGGGGTTTTCTGAAAGCCGAAAACTAAAAAATTCATGTACCTCGTTTAGTATATGAATATAATTTATAACAAGCCTTATTTTCGTCATCCACTAGGTTGGATCGAGAGTACAATCTACTCTGCTAATAGTAATAATAATAATACATGCAAAGCAATTAATATCTTCATCAAAAAATGTAAGAATCAGGAGTTTGACGTAACATGTTGCTCTCGTTTTAGCAGATTTCCCCTAAGGGAAATCTATCTATCTGTATATTTGTCTGTTACCTCTCTAGCGGTCGCAATTTTTGTTTAATCGTTACCAAACTCGATATTTAGTCATTTTATGTAAAAAGAAAGATCAAGTTCGTTAACGGCTGAAATCGGACCAGGGGGAGGGGTTTAGAGGGGGAGAATTTTTAAAAATTCGAAATATTTCCGTTACTATAAGTCGGATCGAAAAAGTGTATAGAAAGAATCAATCTTATTGAACATTAAATAAACTATAAATGATGTTATATACATTTATTCTCTATCTTGAATACGAGTATTAACTGAGATATTTGCATTTTTCAGTTTTCAGCCTTCAGTAAACCCCCATTTCTACTAGTGTTACATAAATAATGCTCTGTTATATAATAAAATATTAATTGAAGCCTAAATTCCAAATATTGTTTTCATTAAATTTTTACTTTGTGAGATATATGCAAATACTTTCTGTTGACCCCACCCCCTTCTTTTGTTTTTGAATTACTAAAATTTGAGTGATTGAGATAAAACTGATTCTGATTCATTACAAATTACACCACTAGCTTTAGTAAATTGTTTTCAATAAAATTAATATGTCATATTCAAATATATTTCATTAATTGTTTGTTTTTTCGGTCTATCTATGCAGCGCTACGAGGTTGGCTTGCCTGCTTCAGCCTTTTTTTGTACATTTACTCTTTACTGAGCATTCACGGTAGTGTTACCTGTATGTATATTTCTCTATTGTAAATCTTCGTGTGGGAAATCTGCTTAGTTTACGCAGCACCTGCGTGACAGACTTTTTAACTACTGCCCATGCTTGTTAGCTGAGACCAGCGAAAGGCTCGTCAATTTAACAGTTTCTTTAGTAAGGTACAAACGTAAATATTTTAAACCATCAACAGACATTGAAACGTGAAGCGTTACCAATGAGATCATGAGATCCATCTTGGGCGACAGGCTTGAATGGCGAACCTGATATCATAAGTTCTTTTAAAGCATTTTGGCTCTATTGGGAGAATGAAGAAAACGTCCGTCATTTTTTTTTGTAACACACATATTAAGCGAGTTATTCGTATTTCCTTGTTTCAGTTATTCCTCAGACCCGTTCTATTCATGGGATTTTTGTATGGAACTACGGAATATATAGTGAGATGAGATCAGTAGTGGGTTACCACGTTCTAAATCTCTGGTAAGTTGACCCAATCCCTGCGTTCCGGACTTCATGATTAGTATATGTTTCTAAAGAAAGGCCTTTCGGCTATCAATTCCAAATCTAAGGATCCCCTTATACTGACCCCCATCTGCGCGTCAGTCCCGATACAGTTAAGGCAGAGCTAATGAGATAATGCACGCATGCGCAGAGGAGAGCGGTCGTGAATCAAGAAACACAATGGCAGAGCTATGACGGCCGATCATAAACACGGCGGAGGTGGCTAACGGTAGACTCCTGTCGGGTAATTGGTTTTGCTTTGTTAGCTCTCAGCTTTGTGACTTATTTCTATTTAGTGAGAGCATCCGTCGGCGGCCGGTGGGTTAGCTACGCCCTGGGGGTGTCCGGTCGGTCACGCAGCGAGCCATCTTCAATGGACTACACAATCTGAATGGGGAAAAGTACCAGGCTGCAAGCTATAGCTACTGTCATACTTACCCCAAAAGCACCATCGAATACCAGGTCGATCTTATACCTATGCACCGTCAAACTTAACCCAAAAACATTCATCACCAAGACAACAAATCCTCAATGAACTATTCCGTCACTTACGAAGGCTTATGATTAAGGATAATGCTAAATGTCCTTCACACAGGTGCTGCGTGGACTAAGCAGATATCCCGCCTTCTGGTATGACACCCACCCGATGTCAACTCGCCATATGCTCTCTATGCCTTTTCTAATAAACAGTGGAGTAGACGTGGGGGTTTACTGAATACCGAAAGCAACAAACTGCTAATGACTGAACACCATTTTCTTCATTTCATATATAATATGAAAAAAAGAAGAGAATATGGATATTAGAAAAAAGGTGATCAATAAGAAAACAGAGATTAAAGACATTAAGTAATTATATTTTACTCAATTTGTAAATTAAAATATAATTCTAAAGTAAAGTTTTGTTCAATTATAATTTATCCTTGAGTAATTGAGATAAAAATTATTCTGATTTCATTATAAATTACCATATATGGAGTAGTAAATAGTGTCAATAAATTTAATATGTTATATTCCAATATAATTCAGTAATTGGTTTTCTTTCCAGTGAAGAATATGTCCCTCTATCCATTTAGCTGCGAAAGGTTGGCTGAACTATTTATTTACAAGTCAGTCGCTTTCCGTTGGGAGTTTACTAAAGTTTACTGAAAGATTTCTCATTACAGTTTAATTTATTCACTTAATATTCACGGTGGTGTTAGGTCTTACCAGTATGTAAATTTGTTTACTGTAAAACTTTAGGTGGGAAATCTGCTTAGATTAAGCAGCCTCGGCGTGATGAATTTTTTATTTTGTAAGCCATTTTTTGCCTGGCACAACTACTGGAAAGAGATGATGTAGTCGTTGTTGTAATTACCTATTAGTGTTCTATTTTCTCCTGATGAGGTGATATGTGGACGCGAAACTAGTAGAGAAATAAAATTGGTTTTAATAATCATTTGATGTTTTTCTCTATTGGTTGACCTTCCGTTTCAATTGGCAATTTGTCTATTATTACCTTCCGCTCGAGTACAGGGTCATATCCCCCTGGTCTTGAGATTTTCACCTGAAGCTGTTATACACACTGGAAATGTGTTTATTGACGCAGCATCGGTATACTTCTTTTCTAAACACTCCCACCAACAGTTTAATGAATGAATGCAGAAATGTTGAACAGGCTGTTTGGTACGTGAGAAACAGAGCTTGCAGGGAACACTTCTGGAGATTCCAGTATTTCCAGTTAGTAATACATCCTATTGCGCTATTAACCCTAGTACTTTCTCCAGTATCCATTAACGATGAAAGCAAAAACGCTTCTTCCCTTCTCCAATTTCTAATCAATCATCTCATGTAATTGCTTTGCCATTATGTTTTATATTTATGGCCTCGGTTATTACTCTGTTCTAATTCCTTCCTGACAAATTGCATCCTTCAATTAACAGGAAGAGATTACATTATATTGTCAATCTTGCGAAGGCGTATTATATAATATAAACTTTGAGTAGTTTAGGAATTTTCGTGACAGTCAGGACCTTATTCAAAAATTCTAGCAGGTGGGAAATCTGCTTATTTTACTCACCTTCTGACTGACTTTTTATATGTCATTGAATCAATGCCAGAAATATAATTGGCTTCACAGGAATCTGCCTACAGCTGTAGTATCTAGGGCAAATGCACCCACTTGCACCCACCCATGGGATTGTAACGGATAGTCCCCCACACACATTATTCTGCTACACCAGCCTCAGGGATATCAAGTCAATTACAGTACTTTCTGTTTGCATATTGTAGTTAACTGGAATAATGAACAGCTGAGCCAATAGCCTTCAACCTTAAAGGGTTTTCCAATATTAATCGAGTAACGGTACATTCAGCCTTTCATTGAACATTTTCTTATTCTGTCTCTTTATACTTTTCTTATTCCATTGCATACAAAATTGACATGCTTCTTTATTATTAATGTCTAGGATCCGGCATCATTCCGAAATAAAAATGTTCCTCAGGCAGAGGCTGCATAAACTAGGCAGATTTCCCACTAACTGGAATTTGGTAAATTTATGATCTGAATACACCACCTAAACTCTGCTTCGTCCGCAATAAGGAACCTATATAAACAGGAATTGAAATTTTAGTTGGACTTGAGATGCTTAAAGGGAATATCGGATGAGTAGAAGTAGACACTTGCTGAAGGCTTAAACTAAGAGATACCATTACCCCAGTAAATATTGAACTTCCTGGAAAAAAAAAGTTCAACCAATTTATAGGAAATTAAATTTGCAAATATTTATGTTATACAATAATTCCGTCGGACTTGTAATAACTAATGATTTTACGAATTTTCAAAATTCCCCTCTAATCCCCGGCCACCCTTGTTCGATTCCAGCCGTTAAGGAACATGATCTTCAGTAGTACTAAAACGTTTGAAAATTGAGTTTGGTAAATATCAGACAAAATTCCGACCACTTGAGAGATTATATTTTTATATATACATATTATATAGTTTTGAGTGAACCTCATTTTGACAATTTCCCAAAATCTCATCATAAGTGCAACCTCAGTAGCTGATCTCTTAGAGGGAAATCTGCTAAAATACAAATGACTGGAATAATATTTTAGTTAGAGCAAAATTATATAGAACATCAATTGTAGTATAATATAATTCTAAAAGGCCTTGTAAACCAAGAGTATCGAATTCGATTCCCGCCTGGGCAATAGGAATTTTTTTAGTGACTAAATATAAAGCCTTAGCCCCATCCCGGCTAGAGAAGGGTGGTGAACTGTAGATAACCCGTCCTAATTAGCCAAAGTAGCAAAAAGTGGACAATAGTAATAAATACTAACGAAGGCACAACAATATGGCAAAAGTATACCATCAAGATTCAGGAGAAAAATTCGGGATCGTAGGCAGGAAGGTTGCATATTATCGTTATAATTCCCAACATTTATTAGAAAAAGATCATTTATAGATGTATTGGGACGAAGCGATGATAACTGGTCATACTGTGCACCATAACAAACCGGATATTCTCATTACTGACAAGATCAATAAGACTGCTGATATTATTGACATTGCAGTATCCAATGATGAGAATATTCGCAAATCCTATACCGAAAAATTTAGAAAATACCAAGAATTAGCTGTCGACTTTAAAGATGTATACAAACTGAAGTCTGCCACAGTTTCGGCTATTATAGTAAGTTCAAACCACAATTGCAGGCACCAATAATTTAAATCTGCCGATAGATATTATAGAAGAAGCACAGGAACTTCTTGATACTGGGAGCATTGTGCAAGAATTTTTAAATTCCCCTTAACACATGCCATGATTAAAAACTTCACATCGGTTGGATTTTCCTCCATTTATCTGAGCATAAACCTCCCCAATAATAATATTACATTTCTAACAAGATTGAATTTTTTTAAATTTTTCTATCCGAGTCATAAAATTGGATATATTTCAAATTTGTTACCCCCCCCCCTCTCCTCTGGACTCGATTTCAACCATTAACCAACTTGATCTTTAGGTTTACAAGAAATCCTTAAGTATTTAGTTTGTTAACAATCAAACCATTAATCTATAGAAATTTTAACGGCCATCTCGACGATAGAATATATTAAAATATATGAAATACTCGACATTATTTTTGTCAACCATTGACCAAGATAGACGAATCTTAGCGGATTTAAAAAAAAATAATCGAAAAATGAGTAAATACTCAATGAAAGCTTTCCCTTAATAGGAATATTATTAATAAGGAGTGAAGGGGCGTAGATTAATTTTATTAAAAAATAACGCTGCTCTGTCGAAGAGTATAATTGGATATTTGATTCGGTTATTAAATTTTTTCTGGCTTAAATGACTCGGGCAACTGTTGATGAGGCAATATAGCCGATTATTACGATGGATGTATATTGCATAGGCTGCTTTTCTTTGCTCGCTGCAGTCATTGTTTTAACCTCTTTTCATTTTTACGGCTTTATTTATTTATTTTTTCCCCGAAGTCATTAACTTCAATTGGTTATTATACCTGCATGATTTTCTTTCGCGCCTCCAAGGGTCGTCCAAGCGTTCCCGATCTACCTTATGCAATTCACTTAGGAGCCATTGTAGCTTTGCAAATTGTTGTGACGTCCAGGATGTCCTCCTCCTTAGGATAACCGGCTTAAGTAATTCTAAACTATCCGGATCTATTAAAGGAACGAAGCACCAGGAGGGTTCCCTTAAGGAATCCAACGCGTTTTAGGAAAAATTCGTCAAATGTAATTTTCTTTAAATGTTATTGTTTATATGTTTTCTCTATATTGAACATTAACCGAGGTATTTCCATATTATATTTTTCGGCCATCAGTACATCCTCTAGAAGTATGGTGCTATATTAATAATATCCTGTTATATCATGAACTACTTCATTCCTAGGTTAAATAACAAATATAATTATCATTGAACTATTAGTTTATGAGATACAAGTAGATACGTCATGTGATGACTTCATCAATTAAGATTTTTCGTTCTTTACTCGAAAATGTTTATTTGATATTTAGCCGTTTCAGTCAGCACTAAAGATCATAATTTGTTATTGGCTGAAATCGAACTTGGAATAGTTCTGTTTTATATAGGTGGGGAATTAGAAAATTCAAGAGGTATCCGTTATTAGAGTCTCATCATAAAATGTTATAGAACCAAACTTGTTAAACTTTTGATTTTTGATATACAAACCGAGAGTATGAGGTGAGAGATCACGAGTGTGTTACACCACCATGTGGGAAATCTGCTTAGTTTACGCAGCCTCCTCGTGACGGATATCTTTGGTTTCGGCCTTTCGTAAACTTCCACTTCTAGTCATCAGATTTTTACTTTGAGCATTCGCCACCAAATATCTCATTCCCAGCTCACATTTTAATTCCTGTTTACTGAGGCATTTTAGTACGGGAGAAATGGAGATTAGATCGCTAGATGAAATCATCAGCGTGTCATATTCCAATAAGTGGGAAATCTTATATATATATTATATATATATATATATTAAAATGTTAATAAATTATCTTTTAATGTTTGTAGTTTATTAATTATTTTACTTTTTTAATAAATTAGCACTATTAATAAATTAACATTACTTTCTAAAACATGAAAATCTTACCAGGATGATTATTTTTTCAGATGTGAAGTGCGGCCACCCAGCCGTGCCCCTCAACTCCAAGCTAAGCCTATCATCGACTGCTCTCACCCAGGGCACCATTGCTACCTACACCTGCGATGATGGATACGAACTATTTGGGTCAGTTACTGTTTTAATTATATACAAAAACAACGAAAACAACTTCTCATTGAGTGAATGTAATATCAAAATCATTTAACTAACAAGAGAGCTTAGGAAACCCGAAAATTCAAAACAATCTGGAATTTTGTGTGCAAGTAGTGCAATTCATCCGTAACACATGATTATTTGTGATAGTTCGAAACTACGGTTTGAAAAGGCTAAAATTTCATCTCGAAAAAAAAAAAATTGGTTTTTATATTTTTGAGAGATTGTTAAAACGGTAATAAATATGAAACAATTTTCGAATGATAGTTTTTTTGGTTTTAATGTGCATCAAAACTATGCAATCAGATTTATTATTAAATGTCATATTTTTCAAAAAAACATTTCTCCCTCCTCAGTTTTTAAAATTTGTTTTATTCTGACTCATATGGCATATATGATAAACGAAAAATTCAGTCATGTATGATAAAGTTGTATTCCGATTACATTTTTTTACGGATACGCTAAAAATCCCTTTATTGTTTATCACTATGGTGGATACCTGATTCACCACTTCATGACTCGCTACTTATGGGGACAGTTTCTTCTTTGCAATCTCATAGACATCTATAAATTATGAATAAATTACGTATTGAAATCTAATCATACAGATTTAGAGTACATTAAAAACCATAAAACTATCATTTGAAGCTTTTTTTTTACATCTATTACCGTTTTAACTTTATTCACTCAGAAATATAAAAACCATTTTTTTTTTTTTTTATGAGGTGATTATACTTCTTCAAATCGTAGTTCTCACACAAAAATAGTTTTGTGTTACGGATGAACTACCTTCGTTGTAAGTTGTGCAGTTTTACCCACAGAATAGGCACTAAAAGTGTTAACATTTATGAATATTTTGAGAAAATTTCATAAATGATCTGTAGCTCAGGTTATTCTGTTAATTAGCCGTTAGTCTTAATCTCATATGGCAAACCTAGAGTCGTGAGTGAAATGCTCGCAAGGGAAAAGGAATTCATCCTTTCTCCCACTCTGGCTAGAAAAAGGTGGCAACCTGTAGTTAATCCCAAATATAATATATAATAACAATGTGGGAAACAAATTAAAATGGTAAATTATTTCTTAAATAACTAGATTAATATACACTCACACAATGTTGTCACAAATACAAATGGACAAATTAAATAATCATTAAAATGATTGACTTAAATCTGTATAAGTTATCTTGTTCACATTTCTTATTAGGGGAAAAAATATATTTTTTCTGTAATCGTTGAATAATGGTAACATTACTAAACTGAAATGAGTGAAGAAAGTGAAACATTTTGCAATAGAGTGAATAAAGTAATCACTTTCTTCACAAGTGAAGAAAGTGAATTGCCTTCTTAATTAGTAATAAGTATAAATTAAAAAATAATTTGAAGTTGGAAATTAAATGCTTTTAAATGTTTCTTAACATTGTAAGAATTTATTTTAACAAAATAAATTCAAATGTGAATGAATTATTGGTGGAAATAATCAATATATTTTAAAATTTAAATATAATAATAATTACCTTCCTTGTTTATAACCTGCACTTGTTTATAATTGCACTACTTCACAATCATCACTAGTTGTTTTATAACTATGCTTATAACCTTTCACAACCATGCTTATAACCTACCAACAACATACCATAATCTTCACAACATCCTAATTTTGTTCATATTCTGGTTAGATCTGATCATGTATTACACGATTACAGAAAAAATTTAATATTACACTCGTGACGAAAGTAGAATTTACAGCTCTCGTGAAATTACCACACACTGATCTGTTTTCGTCACTTGTATAATAAATAACTATTATTTCTTTGTTTTCTAATTTTATTTTTTGATTTACCATTTCAGCAACCCTACTACGACTTGTTCACAAAATGGAAAATGGCAAGGAGAACTTCCTTTCTGTGGTATGTAAAATATTCAAAACTATTTTTCAAAACATCATTTAATCTAGATGTTTACTATAAATTAATCTATTTCCTAATGAAGAGTTGGAAATTTGTATTTTTATATTTCTGCCTTTTCTAACCCCCTTTCTCTTACCCCTTAGTCGACTTTGATCAAAAATAGGAGTGGGAGCACATCTATACAGTAAAACAGTTCTCAAAATGAATTTATTTTATTAACAATTTATATTTCATATATTATAATGTGAGGATTTTTTTATGGTTATTATTTTTTTATTATTTTTTCATGGCAAACCTAGAGTGGCGAGTTTGATTCTCGCCTGGGGAAAGGAAATTATTTAGTGACGAAATTCATCAAATAACATCCTAAAATCCCACCCTGGCTAGAAAAGGGTGGTAACCTGTAGATAACCCGTCCCGATTAGCCTAAGTTGCAAAAAGTGGACGTTAATAAATAATAATAATAATAATGTAAGGATTATTTTTTGAAATAGAATATGGGTATGAGCACAAAAACGTCTAATTAGTTAAATAGGAGCAAGGTATAAAACTATGTAATTAACAAAATTGTTGTCTAAATTTATATAAGAATAACCCCTTGAGAAGGAGTGGTGGACACTCGAAACTCTTCGGGGATGAAATAAATGAGTATATGAAGAAATGTTTTTTTTTCTGACCTAATGGCTCAATGTATTCGTATACATGTTGAAGACCTAACCGAACTTTTTGGCTTGACTCAGTTGGCAAACTGATAAAAATCTGCGCAAACATGGAAGTCACAAGAAAAAGTAGTTAAGGGAAATTAGCTATTGAGGTCGTACTCATTTTCGAAAAATTTCTTCAAATATCCATGAGAAAATGAGGTCCGTTCAAAATTTTATATATATATATATATATATATATATATATATATATATATATATATATATATATATGTCTGTCAACGCTCTAGCGGGCGCAATTTTTATTTCATCGTTATCAAACTTGATATTTAAACGTTTTATGCAAAAAGACAGATCAAGTTCGTTAATGGCTGAAATCGGACCAGTGGGAGGGGGGTTTAGAGGGGGGTATTTTCGAAAATTCGAAATATCTCCGTTACCATACGTCGGATCACAAAAGTGTATAGAACCAATCTTATTGTAAATTAAATGTACTATAAATATTATTCTATACATTTATTCTCTATCTTGAATATTAGCCGACATATTGCCATTTTTATTAAATTTGGGCCCATAACGTACGACGGAATTTCCCGCCAAAAGCTAGTTCTGCCCTTTGCCGTAACTGTTCGGCTCTCGTATGGAGATCTCTCTATTGTATAACTCCACGTGGGAAGTCTGCTTAGTTTACACAGCCCCTGCGTGACGGGCTTTTTTGAATTATCCAATCCTCCCCCCACCCTAAACCACTGGTTCCGATCCCCTAGTATGGTTCCTGGTCAGCCATTAACGAATGTGAACATTAGATTTGAAATAACTCTTCAATATTGAGTATGGTAAGGATCAAAGAAACATTTTCGAATCAAGACTGAAAATCATAATTGATGACGTATCTCGTTCAGGAAAAGTTCAATAAAGAGAATAATTGGTATTTTGCGCTGCGAATAAAGTGGTTCATGATAATTACAGATTATTGTTAATATGACATTTGTAGGAGTTGGCGATTACTGAAGGCTGAGAATTAATAAATGCAAATATCTTGGTTAATAAAGATGATAGCGAAAAAACCACATATATATATATATATATATATATATATATATATATATATATATATATTCTAGCTCAGATACCTGGCTTCGCCCGGGAATTCATTTGAGGCTGGATGGTCATGGTATTCTTTTTTTGCAAGGCTTTACTTTGCACAATATTTTGACATTTAACCGTCCAAGTGTTTAGGGCTAATACTCGTCGTTTCTGTGGATTTGTTAATAATAACATTTTTAATTTCAGGCCTCACTTATAACCCCCACTCCTGCCTGTTTCTAGAAATGTTAGCATGGCTTATTATAAGGATGGCGTTAGTGCTAATACACATACCGAGTGTTTTATTTAGTTCGGTTGATTCTTTTGTGGCAAATAAAATTATTGACTCCTGCTATAGTTTTAAGTGTATAACTCTCTATGCTTCGATATACGACCAAAGTGTATATGGCAAAAGTTACTTTAAATAACAAAATAAACAACTTTTGTTATGTTCGTTTTTGCCGAAAAACAATAGGAAATGAAATATCGCTATTTTTAATTTCAGGCTTCCTTTATAACCCCCACTCCTGTTCGTCTTAGAGAATATTAATATAGCCTAAAGTCTAAGTTGGGTTAGTAGTAATATACATACCAAGTTTCATATAATTCGGTTCAGCCGTTTATGCGTGAAAAGGTAACAAACAAACAAACATACACGAAAGAATCAAAATGCAGTTATGGTGTCTATGACATGTGAAACGAAACGTTATCGTTAAACTTTTCGTTTCACATGTCATAGACACCATAACTGTATTTTGTTTCTTTCGTGTCTGTTTGTTTGTTACCGTTTCACGCATAAACGGGTGAACCGAATTTTATGAAACTTGGTATGTATATTGCTACTAGCCCAGCTTAGACTTTAGACTATATTAATATTCTCTAAGATGAACAGGAGTGGGGGTTATAAGAAAGGCCTGGAATTAAAACTAGCGATATTTCGTTTCCTATTGGTTTTTTAGCAAATACGCACATAACAAAAGTTGTTTATTTTGTTATTTAGAGTAACTTTTGTTATATATACTATCGTCGTATACCGAAGTATAAATGAGTTATACGCTAAAAATTATAGCGGGAGTCAACAATTTTATTTGCCAGGAAAGATTCAATGGAACTAAATAAAACGTGCGTGTATTAGCACGAACACCTTAATTATAATAAGCCATACCAACATTTCTAGGGATGGGCAGGAGTGGGGGTTGTAAGGCGGCCTGAATTAAAAATAGCCATATTTCGTTTCCTATTGGTTTTTCGGCAGATATGCACATGACAAAAGATGTTTTTTTCTGTTATTTAGAATAACTTTTGTCGTATAACAAAGTATAGTACAAACGATATATACGCTAAAAACTAAAGTGGGAGCCAACTATTTTATTGAGCACAAACGATTGAACCGAATTTAACAAAATTGGGTATGTGACAGCATTAATTCTTCCATGGTTATAAGCTTTAATACAATTTTTAAGTTCGAACGGGAGTGGGGGTTATAAGGGAGGCCTGAAATAAAAATTCGAGATATTTCATTTTCTATTTTTTTTTTGGCAAACGTGCACATATCAAAAGTTGTTTACTTTTGTTATTTAATGTAACTTTTGTTGTATTCACTTTTGCCGTAAATGAAGTAAACACGGAAAATACGCTAAAACCATAACGGGAGTAATTAATTTTATTAGTGCTTATTTAAGTGTTTTTAATAAATGCATATTATTACAAACGATGTTATGTTTTAGTCTTATATGATATTTGTAAGTATGGTTCGGATTAGTGAGCTTATAAATCTCCGTCGCCTCCTCATTTATTTATTTATTTTCCCTATAACTTTGTTATTTATTTCCAATTGAAATGTAAACTATAAGAGCATTTCTGGTATTTAATATATGAATTTTTAAAGTATTACTAGGTTGCAGGGGGCTCTCTTCCCCTCATCTAGCTTTTTGAACATAAATTAAATTATTTTTATGGATCTATTATTTAGTTCCATCAGGTAGATAAATTATTAAAATAATATTCTCAATCAATAATCTAAGGAAAAAAATCATGATAACGCTCCAGCGAGAGCGGAAATTGACGGGAGTTAATTGAGTTTACTTATTTCCTGTGGAATGCTCGCATGACGGGAAATGATTTCCACTGAGGCTTACTAATCCGAATATGATCTTATGTATAAAACTATGCTTAAACTATATGTGCTGGGATTGGTTTTTGGCAGGAAATATGTTCATTATAGATGGTATTTAATTGTAATAAATGCTACCCATGATTATGGTTTGAATTATTCAAAAACCGTGAGTCGAGAGGGATAGATTACGAACACATTTTCATATATTCTTCAAAACTAAAATTTCTATTCTATTAACCCTGAAAGTTAGACTTTAGGATTGGCTATTTTGAAAGAACAATACATCGTGGAGGGAAGTGCAATTGTACACATTGAAGTCTTGCTATAAAAATAGCATCATTAGTCAGTCAACATTGATTTCCTGGGCATCGCCGGGTACCTTAAGTTGTTTATTCTGTTATTTAGAGAATGTTTTGTTATATACACTATCGTCGAATAACGAACTATGAAGGCGTTATACGTTAAAAATTATAGCGGAAGTCAACAATTTTACTTGGCGCAAAAGACTCGCCGAACTAATTAAAACACTCGGTATGTGTATTAGCACTGACGCCTTCCTTATAATAAGCTTACTAACATTTCTAGGGAGGGGCAGGAGTGGGGGTTATAAGGGAAGCCTGAAATTAATAATAGTGATATTTCGTTTCTTATTCTGGTTTCGGCAAATATGCACATAACAAAAATTGTTTATTTTGTTATATAGAGAAATTTGCTCAACAATTCATTCCAATTTGTACTAAAGGGTACCTCAGCTGGAAAAATTAATTCAAATGTACGTTAATATTTTGTCCTTAATAATTCAAATCTATGCATAATGCACAGGACTTTGTCTTCAGTTTTACATAAAACATATAAATGTAGAGTTTGGTAACGATTAATCAAAAATTTAGATGGCTAGAGAGTCAACAGACAAATATATATGCATACATATTGTTTTGAACGTACCTCATTTTCGTCATCTCCTGGGTAGGATCGATGGACATTCGTGGACATTTTTCAAAAAGCCGGGCAGAGTCGAATTAGCCACGGCACCGGGTAGTGAACCCATCAATGGTTCATGATAGTCAATTAACCCATAAATAAGATAGGCATTGTCGACGCGGCCTTTCACGAAGGCTAGGACGTGTAAGATCGCGCGGCCATCTCACTTCCTCATAACACCTCTTATGCGGTCAGTTGGTGTCAGTAGCCTCTCACCGATCTAGGCCAAACTGGGTCGACAACCTTGCTTCTACACAAACATCCTCATATTTCTAGCTTTTTCTAGAAAGGCCCCTAATATACATACATATATACGTAAAAGATTTAGGTTAACACAATTATGAAAACTTTTTTTTTTTTATTTCAGCCTTCAGAAAACCCCCTTTTTTACCCATTGCAAGTTAGCAGTAACACACAAATTAGGAAAAGTCTCATTTCATGCTCAAATGTCAAATATTGTTTTCAATGGGGAATCTTTCCTATGAGCTTTCGTAAGTCCTGCGTAAACCAAGCAGATTTCCCACGTGCTGGAATATGACCCGCTGATGATCTCATCCAAAGATCAATTCTACCTTTCTCCCATACTAAAATGCCTCAGTAAACCGGAATTAAAAAGTGAGCTGGGAATGAGATATTTGGTGGCGAATACTCAAAGTAAAAAATGTACGTCACGCAGGGGTTGCGTAAACTGAGTATATTTACCACGTAAAGGTTTAAAGTAGAGAATTCTGCGTACTAGTAACGATTATCTAAACCAATTACACCAGTGCCGAACACGGCCGAACTAGCTTTCGGGGGATACTCACGAATAGATCCGACATCAGCCGATCTCATCCCGCCCGTTATCCGCGCACACTTAATACAAATGCAAATATCTCGGTTAATATTCAAGATAGAGAAAAAATGTGTATAACAATATTTATAGTAAATTTAATTTGCAATAAGATTGGTTTTTCATCCGAAGTAAAAGTTTTCAATCCGACGTATAGTAACGGAGATATTTCAAAAATCCCCTCTCTGAACGCCCTCCTCCCCCCCTCCACTGTCCAGTTTCAGCCATTAACGAACTCGATCTTTCTTTTTGCCAAAACGATAAAATTTAATCAATTTTAAGGAACTATTGTGTATTTATTTTTAATGGAATCTAATTTGTACATGGTTTATTTAAAGTAAAATATATTCAGCTAAAGTAATTTGTACCATTTATTGACCTATACCATTTTATAAATTTTGTATTCACCAAATTAATCAGAAAACAGCGTATATCGGTCGTTTTTAAGCTGGTTGGGGGCGTGGCTAGGAATCGAGTGACGTAGCAGGCTCGCTGCATTTTGATTGGCTATTCGTCAAATGGCACTACCTTATCTTATACGTACCAGGGAGGTGCCATTCGGCAGGTGCGCAGATCGTGACTTTTTTGCGACTTTGGCGCATTACGTCATCCATTACCTAATTGAGCTTTGTTTACATAGTGAGCATCTCTCTTTTTGTGATTTATTTTGATTTTTTAGTGTTATAACTCATTTTTTTCAAAATGCCGAGTGATTGTGCTGTAGCAACATGTTCCCACAACCCTAGGAAATCAGGGAAGTCAGTATCTTTTTACCAGTTCCCGAAAAACCCAGAAATTAGGAAACAGTGAGTAGTCCTGTGTAGACGAGGTGATTTGAACTTTAATCCTGATAATTCACGGGTTTGTTCAGAACATTTCAACGACAGTGATTATGACTAAACTTGAAATCAAGTTTAGTAACGATCTAACAAACATTACGACCTCTAGAGTGTTAAATTACATATATATATATATCTATATATATATATATATATATATATATATATATATATATATATATATATATATATATAAATAAATAATTTTGAACGAACTTCATTTTCGTCATCTCCTGGGTAGGATCGATGGACATTTGAAGAAATTTTTCGGATAAATTCATAAGTGCGACCTCAATAGCTGATTTTTCTTAGGGGAACGTATTTGCATGTGTTTCAAGAAACGATTTTTTGAACATTATACCTTGTATTACATCTTGAAATAAGACTGTTCACGATAGGTTGGCTTATTCATTACGTGCGTTGACAAAGGAAGGGGTTTTTATTGAAGGCCAAAAATTAAAAAGTCCGTCACGCAGGGGCTGCGTAATCTAAGCAGATTTCCCACGTGATGATTTACAATAGAGAAATTTCACCAGAGCCGAGCAGTTAAGGAAACGGCCGATCTTGCTTTTGGAGGGAAAGTCATTCGTCCGTTAGCCGCTCAGATTTAATAAAAATGCAAACATCTCGTTTAATATTCAAGATAGAGAATAAATGTATATAACAATATTTATAGTAAATTTAATTTGCAATAAGATTGATTCTGTACAAATATTCGATCAGACGTATAGTAACGGAGATATTTCGCATTTTCGAAAATCCTCCCCTCTAACCCCCCCCTCTCACTGGTCCGATTTCAGCCGTTAACGAACTTGATCTTTATTTTTATATAAAACGACTAAATATCGAGTTTGGTAACGATCAAACAAAAATTGCGGCCTCTAGAACGTTAACAGACAAATATATATATATATATATATATATATATATATATATATATATATCGAAAATTTTGAACGGACCTCATTTTCGTCATCTCCTGGATAGGATCGAGGGACATTTGAAGACATTTTTCGAAACTCGCGCCATGAGTACGACCTCTCAATAGCTGATTTCCCTAGGAGGGGGGGGGATTCCCTACCCTAGGAGATGACGAATATGAGGTCTGTACAAAACTGTATGCATGTATTAATCTGTTAACGCTCTAGCGGGTGCTATTTATGATTAATCGTTACCAAACTCTATATTTAAACGTTTTATTTAAAACTAAAGATCAAGTTCGTTAATGGCTGAAATCTGACCATGGGATGGGTTGAGGGGGGGGGGGTCGATGGAGGGAATTCGACAGTTCAATATATCATTAAAAAAGTATATAAAAATAATCATTTCAGCGTAAATGTAATGTTATATAGAGGTAGTTATGTACTCTATTTTAAATATTATACGAAATACTTCCATATTTTAGTTTTCCGTCCTTAATAAATCTCCACTCCTACTAATGTCATATTAACAATAAGCTATTATATTGTAAACACTTTCATTCCAAGATTAAATAACAAATATAGTTTTCATTGAACTTTTACTTTGTGAGATACATGCAAATACATTATGTAATGATAACTTTAAGAAGTTGTCCTTCATTGCTGGAAAATGTTTTTTTGACTTATACCGTACCAGATATTTATCTGTTTCTGTTAGCACTATAGATCATGTTTGTTATTGGCTGAAATCGGACCTATAGAATGGTGGGATAGGGGAGGAGGATTTGAGATTTATTATATCGCCGTTATTATGAGCAGGATCGTAAAATGTTATAGAACCAATCTTCTTAAAATATTATTGCTCTACGCATTTTTGTTGTTGAAATATTATGCGAGTGATTCGTACTTTCTGTCCGAATATGTGGTGAGATAAGATCACAAATGTGTCATACCAGCACGAGGGAAATCTGCTTAATTTTTCGCAGCCCCTGCCTGACGTACTTTGTCGTCATCTCCTGGATAGGGTCTAAGGAGATTTGTTGACACTTTTCCAGGTCCTTAACCCTCCGTCGGGCGCGTGATCTCTCAGATACACAGTTTCTAGAAAAATATTTGCCACTCCTCCTAGCAGAGAGTGGTGGTGCAGTGCTTCGAGTTATGTTCTTTATACGTCTCCCACTCAAGGTCAGTTGAGTCATTGTGTTCGATGGAGTCGTGTGTTCACCTGCCATTCAGTTCCTAGATACCACGCGCCCGATCTCGTTAGTTTTTTTGAAATCTGTATTTCATAAATATATAGATCAATTAAGTTTCTCTTTATTAAACGGAATCATATAAACCTATTTTTTCTATTATTTTGCTCATAAATGAGCTTTCAAAAGAACTTGTACAAGAATATATTGTACGATGCAGTGACTACTGTAGACGTTTACCAGCCGAACTAAGGACGAAACTTGAAGAGTACAGAGACTCATTGGACCATACATTGAACTCTAGTACAAAACAGCATAAAAAAAGTCATTCCGCTACAATGAACAAAAGAAAATGATGTTAACCATGCGAAACTAAAAAGAAATGTAGGTTTACTAATTACTCTTGTTAGATTTGCAAAACCAAAATTTGTTTACAACATAGTTCCATGCTTTGTCCTAATTGTAATGCA
Organism: Riptortus pedestris; assembly: GCA_019009955.1. Lineage (NCBI taxonomy): Eukaryota > Metazoa > Arthropoda > Insecta > Hemiptera > Alydidae > Riptortus > Riptortus pedestris. The sequence continues at coordinate 6,353,409 of CM032230.1, read as the reverse complement.
GCTCTGCAAAAGAAATAATAATTAAACTGCTATTTTTAAAAGGATTGGTGCATTAAAATTTAGATAATTTTTAATAAGTATTATCTAAAAGTGATTTCGTGCTACTTATTTTTGAATGAAGTTATATTTAGATAATTTGTTTATATTGTTCACAAACTGAAATGAATGATATATGATTAAGACATGTGCATTTAAGCAATTTCGATTGATATTTGTATTTTTTAATTATATTTTAAAAATCCTCGTCCACGGTTTTAATTATTATGAATTTATAACCAACTTGATTATTTTATCTACCAAGATTTTTTTTATTATAATACTTATCAATTTTGGAAATTATTTACCTCTTTCAAACAAATACTTCCTCTGTTATTGTTTCTAATCACACAGTGCACATTTTAGTGCAAATTATATATTAAAAAATTGTATTTCCATATAAACGGTTGAGGTTGTATCTCTGAGATACACGCGCCCGAAGACGGAAGATTCTTGACGCGCCTGACCGAGGGTTAAGGGAAACCTGCCAAAGGTAAGAGACATGGATATGGATAGATAGGAAGATGTCAGCGGGGGGTGAGTTATGGCAGGAGGTAGCTTTACTTTCGACAAGAGTCGATGAAGAAGCGAAGGGGAAAGTGAGCCATCCCTCAATGTAGCCGGGCATGCTTCGTCAGAGCATCACTCTCATTCTCTATTTCTTCTACTTCAAGGTCGCTATTTGTATCAGTCTTCTTCAAGCTCTCCCCACCGCCTTACTTTCGGTTTCATGTTAAAGAACAACGGTTTGACAGATTTCTCCTAAGGGTAATCAGATATTGAAGTTCTGCCCAAGACGCGATTATCGAAACATTTCCTCAAATGTCCATCAGTCCTTCCCTGGAGGAGACGGTAGTGAAGTCTGCTCAATATCATATATGCACTTGTCTGTTAGCGCTCTACCGATCGCAATTTGTGTTTGATCATTGCCAAACTCGATATTTATACGTTTTATTCAAAAATAAAAATCAAGGTCGTTAATCGCTAAAATCAGACCAGCAGGAAGGACGGATCGTTTTATTGGTAGTTTCTGAACTTTTGGAAACCTGAGACGAAAAGTAGATTGTTTACAATAATGCTGAGCCAAAACGACTCTGGAGTCATTCCAGTTAGTTACCACTAACCATTTCAAAGGTCATATCCATGACTAAAATATTATAACCCGGTTGGTGGTTGGATTTGATGGTTTCCGTATTCCATGAGCTACTGCCTAGCAAGGAAACTATAAGCTCTAGTAAATACTGTAGTCAGTTTGTCAGGCTTTAGGATGCCATTGATCAAAACCACCAAAAGTTAGATCGGAGAGACGTTGTTTTCCACTATTTTAATGCCAAAACCCATTCGTCTTTGGCTGCGTAAAATAACAATAAGCTATTATGACATGAACGTCTTTATTCTAAACTTAAATACCAAATATTGTTTGCATGGGACCTTTATTATGCGAGATAAATACATATTCGTTTTGCGATGACGACATAAATTAAGATTTTTTGACCTTGTTTTGTAAATGTTCATTTGATAGATCAAATATCTTCAGTTATCGAGATATCTTAACTGTTTTATTCAACACTAAAGATCATATTTGCGATTGGCGGAAATTGAACCAAGAATAGGGAGGAAGGGGTTAGAGGAGGGGAATTCGGAAATTCAGAATATCTCCGTTATTATTTGTTGGGTCGTAAAATGTTATAAAATGAATCTTGTGAAACTATTGGAACACTACAATTTTTGTTTTATGTTTTTTTGTTATTCTTACTTTTCAGCCTTCAGTAACCCTCCCCATCCCTTATACTTATCGGCTTTTTCAGAAAAATAGAGAATATCCCGTTAGATGAGGTCACGCGTGCTATACCAGGGCGTGTGAAATATTCTTACTTAAGCAGCCCTTGCATGAACATTGTGATGAACATTTTCTTCTTTAGAGGACTGCAAAAAGAAGAAAGAACTTTTATGCAAATTAATTATGAAACTTCCCAGAAAACGGGGACTTGTCAACGAAATGGATATTATATAGTAGAATAAACTTGGGCAATAAGTACTCTTTATATTTTCCTTCATTTTCCCTGAAAACCGGCTGAAACTTTCCGAACAGCCCAAATTATATATAATTTTGAACGGACCTTATCTTTGGCATTCCTATATAGGAACGAGGCACTTATGGGAAACCTGCTAAGTTCGCTGCGAAGGCATGTTTTTTGTATTGAGGAAATCTACTTTAAGATTAGATCCTGATGCTTTTGCTCAGGTCGAAAAATTGTATAGGACACATTTAAATGCAATTTGCTAAAAGTGTTGATTATTAACCCAAATATTTACACTTTTTTTTCAACCTTCATTAAACCCCCATTCCTACTCATGTCATATAAATAATAAGTTTTTATCTTATGGAGCACTTTATTTGAAGCCTAAATACCAAATATTGTGCTCATTGAAATTTTACGTTTTGCGATAAATGCAAATACTCGACGCAAGTGGGAAATCTGCTTATTTAACGCAGCCCTTGTGTGACGGAATTTAAATACTTGTAGTGCAAGGCATTTATATTTGTCCTGATTAATCGGTACTTCTACCATCCACCACCTGGGTAGACATTCTGGGGGGTCCTTTTATTGACTCAAACGGTATTGCTCTAATTAGCTGCATGTCCCTATATCATTAAGTGCAATCAGCTGCTAGAGCATATTGGCATTAAGACTGTTTCCACCTGTTGCAGGTACTAACGTGGCCCTTCGGAGACCTACCAACTCGTCTACCACCATCAGAGGTGGAGGTGCTAGCAATGCCAATGATGGGGACAAGACTACAGTGCATGACGGCAAGAAGTGCACAGAGACCATGAAGGAACCATCGCCGTGGTGGTCTGTTGATCTGCTCAGGCCATACCCTATCAAAGTTGTCAGGATCACCACCAGAGGCTGCTGCGGTAAGTACACTCGACATTACAAGTTTTTACTAATGTTGTCATTCTGTCTCATTCAAATGTGAAAAGAAGGTCACTTGGTAAGTAGGAAGATATATGAAGTTAAATACGCAGAGAGTCCGTGAAGCTACCAACTTAGAACAAGACGAGATGAGGTCATACTTAAAAGCCTAACAATTGGACGTACTCATACTTGATGAACAAACAAGAAAAACAGATTTTCATTATACTGTTAAAATAACGTGTTTTCAGTGTATCGTTTGAGTACGCAAAGTGATACTTTTCTTTACTATTACAGAAAAGTAACAGCTGTTATTGTTACTTTCCTCATTATACTATCATTCATTGTATATTGCATACTTACTTAACCTGTATTTATTAAATCAAAACAATGTATAATAATAGTGCGTAGGTTAATAATACCGCAAAAAGGTATTAATATAAGTAACAATAAAAATTACACAATAAATATTAATTTTAAATTATAGGTCTATTGCCTATTCTATTTATCTGTTGAATAACCTTTGCAGTTTAATAAACATATGTTTCATATTTTAGAATTCATATCTTTATCTTCTGATTTTTTTATAAGAATAAAAATATTAAAATATTTACCTTATTTCCTTTTAAGAATAGGTACAGTATAATGAAAAGTCATTTTCAACATACGTACGCAAAGTATCTTTTCTGTACTCGGTCTTATTCCCGAACTCGGCTTCGCCTCGTACGTGAAACTCGACCTCGTACAGAAAAGATACACTTTGATGAAAATAACTATTGCCCATGTTCTAATATAGCTTTGAGAGTTAAACCAATACTTACTGACTGCAAATATCGCCTTCTTACAGATACCACACGATTTACATTGTAGTAGCAAAGTTTTCAAATTTAAAAATCATTTAGGGCCAAGTAAGTTAAAGCGTTGGTCTTAATCTCACGTGCTGCACCTAGAGTGGTGTGTTCGATCCCCGTGTGGGCAATACAAGTTTATTTAGTAAAATACTCAGTCCCGCCCTGGCTGGACATCTCATCCCAATTAGCCTGAGTAGCAAACACTTGACGATAATAAATAATAATAATAAAATACATTGCCAATGCTACACTAATCTGGAATGTTATGCTCGAGTGAACAGTTTATTTTTTGCCGCTACAAGTTATTATAACTAATTTTTATATATATATATATATATATATATATATATATATATATATATACATACACATATGCGTGTGTTTGTATACAAATGCATAGCTGCTTTTCTATATTTGATCTCAAGAACGATAATAAATTCGTCAATATTAGTCCAATAGACATTCCATGCTAAATGCTATGAATATGACTAATTTGAAAGTAATAAATGAATTATTTAGTTCTTCCAATATGTATTTATCGATAGTAAACCAATTTTAATTTCTCGATAACACCAATTCCAAACACACATTTTTCTAAATGTCTTTAATCCTGGTAAAACAAATGGACTGGCAACACTTTTACTGTTCATGTTAGAGGGCATTTGTGTTATTTTTGAATATGACGGGATTATTTTGTTTAATCAACCCTTATATTTCCAGGAGTAACCATTTCTATTCCTGCCCGTCAACGACAGGTAACACGGCTAGTTGTTATTTTTAATTGGTTCCCTAATGCATTTAATTCGTAATATTTAACATTTATTTTAACCATTTATATTATTTATTTGTAAATCATTTTTATTGATTTTTTTTCGCTTTACATTTTTTGTAATGTTATTTTTGTATGGCATCTTCCTTGTTTTCTATTTTTTGTGTTTTGTTCTTGTAGTTCTGTTGTTTTCTTTTTATTTCTATTCTATTAGTTGATTTCTATTTTTTACGAATGTGATATTTTGTTTTGATTGTTTTATTCCGAGCAATATCGCCCTTGTTGGGAAGCTGAATATAAATAAATAAATTTGGTAATATAGTGCAAGAAATGATAATGGACATATTTTATAGTCCACACCACCATTTTCGACCCTACCTTGAATCAGTAGAGATAACAGTGCCTCATTCGATGTAGTTATGTTTGCTGTCTAAAATAGTCCATTCATGAACAAGCCATAATTGGACCAATTTACGATAACATCGTTCCGTTAAGGAATAGAATGGAAAAAGAAACTGACTAGAAGGAAGATAAAAGTGTAGGTGGGAAACAGAAAACACGTGGTGTTGCACAACCCTTGAGAACTGTTGGTTCGCAATTGAATTGTCGGTGGTCAGCTGACGTCCTTGCTCATGCTGTCCGAAGGTTGGGAACAACTGTTTGTTTTGTAATTGCTCTGGGAACAGGAACAGCTGGCTTGGATACATCCAAAAGCGGAGTCATGCTTAGCAATGCACGATCCATAGCTGGCAATTAAACAGAAATTAAGAAAAACACGTTTTCCCCTCCATGATTCTAGTCATATCATTATCAAAAATTGCTGCTACATCTTTTAAAAAAATGTCAGTCACGCAGGTGCTGTGGAAACTAAGGAGATTTCTTGCTTGTTGGAGTGACAAACGTCATCTCACCAAATATTTTCTATTTCTATGTAAAAAAGTCCGTCACGCAGGGGCTGCGTAAACTAAGCAGATTTCCCACGTGAAGTTATACAATAGAGAAATCTCCATACGAGAGCCGAACGGTTATGGCAAAGGGCCGAACTAGCTTTTCGCGGGAAATTCAAAAATCTGTATCGGCCCAAATTTCATAAAAATGCAAATATCTCGGTTAATATTCAAGATAGGGAATAAATGTATATAACAATATTGATAGTAAATTTAATTTGCAATAAGATTGATTCCGTAAAATGTTTTGATCCGACGTATATAAATGTATATATTCTGTATCTTGAATATTAACCGAGATATTTGTATTTTTTGTAATGAGTTCCGCTTTCAGTAAACCCCTTCTCCTATTAGGGGCATATTAATAATAAGCTGATATCTCATGAACCACCTCATTATTAGGTTAAGTACAAAATATTGTTTTCAACAAAGCTTTATTTTACGAGGTACAAACAAATACGTTCTGTTGAACCACCCCCCCCCCCCTTTTTTTCTTGGACTACAAAAATCTGAGTGATTGGGATAGAAATTATTTTTATTCATTTCAAATTACTTCACTAACGATATTAAATAGTTTCCAATAAAATTAATATTTTATATTCAGATATTTTTCTTTAATTGATATTTTTTCCTGTCTATCTATCGATACTGCGCTACAAGGTTGGCTAATCTGTTTGTTTACAATCCAGCCGTATTACGTTGTAGAGACTATTAAGTTATATTGTAAATTCACTGAAAGATTTCTCATTGCCGTTTGTAATTATTCACTAATATTCACGGAAGTGTTACCTGTATGTATATTTATCTATTGTAAACCTTCGCTGGCTAACCTGCTTGTTTCTTAATCATCTGAAAATCTCATAACCCCCCCTCTCTATTTTGCCCCCCCCCCTTTCTATTTTCTTCTCGGATTCCTAAATTTGGAATGGTTGTGATTAAAATTATTCTGGTTTATTATTAATTACAGTACTAGATATAAGAAATAGTTATGAATAAAATTTATAACATAATCAAATATATTTCCGCAATTGCTTTTATTTCCGGTAAAAGCTGGCTAACCTGATTGTTTAGAACTCAGACTGTTTGCTATCAGGAAGGTTCTTACCACTTGACTCGCCCTTTATTTATTTATTTTCTTAATATTCATAGCAGTATTAAATCTTACAAATAATAGATATTCTGTGGTACTATTTAGTGTTGGTGTAATAAGTGTTCAGAGCGCTGCTATCATTAAAGATAAGTCCATCTTTTGTGTTCTTGTTGTCATTTTTTGAGATTGAATTGTTTTTAATTTAATCTCGGAGCCTTACGGACGAGAGTTACTTTCCCGCCAAAAGCTAGTTCGGCCGTTTCCTTGACTGTTCGGCTCTCGTGAAATTTCTCTATTGTAAAACTTCACGTGGGAAATCTGCTTAGTTTACGCAGCCCCTGCGTGACGGACTTTTTTTTGTTGCGATCAGTATCGCCCTTGGGTACTTGTGTATTATATCCACCACATTTTAGTTCCACGCTAGAGTGCGCTACTGTTTTAAGTAGTACGATTCATTGCCCGCAAGGGAGGTTATACTTACCTTATAACCTTCTACGGAATTATAATGCTAAATAAAAGAAAACACAATTTTTAAAAATAAAACATTTTATTCACATTTATGCGGGAAATGTGTGGAAATACTGTTCTTCATATCTAAAGACACAACTCCCTCATGTAACCTTTCCAATCAATAGCAGTCTTATAGGAAATTTTGAGTTGTTTTTTGCAAAAATTGACAGATGTCAATTCTTCGCACCAGCAGTAAATGAACTTCAATGCATTACAAAATGGAATTTTACTTCCTTCGAACCAAGTGCCAATCCGAAGGCCGACTTGCTCACCACACTTTCTTACATTACACTTCCAAAAAAGACTTTTTTTTTCACTATAAAGTTTCATACAATGTGATTTAGAACACTTTCTTCTGATAGCCAAAATATTCCTCTCATGTAAATATTTAACAGCGTCTTCTTCAGTCGTTGGCAAATCCCAAAGAGGCATTTTTAAAGGACTAAGAAACTCTAAACAGCAAACGCAAATAAACACCAAACGCATCTATGACAAAAGATAACCTCATTAGCCTGGCAGAGCTAGGGACGTTGCGATACTACCGATATGGGTAGGTATCGATACTTTAGTTTCGATACTAGGAGTATTGGTATCGATACTTTGCTTCCGATATTTCAACGGTATCGCAACAAAAAGATGAGTATCGGTATCGAACGTTTGATAATTTAATATCAACTAATTACATTAAAAGTAAATTAATAAAAATTTCGAATTTAAAGTAAATAAAATACATGATAATGAGTAATAAATCAAATTATGTCGTAGTACGATATTTCAAAGGCAGGGGATAAAGGATAACCGCCAATTGAGGATTACCTACATTCTTCATCAATTTCCATAATGAAACAAAAAAAATTAATTTTTTTTTTATTTTAAGAAACAAGAAAACGTTTTTAAAGAGATAAAACTGACGTTTTATAACAGTAATAAATCACAATTTTTTTTTTCTAAAAAACCTGATTTAATAATCAGAGGTGTTTCGATACCGATACCTTTGGTATCGATACTTTTAATGCGATATTATCGGAGTATCGATACTTTTATACCAGTATGGTATCGATACCAGATATCGGATCGAATCCAGTATCGCAAGGTCCCTAGGCAGAGCTAGCGGCGCACTTCAGTAGCGCATTCTAGCGTGGAACTAAAATGTGGTGGATATAATACACAAGTACCCGCCCTTGTTGCTCCAAAATATATATAAATCTATAAGTTATGAAAAAATCTATAGAACAACAATTACAGGCCAACCATAGTTTAACAAGATTGGATCTATGACATTATGATCTGACTCATAGTACCGGATATATTTTGAACCCCCCCCCCTCTTTATACCACCATGTCTAATTTCAGCCAGTAACAAATATTAACTTTAGTTTTAACATCGAACTGGTTTTAACATAGATCAAACGTTTTCTAGTTAAAATGTAAAATCTTAAATGAGGTTGTCATCAGACAACGAATATGCATGTGTCTCACATAATAAATGGCTCTTGAAAACAATATTTGATATATAAGCTTAAAATAAAGTGGTTCACGATATAACAGTTTATTGTAAATATGACATGAGTAAGAGTGGGGGTTTCCACTAGTCTGAAAACTAAAAAATCCCAATATCTTGGTTAATATATATGATAGGGAAATATGTACATAACTATATTTATAGGTAATTTTATTAGCAGATTTCCCTTAAGGGAAATCAGCTATTGAGGTTGTACTCATGACGCGATTTTCGAAATTTTTCTTCAAATTTCCACCGATCCTACCCAGGAGATGACGAAAAAGTCCGTCACGCAGGGGCTGCGTAAACTAAGCAGATTTCCCACGTGAAGTTTTATAATAGAGAAATTTCAGAATTGAGAGTCAAACAGATACGGGAACGGCCCGAACTAGCTCTTGACGGAAACTCACGACTAGACCCGAAGTTAGCCGATCTCATCTCAGAAAAATGCAAATATCTCGGTTAATATTCAAGCTAGAGAATAAATGTATATATAAACAATATTTATAGTAAATTTAATTTGCAATAAGATTGGTTCTATACAATTTTTCGATCCGATGCATAATAACGGAGATATTTTGAATTTTCGAAAATCTCCCCCTCCTAACCCCCCCCCATATCCCTCTAGTCCGATTTCAGCCATTAACGAAGTTGATCTTTCTTTTTACATAAAACCATTAAATATCGAGTTTGGTGACGATTAAACAAAAATGCGATGGCTAGAGTGTTGACAGACAAATATATATATATATATATATATATATATATATATATATATATATAATATATATATATATATATATATACAGTTTTGAACGGACCTCATTTTCGTCATCTCACCCGCTTCTTGGCAATTTGGCTTAAAGTTTCACAATGTAAACTGAAAACAAAATTATAGAAAAATAACAAAAACTGAAACAACAAATAAAAAATTAAATACAACAAATAATCATTAAGTACTAGTAATAAAGACAATTAATAAACATAAGACATAAACAAACATAAATAAACATTAGATGAACAAACATAAATAAACATTAGACTTGTAATAAAGAGAACAATTTAAAATGGTTTTAATAAAAAAATTATGTTATTCCTATATACTAGTACATTTATATTATTTTTTTTCTTTTTTATTTTATTTATTTAGTTTTGTACCCCATAGCGATGGTAATTTGCCTTATTAGGATGATATATTTACTCCATGTGCTTACATTTTTTTGTACTTTTATATTATGGAAAATATTTCTTTAATATCTGATTTTTCTCATATCTGTGTTTTGTCCAAAGAATATAATAAAAGTTAACTCTTTTAAATCTTTCTAGGTATGCTGTAGACCTATTCTATTTTGTATTATATGTATTTGTAAATGTTGATGTGTTTTAGATATGCTAGTATTTGTGGCTGCTGTCAGTTTATAGTTCTGTCATATCGTGCGGTATGTGAAGGTTTTCTCATTGGATGCAGTCTGTCAGTATGTGTTTTATTGTTGCTTGTTGCAGTATTTGCATATATGGTTATCAGTCCTTGTCATTAAGTGTCTATGTGTCAGGTATGTGTGGCCGATCCTGAGTCTGGCAAGAACTACTTCCTCTCGTCTCGAGGCCACTCCTTAATAGTACTTTTGATACTCCGGAGGTGGTTATTTACTTCCATCCATCCTGATTACCATTTGTTTAGGATTCGGTGGCGTAATGTCACACTATGTCTTCGTATAGTAAGTTTGTTTGGGTGTATTGAGTTTGTTGAGTAATTAGTTTAGCCTGGTAGTCTGCTGTCGTACTAAGTCCAAGTACACCATTAATGGATGGATATTTATACATTTTTTGCAGAATGTTTTAATATTAAGAGATATCCAGAAGTCACTGAAAAGTGTTTTAGTGCTTACAATGGGAGTCTTCTTCCTGGTAATTTATTTATAATCATAACTCTTATATTATTTCTAGATAAGTATAGCCATAAAGGCTTAACTCCAACACAACGGAATATCAAATGTAATACAAAATTACATTTTGTTTTACCTTGTGTGTGCATCCATGATGGTAAATAATTTTTGAAACTTTTACCTTGCATAACAATTTTCATTATGTATATGTATATTAATGTTTAATTACTTATTTTCTTAATTTTAATTTTAACAATTGGGATTGTAAAATTTTTCTTATAAATTATTACTTACTGTAGGTTTTTAATTATCTGCTTATTTTGTAAGATACTATTTACTTTTGAATCTAATATAACAGTTTGTTTTGTAAAACAGACTACGAAGAATCAACAAAAGAGAAATAACAATTTCTCTTTTGTTGATTATTCATATTCTGTTTTTTTCTTTGCTGAGTTTTCAGTTTCCATTCATAGTTTTCTGTTTTAATGGTTTGTATTTAAATAGTTCTTGTTATTTTTTATATTTTCTTGTTATTCTTTTTTTTCCACAAGTAATAATGCCCAGCAGCAAGTGTAAATATAAAAATTAATTATATTTAAAAACTTGGATTATTTTTACCATTTGGTTGTTTGATGAAGAGTGTAAATCGCTCTAGTTACGTGACACCAATCAAATGAATAAATATATCTACACTGTTTTGTATTGTTGATCTCCAATCTTGCCAAATCATTTCTTTTTCTTTTGACAATCCACCTCGCAATACAGACATATGAATGTGGACAATTTTAATTATACTTCCTCAAATTGGTTAAATATTTAATTCCCCAAGATTTGTGACTGCCATTAAAATACTTTGTACAAAAAAATGACTCTTTTTTTTTTTTACAGGTCAACAACCAATACAAGATCTCGAAATAAGAGTTGGAAACAGCAGCTCTGACCTTCAGAGAAATCCTCTCTGCGCTTGGTATCCAGGAACTATAGGTAAGAACATTGCAATATTTTCCAAATTATAATAATAATAGCCTTTTAAATTGACAGGTGAACATAATATAAAGAATACAAAGTATAAATATCATAAACAAATATAATCTCTTTTTTCTTTAAATATGCCACTGTCAAGGCCTGCTACTTCTCTCAATTTTATAGTCACTTTGAATTCAAGATATTCTTTGGGTTGGGCACTGGTATAATAACAGACACTTCTTTGAAAAGAGCTGTATGTTGAATTATATATATTCTACAAGCTAAGGTACCCGACTTTGCCCGGGAAATCATTTGAGGCTGAATGATAATGGTATTTTTTTGGGGGGCTTTACTTTGTACAATATTTTTACATTTTCCCGTCTCAATGCTTAGGATTTACACCCGAGTCCGGCGTGCTGGGGATATGGTAATAAATAAGTATTTGTAATGTACTTAATTATTCAAAATACACAATATTTTTAAATTACCCATTTCCTGTGAACGAATCTTTTTTTATATATAACAAAATCATAGATTATCATATTATTATAGTCAAAAATATGGGGTTTCGTTGATTTCAATTTAGTCTTTGGTGTCCTATTACACTGTTGACCCCTTCTGTAGTTTTGTGTGTATACCTCATTCAAACTTCGTTATACGGCAAAAGTTCATATAACAAAAGTTACTTTAAATAACAAAACAAACAACTAGGTTTGCCGAAAAATGAATACGTTACGAAATATCGCGATTTTATATTTCAGACCTCCCTTATAACCCCCACTCCTGTTTGTACCTCAAAATTTTAATATAGCTTATAAATCAGGGAGGTGTTAATACCAAATCACAAACGGAGTTTCATTTAGTTCGGTTGTGTCTTTTTTGTCATATAAAATTGTTCTTTTATAGATTTTAGCGCATAACTTATTTATACTTCGGTATATGACGAAAGAGTATATTACAAAAGTTACTTTAAATAACAAAATAAATAACTTTTGTTATGTGCATATTTGCTGAAAAACCAATAGTAGACGAAATATCGCTATTTTTAATTTCAGATCTCCCTTATAACCCCCACTCCTATTTGTCTCAGAGAATATTAATATAGCCAGAAACCTAACCTGTTTTAGTAGTAATATACATACCAGTTTCATAAATTTCTGTTCAGCCGCTTACGATTCTATAAAGGACATACAAGCAAACATTAATTTTTATATATATAGGTTGATGTTGGTAGATAGTATGTGATTTGTTTCTCATTCTAAAATTGTATTTTTAGTTGCTAGGAAATATTATATCATGTGAGATATTGCTGAACTATTCTTGAACATTATTTAAGTGTAAGATTTAATTAATGAAGCCCAATTATAATTTATATCTTGATTACTGGTACCCAATGCTATTAGCCTATTACAGTAACTATATTGCGTTTTTAATGTTTCTAGCATTGTGTGTTATATTTAATGTTTGTAATTTCCATTATTTTCTTTGATGTATATTATTCGGCTATAAATATTTTGCACAAATATGTATTATTTACTGTCATGTACGAAGCATACAGAAGACATACTCCTCTTAATTGGGATAAAAGAAAGAGTTAACACATTTAAATATAAAACAATAATTAATAATTATTTTTTTAAAATATTTGTTAGGAATTAATATTACTTATTTCTATATGACCATTTATATACAAATTGCAATTATAATGTAGCTGTCTCAATCTATATTCTCTAGTAGGAAGTCTGCTGATCTCAAGCCCATTATTTCCAATCAATTGATAATCATACAAAACAAACTTTTTAAGAATGTGATTCTAATGAATTATATTATTTTTTTATCCATTATGTTCCAAAGCAAGGCTGAATTTTCCTTCTCTTTTTGAAACATGGCATCTAGATTGAAGAGTCAAATGAAATTTCAAAGTTATTTTGATACTGTTACTCCCAGAAGAACTCTCATATCTAGTTTCATAATATAGAATACTTCCTCATTTATTTGGAAAAATACTAGTACTTATTGGTTTTCAATATAATGATGGTCGAAGAATATAGTTAGAAAACTTGTTTAATAGTAAATTCATTAAAAATTGTAAAATCTGATAGTAAAATGCTATTCTGAAAGTGAATTCAATGCCATATATGATTATTTAAATAGAAATTGTTGTTTTGCTTGGTGTTTTGAGAGAAAATGATTAGAATTTGGCTGAAAGAAATAAAAACTAAATTGTACAGTTGTCAGTTTCCAAAATTTAAGCCCGAAGCTCAAGTGCCTTCTTCAGGGCTGTAAAAACGTTTTTATTTAGTAAATGGTTTAGCAAAAGGGTTTTATATGATTTTGGTCTTTTTCTTTTAGAGGAAGGAGTTACTAAGACATTTACCTGTGCAAGGACATTGATTGGTCAGCATGTCTTCATTCAGCTCGTTGGAGTTGAAGGCTCTCTCTCCGTTTGCGAAGTGGAAGTATTCACAACTGCTGGTGAGCTCTTCTGCCTTTTCATATCATATTAACATCAAATATTTAAAGCACTATTCCTTTGAGACAAAGCTTAATTAAAGAAAACATCTTCTTAGGTGCAATTCATTATTATTTTATTTATTTATGATTATTCATATTCTACCTGGAGGATCATAAGTACACAAAAAGTTTACAGCCTTAAGCAACATAATTGGGTCCTCAATAGAAGTTTCTTCATTCTTCAGAATTTCGTGTAGAAAAAATCCAAGATAGTACAATCCTGTAGCCTTGTTGAAGAAAGGACAATGCGCTGACACATCTTCTACTGTTTTGAGTCAAAATTTTGGAAGGTTCGATAAAAAAGATTTTATAGGAAATATGTTTCTGAGAGTGCTCTGTGACCACTTCTTAATAATATCAATACATATACGGACATACACCAATCTCTTTATTACTGTACACTGCTTTCAAACGAAAGCCACCTTTTAAAAGAAATATTAATGAAAATAACAAACCGATGGACTGTTGAGGACAGAATTTTATTCTATAAGTGTAGTAAAGCACTGAGGAAATTTGCAGAAGTATTATACCAGAAAATAAATTATTGGAATAGCTATTATGGGTAAATTGATAATATACTATTATTATAAATTCCATTTTACTTTTTATCATTTTATGTTTTGTTTAATAATCTTCTAATTTATTTATTGGAGTTAATATAAATTATTTATATTTATATCTTTATTTAAAAAAAATTGTATATATTATTTAAAATTTGTTATTAATCTACAAATAGATGTAATGTACTATATTGTTCGGTACATGTAGGAAATAAACTCCCTCTCTCAAGGGTTACTTCATCCAGGAAATAAATAAAATATATATATATATATATATATATATATATATATATATATATATATATATATATATATATATATATATATATATATATATATATATACAGTTTTGAACTGGCCTCATTTTCTTCATCTCATGTGTAAGATCAATGGACATTTGAAGATATTATTTAATATTTGTTTTATGAGTACAAACTCATTAAAAACTTAGTAGGAGAATAGAAATTTATGATTATAAGCCTTAAAGTCTCCTTTTGTATAAATTCTCACTTAAATCACGTAAATGGCGTAAGACTGGAGGGTAGATTAAAGTTGTAGTCTGCACGCTCATACTGGCTATCATTAGTCAGCTTAAGCAAACTACAGGCTACCGAGGGATGGCTATCTAACAACTCTGCCCTTGAGTGTAATTTTCTCCACTCATGCCATTGGTGTGGATGCAATTTTCCTCATGATGCCTTTATTTGTACTGTTGGTTGTTCTGATGCAGAAGGTGACGGGAAACCGATTGCATGTCCTTGTGACCCTCTTCATTCGCCCTGAAAATCAGGTTTACTTGATCACGAGAATCTGGTTTACCCGATCAATTAATAGGTGTAGCCTGTTGATACCACAAGTCTTAAAGAATGTGATAATTTGTCAACAATAGCTAGTCTATTTTGTAAAATATAGTATTGTAAATAACCATAAGTTTTTATTCTTCTACTACATTTTTATGTTTATATTGACTTAAGAGAATAATGTTAAACTTAACATTCTATATGCACAGGAGGGTCAAACGTTTTCTCTAAAACAATGAAGAGTTTTCTTGAAACCTGAATTTTTCAATTATCTTAAATATAACAAATTTTTATATATTGTATTTTTCAACACCTTTGTAATTGTTTTTTATTTCCTTTTCAGAGTTCTCAAATGACCGGTGCGCTGTTAATGGAGTTGGGACAGATGTAGATTTTGTGTCTTTCGACAGGACTTGCTACGAGTTCAATGTTGGTAAAGGAGGTTCGTTCGAGGAAGCAAGGAAGGCGTGCAAATCTAGAGCGGGAGGTGACCTAGCCTATGGATTTAGAGGAGTCCACAATACATTCCTCCTAGCCGAGCTGGAGAGGAGGAAACCCAGCCTCAAAACTCAGCTCGTATGGATAGGAGCTTACAAGGAACCTGGATTCACTTCGAGGACTTGGAAATGGGTTAACGGTAAATAATTAGAATAATTAAAGCATGCTAGTAGAGGATTGTTGGGTGTCGGCTAATAAATAGTCTCTTAATTTTTCATATACAGAATTTAATTAAGAGCCCTTACAGTTTTGGGCACCATTGGTTCCCTTCCTCAGAGTTGAACAATGAACAAAAAAAAAACAAAAGAAATGAACAAATTTGTGAACAGTTGTGAAAAAACATAATATTTTCTGTTATATGTACAATGACCGTAATTATACTAAAACATTATTTTTTATAAAAAGCGACAGGTGACAATGACCAAAAAAAAAAGGGAGGTGGATGTAAAGACTATATCAAAAAAATAAATAAATTGAAAAATTAGATATGGTACATACCAGTTTCATAAGCGGCCCTTACACGGTCATTAATAATGACATTACCAGTAATGACATTTTTTGCGAATGCTCTTCATTCCAGATTATCATTACTGTAAAAACCTTACACAATCATTTTTATTGTCATTACTTTCCTTCAGTACAGTGGTGGTCTCTGTCAAAGCAAGACGTATAAAATAAAATGGATCCACACAAAACCGCTTGTATTGCTATAATTTTGGCTTTAGCTACAAAACGGCGAGTAAAACGTAAACGTTGGATGAAGGAGTGGTTAAAAAAACGTGAACAGTATTCTCATATTTTGTTATTGAATGAAATTAGAGACACCGAAAAATAAAACAATATAATTTAAAAGCATTTTACTTACTTTTGAGTTCCCAAGGTCAACAGGTTGCTCAAAATTGTTAATAAATTGCAATGCGTGGAAAACCCACGAGGACGGTGAATATACATCGTCGGCTCCAGCCCCTGATCTTGTGGAGTCCTCTATTTTTAGCAGATTTCCCTTAAGGGAAATCAGCTATTGAGGTCGTACTCATGATGCGAGTTTCGAAAAATTTCTTCAAATGTCCATCGATCCTACCCAGGAGATGACGAAAATGAGGTCCGTTCAAAATGATATATATATATATATATATATATATATATATATATATATTTGTCTGTTAACGCTCTAGCGGTCGCAATTTTTGTTTGATCTTTACCAAACTCGGAATTTAATCGTTTTATGTAAAAAGGAAGATCAAGTTCGTTAATGGCTGAAATCGGACCAGTGGGAGGGGGGGGGTTTAGAGGGGGAGATTTTTGAAAATTCAAAATATCTACGTTATTATGCGTCGGATCGAAAACTTATATATAGAATAAATCTTATTGCAAATTAAATTTACTATAAATATTGTTCTATACATTTATACTGTATCTTGAATATTAACCGAGATATTTGCATTTGTATTCTGCGTGTGGTCACCAGTAGGCTGTTCGGACTTTCCGCCGAGAGCTCTGGCGGCCGTTTCTATAACTATTCGTCCCTCGTGAATAGGTTTAGAGGTTAGGTTAACTGTTTTTTGGGGCTAGAAACTACTGGGTTATTACGCCCTAAATAATGTTTTAGGTTTAGAGGTTTCTTACTACTACAGTTGTTATTAGGCAGATTTCTCTATTGTAAAACTTCTCGTGGGAAATCTGCTTAGTTTACGCAGCCCCTTGCGTGACGGACTTTTTTTTAACTCTTTTCGGTAGCTACATCTGAGAGTAAAATATCTCCGTTACTATACGTCGGATCGAAAAATTATACAGAATCAATCTTATTACAAATTAAATTTACTATAAATATTGTTATATACATTTATTCTCTATCTTGAATATTAACCTAGATATTTGCATTTTTCAGTTTTCACCAAACCGCCACTTCTACTCATGTTACGTAAACAATACTCTGATACATAATAAATCACATTATTGGAAGTTTAAATACCAAAAATTGTATTCAAGAGACCTTTATTATACGAGATACATGCAAATATGCACTGGTGAATCCCCCCCCCCATCTTAAAGTTTTGGACTACTAAAATTTTATTGATTGAGATAACAATTATTCTAACTCATTATTAATTACACTAGTAGATATAGTAAATAGTTCTCAATAAAATTAATTTGTTATATTCTGATATATTTCAGTAATTGTTTTTCTTTCCGGTGTGAGGCGGGACCCGTTTGTTTACATTTCTAACCTAACGCTTCCTGTCGGCAGGCTATTGAAATTGGATGAAACATTTCTTATTTCCGTTTGTATTTATTCACGGTGTTGTGTTAGCAGTATGTATATTTATTTATTACTAAACTTCACGAGGGAAATCTGCTTAGTTTACGCAGCCCCTGCGTGACGGACTTTTACCTCTGACGTCAGATATCGTGGCTTCAGGTTTGCATTTTTCGTAGACTGACAGCAGTTTCACGAGTGCGGCATTCCTTTTATTTTTATAATTTGAATCTGAAGGATTCCATAATGCTGGTAATTCTTCGTACATTGATATAAAAGATTGCAAAACATCACTGGTTTCTACACAATCACTCTCCGGAGCCGACATGTTGTCTTCGCAATTTCGTGTGGTAGACTGAGTAATGATGCCGCACACCTTACACTATCATTATTAATGACAGTATCCCCTCCCGTCTACAGTAATGATGTGCCGAGATCAGAAAATCCGGATTCGCATCATTCCCCCTCGTCATTCCAATTTTGTCGACGTTACAGGATCAGTATTAATGTCATTCTGATAAAGTATTGTCATTATTAATGACCGTGTAAGGGCCGCTATAGAGAGGAGACTCAGGGAGCACAAACTGCATTCGATGGAGACTAAATTATGAATGAGGATAAGGCAGAGGTAGGTGGGGATGGGAAGGGTTGAGAAAAACCAAAAAGATGGAAGGTCAATGAGTATGAAGTATTTTAAATATGTGTGCATATGTAGTAGAATAATTAAATTTGAAAACTATGAACAAAATTTATGATTCATCAACGACCCAACACTAATCTGATATCAGTTGAGGGCAAAGGGTCAGAATTTGAAGCACTATTTTCTTCCTTCATTCATTTTATTGAAATTGTACATTTTGTGTTCTTTGCTTCAATGCTTCATTAGTTGTACAATATCATTACGACTAAAAATTGAGTCAGTCCATTCCCTCAAGAGACATCCTTTCCTGAGACTGGCTTCATGAGTACTGATAAGAAGAGACAATCTGGCACCAAGTACATGAGGTAAACTGCAACTGGTCAGAATGGGTCCAGGGAGTGTCAAAATGGATAATTCAATTGAAATTGACTGAACATTTTCACAGTTCTTTATATTCTTAATGTGTAGTATTAGTAGTAGAGAGCATCATCACTGAACACAATGAGAGCAGAGTTGAAGTCGATAGATCAATAGCACTTGCTAAACAAGCCTCCAAAGCAAAAGAAGCATTTTAAATAATAAGCATGTAAGCATGAATACCCAACAAATGCTTGCTAGGTCTTTCGTATGGAGTGTACTGATTTACAGGAGTGAATGTTGGACTCTCCAGAAAAGGGGATTTTAAAAAGAATGAACCGATTTCATTAAGCTATATCTTATAAACAGCCAGAAATACAAGATTGCAATAAGAACACATGTATTTAACCGGTGTTGAAGTTTTATGGTGTCATCATCGTGGTCTAAAGTAGAGATGAATATAATGCTGCAAGTACTAAATGATGCCCTAGGTCAGTTTAAACTCAAGATAAATGCACTTTAAACAAAAGTTTTGGTGGTAGAGAAGAAAAAAAGCCAAATAAATATAAATATTAGAATTGGAAACATTACACTTCAAAAAGTGAGGGAGTTTTGTTGTCTAGGAAGCATCATCACTGAAGACAATGATCGCTGAAGTTGATAAAAGAATAGCACTTGCTATTGGATTGTTCTGCTTTTCGAGAGTTAGCCTCTAGGCAAAAGGTAATTGTTATGGAAATTTGGATCTGGTGTAGAATCACTAGAACAAGTTGGACTAAAAAATAACAAATTTTGGAAGTTCTAAATGAGGCAGGTAAGTGAAAATGAAAGTCTTATCAAGGCCAAGTAATAAAAGGAGAATGAAATTTCTTGGGCATATAATCATCATAGCATCACTTCATCTCAAATATAGTTGAAGGTAAGGCTCTTGTGCATAGGAGATGAAACAGGCCTAGAAAATCATATTTTTAAGACATCAAGCATCTTATGGATTTGGATGGGCATAGTAATATGAAAAGAGCAGTTTCTGAATAAACACAATGGTTGCAACTACAAGGCATAGCCTTTAGATCATGATGACCTAGATATAAAGGCTGTATTTATATGTATAATTCTTTATTTTGATATCTTTAGAAATAATTGATTTTTACTTTTATGGTTAGCTTTATGTATATTGAGCAAGCAAAATGGCCTTCAATTCTTCTTAATTTTTATAAAATCATTATTTCAGGAGAGGTAATTAGTAGGCCAGCATGGGGTAAGGACCAACCGAACAACTACAACGGAGAGCAGAACTGTGTAGTCCTAGACGGAGGAAGCAATTGGCACTGGAACGATGTAGGCTGTAACCTCGACTACCTTCACTGGATTTGCCAACACAGTATGTACTAATAAACAAATCTTTCATTTTTTTTTCTATTTCATTTCTGTGCTGTTTTGAAACAAAACGGTGGTATTAGATTAGTGATTTAACTTATTTTGTAGGAATGCAAAATCCAGCAATTCATTCTTTTAATTCCTCAATTTTAACAATGCTCATAAAGTGTAAACTTCCATTATCAAAGTCATGAGGGTTGCTGTATTATATTGATAATATCTTCTTAATTTGTTGGAAGGGTCTGTAAATAAAGCTCATCTTTACTTTGAATTCTCTTTATTATCAATGGAAGGATATAAAAAGTTCCAACACTTCCATTCTTGTAAGTCTTTTATCACAGGTGATCTACTTTCAAGGGAACATGCATTGTCTTCAGTACTCTGTGACATTACAGGTACACTTAGTAAATAATAAATGAATTAATGAAGAGTCTATATAATAGTCACTCTTTTTAAAAAATAATATATATACAATTTAGAATTCAAAAAATAGTCAAAGTAAAATAATAATTCAAAGATTGTGCATAAGAAACAAACTAAATTGAACCTGAAGGCTCATTCTAACCACTTGCAAACCTAACTATCTTCATATACACAAAGAATCCATACGGATAAAACATTAGAAATAACAAATAATAAGAATTGTAAGTAAATATAAACCAAGCCTGCGAGAGATATGGAGATGGAGTGGAGATAGTAAGCTAGAGTTGGACCATTCACACTGGATAACTATTTGACAGGGTCTAAAAATTGACCCCTATTAATTAAAAATAGTTCTTATTTGAAACTTTCAAGATACTGTTTTAGTGGTGTTAAGTGTATAAACTTATTATAAGAATGACTAATAT
Source organism: Riptortus pedestris (assembly GCA_019009955.1). Classification (NCBI taxonomy): domain Eukaryota; kingdom Metazoa; phylum Arthropoda; class Insecta; order Hemiptera; family Alydidae; genus Riptortus; species Riptortus pedestris. The sequence goes on along the minus strand of CM032230.1, from coordinate 6,332,081 downwards.
TTTATAATGAATCATCATTGTTGTACTTTTAAAAAAAATCAACAATTCGATAAGGGTGCACAAGTTCATATAAAATGATAAACTTGGCAAGTCAATAATTGTGGACAACGAACACGGAGATTTAAGGCTGCAACCCATCACCACTAGGTTCATCCATCACATTAAATTTTTAATTTTTTTTATCTTTACTTGCCATGTTTAATGTGTTTTTTTTTCAAAAATAATTATCTACTTATTTACTAAATTTTATATTTATTTGTTTTGTTAAATTTTGATCAGTTAATTTCAAAAAAGAGCTCTTGTCCAAAACAGTTTGGGAACCCCTGATTTAGGGCATCTGATTACTACACTATCTTGAGCCTGTAACCAGTTAGGGCAGCTGCTTTTAATTCTGTCTTGAGTCTCTAACTAGCTAGAGCATAACTATCCTTGAGAAGGGATATACCTTATGTACCTAAAAGGGTTTAGCTAAATTAATTTCTTTAACATGTTCATTTTAATATTTATATATTTACTTTGTTGTATACTTAAATAAATGTGTAGGAATAGTCAAAACACTAGTAATATATTTTTGAATACCTTAGCACTGCAGACAGCTGACCACAATTTATCCATTTATTAATTCACCTTTTATTTCCACAGAACCGTTATTCTGTGGGAGCCCGGACAAGAATGTGAACACAACAATTACAGGGAGCAACTTCAGCATTGATGCAACAATCAAATACAACTGCCCCGAAGGACATATGCTAGTTGGTGACAAAGAGAGGCTTTGTACCAAAGATGGATTCTGGTCAGGCGAACCTCCTACTTGTAAATGTAAGTAAATATCATTTAATCTAAAATAAAATGCAGAATTCATTTTATTTCAAAAATACTTAGAAATAATGAAAATATAAGTTGAAGGAGAAATAGCCAAAGGCCAATAGATGAAAAACAGGTGAACTAGTTCCACTACTTTATTTGTCTCTACTTGTTTTGCACCCTCTATGACACCTCTTCAGAAGTAATACACAATGATAAAAAGAATTGACCTTACCACCTTGGCAGACATGTCAAGACTAACAATAATGATCCACCACACCACTCAGCAGATATATTGATACATTAAAATTATGAACAGTGTAAAAATCAATTACCAACAAAGTTTTGAGTTTTGAAAAATCGATTCCAGAAGAAGCATAGCTACATCTACATCTATTCTACTTACTGTTTTTTGAATATTTGGTAAATATATCATATACATTTCTTATCTCAGTTTTCTTGTTCACAACATATTGTTTGTTTTTATAATGTGTTATTATCTTTTATCTTCCACTTGGTAATGTTTTTATCATTTAACCTATGGCGGTAGGTCATCAAAGGAATGAAAACTTCAAATGATTACTAAAAACCGTTTTTATTTCCCTACTAGTTTTGCGTCCATATGTTGCTCATCAGGAGAAATTATGCTACAAAAAGGCAAATAAACTAACTGTTACATCATCCTATAGGACCTTCCATTAGCTGTGCCAGTCGGAGAATAGTAGACTATAGTATGTTGTACATATTAATGTTCTTTAGATATGTAATGATTCTGTCTATGTAAATTATTGCTGTTGGTCAAGAGTTTGTGTAAGTCAAGTCAAATATTTAAATTGTCTGGTCAGAACAACTTCCTCTCTTCGTGTGCTCCTGTTGCTTGATGGGTATTCCTCAACTGTTTGTTTTATTTTTCTTAGTTTATTGTCGTGCATGTTATCCCAAGATTGCTGCCACTGCTCATGTAGTGCTTTAGTGCATGTGGCTAATACCTATTGGTGGTCTGTAGAGTTTATGTAAATGTCTGGTTTATCTACAGTACAGTTTGCTAATCTTTCGATTTCTGTATTTTCCTTAATGTTTGTATTTTGGGTAACCATAAAAGAGTAATGCGTGTGTTATTAGTGTTTAGTCGGTGAAATTGTTCAAAAATCTTGACAGTCAAAGGATTTGCTGAGTAAATATAAGTATCTGTAGTGAGCTTAATGATTCAGTACACAGTACTATTTCATTTTGGTAGCTTTGAATTCTTGACAAGGCTAATAGGATGGCCTGCAGCTCAGCTATATAAGAGTTAACTTAATAATGATATCAAAATAATACTATATTTTTTTTAGATGTGAACTGTGGTAAACTGCCAGAGCTAGCTCACGGAACCATAACCCTGATTAATAACAGGACGTCATATGGAGCTGCAGCTAACTATACTTGCGAGTCTAACTACACTCTCGTTGGGGACACTCAGCGCACTTGTGGAGATAATGGAGTCTGGTCAGGGCTTGCTCCTCAATGTCTATGTAAGTATCATATTCTATCAACTGCCATCTCTCTTATATACACTTATAATTACAATTTCTAACAATTCAAACTGTATTTACAAATAGTTTTTAACAGCACACATTTTGGATAAATGTTGGCTATGAACAACATTCAATTCACAGCCTCTGAAGTTTCTACACCATTCTATCAACCTCATGAGGAATTTTTTCCTACTCGTTCAGTAAAAATAAAATATCTCAGATTTTGTTATTAATTTCAATAATAAAATACAACCATTTGTTTATTATTAGTATTCTGGGCCATATTTTAGTATTTGCAGCTTTGACAATTATCCTTATAGTCCCAGATAGAGTTGGGTAAATATTATTTTGTTTCACTGATGGATAAACAAGGTCATTCTTTAATTGTTATCTACAAATAACTTCTGTTATCCTTTACATTTTTTCTATAAAAAAGGTGTTTAAATAGTTTTTCATACTAGAAATGGAAATTTTCATTTTGTTTGTTAGAAAACAGGCATAGGGTAAATAAAGAGTATTAATCTCTGGGCAGGGGACAAAACTAATGAGAAACTGTGAGGCCATCAGGTTCTAATAATTATTTACCAGTTATTTTATTTTATGTTTGCTGTATGTTTGGAAGAAGAGAAAAATAAAAACAATTACCGAATAACAAATAATATGTAATTTCTGCTTATTTTGGATAACGGATAATTGATCATCCGTGGTTTTTAAGTTATGGATAAGAGATTAATTATCTTTTATTCGTTATTCAGACTATAAATTATTCAAATTTGCCCAAATTTGGTGTCAGGTTTGTGCCTGTCCTGTTACACTCCTTATTTCTATTTGTTCCAAAGTGGCTTAGATATTGAACAGAAGTAGGTATTACCCTGTAGATCCCCTTTTCCTAAATTTATCCTGATTAGGGGTAATATCTTGAAAATCTTACAGTTAATATATCAATAGAATTTCATTCCCACTAAATAGTCTGACTGGCTTTAGTATAGGACGAACAATTTTAATAGAATCATTTTGTATGTCTTTCAAGCATGTAGGCATTTTATACTTTTGAGCTATATTGATAATTTATTCAGCATGGCTAATATAGTTTTATCCTATTAAGTTGATTTTAGTCATAATAGTTGAATGATGATTGCAGTTGATTGGTGCCCTGACCCACCATCTGGCGAAGGAGCTACTGTAGTTGTGACTGGGAAGAGAACAGGATCAACAGCTACATACACCTGCAAACCAGGATTCATTCTTTTCGGCCAGCAAGTAAGTTAAACCTAACTTTTATTATTATTATTACTTATTAACATCTACTTGTTGCTACTATGTCTAATTGGGACTAAGGATTTTATTTGATGAGTTCCTCACTAAATAAATCCCTAATGTCCAGACGGGAATCAAACTCGGAGTTTACCATGTGAGATTAAGGCCAACACTTTAACTCACATAGCTAACCTGAGCCCCAAACCGAATTTAAGTTATATTGATTATGTTACAGAATTTTCTTGAAAAGGAAAATAAATAAATTGTCTTTCTGTATTAAAACCTTTTTCTTTCTTTATAATATGCCATGACTGGTGTGGAGAAAGCATTTGTTTCCTAACCCCATTGCAATAAAGCAAAACACTTTTTGATAATTGGTTTTCAGTTTTAGCGGAGTTACCTTATGGAAAATCATTGTATTCATGAAGATATTTTTATATTTTAAAAAAAAAAAAAAATCTTCAAATGTCCATCCATCCAAGCTAATAAATAAAAAATGAAGTCCAATCAAAATTAATCTTTTTTTTTTTTTTTTTTTTTTTTTTTTTTTTTTTTTTTTTTGTTTTTTTTTTTTTTTTGATTGGCATTAAAGACCTTTAAGATCTTTAGTCACCATCGATCAAGCCTCAAGGCATTGGTACTAATCTCACTTGGCAAACCTAGAGTAGTGACATTCGCACCTGGAAAATAAGGATTTATTTAGTGACATATTATTATAATTCATAGTTCCACCCTGGCAAGAGAAGTGTGATAACATTTAAATAACTTGTGCCAATTAGTTCTAGTAGCAGAAAGTGAATGTTTATAAATAATACTCAATATCAATGTAATTACATATATTTACAATTTTTTAAAATAATTTTATTTTAAATGATTATACAGTACATTGTTATATCATGTACTCTATCATATGTCATTTGTGCTTATGGTATATACAAAGCACTTTACAAAATATGTATTGGAGCTCAGGTTAGCCATGTGAGTTAAAGAACTGACCTTAATCTCACATGGTAAACCTAGAGTGGCAGGTCGATTCCCGCCTGGGCAAAGGAAATTATTTAATGATGAAATTCATTAAATAACATCCTAAGTCCCACTCTGGCTAGAAAAGGGTGGTAACCTGTAGATAACCCGTCCCAATTAGCCAGAGTTGCAAAAAGTGGACGTTAATAAATAATAAATAAATATGTATTGCTTAAATAATTTTAAATATATTTTACTTGAAAATTCAATTTCTTACTTACTTGCTAATACTTTTCTTTTAAATTGCTGTTTGGATTTCAATTGTATGAATGTCTTGTGTTAATGATTTACTGAGTGTAGCTGTATTTTTTGTTAGGTGCTTACTTGCGGATTGGGAGGCGAGTGGTCTGGGAAAGCACCAACATGTAAGTATGTAGATTGCAGAGAGCCGCTGGGCATAGATAATGGCCACTACATCCTCCTGAATGGAACTACAACCCACGGGAGCATTGTAGAATATACCTGCCAAGCTGATCATTGGCTAGACCCTCCCGGAAGGAACATACTCACCTGCCTTCGGGATGGAAAGTGGTCTGATGACCCTCCAACCTGCGAATGTAAGTACCATCTAATCAAATAAAATGAATCAAATTTATTTATCCATGAAATGTTAACAGACTTTTATTTTATTTATTTAAAAGCTTGACATCTTAGGTGATGTTGCTCAAAATAATTATTTAAAGAAGAATACAATAACACAACATATTGGTAAAAAAAAACTGCATATAGAACCAAAACACAACAAAATATTAAATGAAAATACTCAAACAGAACAATATTAAACAAAACTCTATAGGGCGTAATAACCTAGATTTTTATCCCCCATAAACCCATATCCTATCCTTAAACAAAACTCAGAATACAGTGAAAAAACAACAATACCAAAAACAATTAAAAGTAATAAATAGATGATAAAAGATTGTCCAAAAAAAAAAATTAAATTGATAGATAAATAAGGACACTTTTCTATAATACTAATTTAAAAAAAAAAAATTGTAAAAAAATATTGATAAAAACATGTTTTAAGTATTGAATAATTTTGGGTATAAATTAATAATAATAAAATAACAGACTTTTATATTTTATTTAATAGGAGTTCAAGTATGTTATTTTCACGTTATGTCTTACTAGATTTCCCTTCCAGAAAATCAGCTATTGACCTATTTCTCATGATGCAATTTTTAAAACATTTATTCAAATTTCTATCATTCCTACCTACTAGATGACGAAAATCACGTCTGTCCAAAGCTATATATATACATATAGATATAGATTTATAGACTTAATACTCTAATACTCCTAAATTTTGTTTGAATGTTATAAAACTCGATATTTATGTGTTTTATGGAAAAGTAAAGGTCAAGATTGTTGATGGTTGAAACCAGACCAGTGGGAGGAGAAGGGCAAAAATTCGAAATATCCCCATTGTTATTAGACAGATCGAAAAATTGTATAGAACCACTCTTATGATAAATTGAATTTCTTATAAATATTGTTATGTACATTTTTTGTCTATCGTGGATATTTACAAAGAAATTTAGGTTTTTTGGTTTTCAGCTTGTATTAAACCCCCACTCCTGCTCGTCATAATAACAATAAGCTCTTATAATATGAAACTCTTTATTCTAAGCTTAAATACCAAATATTGTTTTTGAGGGACCTTAATTATGTGAGTTACATTCAAATATGTTGTATGATATTGTCATCAATTAAGATTTTACAGTCAACTCAAAAATGTCTATTTCATCTATACCATAGTCGATATTTTACATTTTCATTCTACACTAAGGATTTTATTAATTAACTTCTTAAATAGGACTTGGAATAAGGAAGGAGGGGGAGGGATTGGAGAGGGGATTCGAAAGTTTATATTTCCATTATGAGTTGGACTGAATAATGGCATAGAGCCCATCTTGTTAAACTCTTGGTGCTCTATGATTGTTGTTCTACACAGTTTCTCATTACTCAAAAATATAAAATGAGTTACTAGTGTTTTCTTGTTTCAGTCACAATAAACCTCCACTACTATTTGTCAAATTTTGACTTAGAAATAATGAATACATAGTGAGATGACATTACTGGTATGACATTCCAGCCCATGGGAAATCTGCTTATTATAGTTTTCAACACCTTTCTTCAACTCAATTCACATTAGCAACAAGCTAACGTATCAAAAAACGTTTCAATCAACTACTACTAAGTTTTCAGCTTTCAATCAGATGAGGAAAGGAGAGGATTTAGAGAAATTTAGTGTCATTTATTCATAAGGGTTGGATTGAAAAATGTCACAAATCAATTTATATTATATATTTAACTTTCTAAATTGTGTTTTTTTACTTCAATTTTTTCTCAAATTAGAAGATTAACTGAGATATTTGCATTTTTTAGTTTCAGTCCTCTGTAAATCTCCAATCGTAGTCTTGTAATTCTCATTCTTGACTAAAACTCTCATTTCCAGCTAAAATTTCAACTCCTAATTACATAAGCTTCTTATTACCCGAAATATGGAGAACTGATAGTGGCAGAACCACAGTGTATCCTGTGTGTTGGAAATCTTCTTAGTTTTCACAGACTTTTATATTAAGTATCTAAAGGATAGTTTTGTTTTGCAGTGATAACGTGCCCAGAGCCTGAAGTACCAGAGAATGGCTATGTAGTGGGCTATGACTTCAACGTGCATTCCAGCTTAGAGTTCCACTGTGAGCCTGGCCACATCCTCCTAGGCAGGTCGACCCTAACCTGTACAGATCAGGGAGACTGGGATGGAGAACCTCCCACCTGCGTTTGTGAGTATTTAACACCTTGATTGGGGGTTGATCGCTGTTTGCACAAACCCACTAGTGTCTGTTTCTCATAGTGCAAATCAGTTTGTGTGTAGAATATTTTAGTTAGGATTAAAATCATTTTTGAATAACATTCTAAATGATCTGTAATATCTAGTAGATTGTCCTCTGTTATACAGATGTATTTTAATTCAATAACATAGCCAATTGAAGCCATGATTGCTTTACATTTAACTGGGCTTAATATTGACATTGTGATAGTAGAACCAGTTTTCCCAGGACACATTAGCCTATGCTCCAGCCATGGCATCTCAACAGCATTGCAAGCCTAGATTAAGCTTTATTCATCAGTAATTTGCTGCAAAGTACAAAAATTAAGATGTTCATGCTTATTTTTTAAGTTTAACTCTCACATTCAACATTTTGTGGGATAGCTTTGTCCCAGTGCAACCAATCTTCTAAAGATGTCATAAGTTCTGTAGATTGTGAAAGATTTTAATTTTTCCAAATATTGTAAACCTTCATTTCCAGCAACCTGTCATCAGTTAACTCAAAATAAAATATATATGCAATTATATAGGAATTTTAACATGTTAGAAGCACAGATTGTTTATTTACAGTTATGGAAACTGATAGACCTTTATTGTTATAAAAGTTTCTTATATCTATGAGCTTCTTTTTTATTATCAATATAATTACAGCTTTCAAGAAAAATCCCCTCTAAACATCTTCAATTAAATTTAAAAAAATAAATCCAATTAATAAGAAATAATTATTATTATTATTTATTATCGTCCACTTTTTGCAACTAAGGCTAATTGGGATGGGTTATTTACAGGTTACAACCCTTTTCTAGTCCGGGTGGGACTTCGGATGTTATTTAATGAATTTCGTCACTAAATAATTTCCTTTACCCAGGCGAGAATAGAATTCGCCACTCGAGGTTTACCATGTGAGATTAAGGCTACGGCTTTAACTCACATGGCTAACCTGACCCCCAAATGAGAAATTATAAAAATATGGATATTTTCATGTTTCCGTGTAAATATTAAATTATTTCAAATTTATCCAATTATTGAGTATGAAGTAAAATGATTCTTACATTGGCTCTGTTATATGCTCTACCATGTTAAATATAATGAGATTTCTTGAGATACAAAACTTCCATGACCTGAGGATGAAAAATGCACAGTGATGTTAATGGGGTTGCTTAACTCTGCAACACAGTCAATTTGAACAAATCAATTGACCTTTTCCTGCATTTTTGTAAACATTCAGAAACGTATTAAGCTTCAAGTTTCTGCCATATTAAGCACTATGTCATGAAGAGAATGAGTGAGTTAAGCAGAAGTCTGATGGATTAACTTAGTTAATGTTATTCATCTATTAATATCAGCTCTGCTATCATTGTCTTCAGTGATGATGCTCCCTAGGCAACAAAACGTCTTCACTTTTTCAAGATTAATGTTTCCAGTTCTAATATTAATATTTCCTTGGCTTTCTTTCTTCTCTGCAACCAAAAATTTTGTTTTATGAGCGTTTATCTCAAGTGTAAACTGATTAAGGGCATCCTTTAGGACTTACAGCATTCTATTCATTTCTATTTCGGACTTGGCCACTAGTGCAAGCAATGTCATCTCCAAATCTGATGCAATGAATTGATTTTCCATTGATCTGTATACCTTCAGTTCCTTCTTTTATTTCATCGTGGCCCCTTAAATGAACGTAGTGAATAGATAAGATTAATTTTAGTCTTCCTTTCACACTCATTACTATTAATTTGTGTGGTCTGGTTTTTGTAAATATTCCAAATTAATCTTCTGTCTTTCTAATATATTCCTATTTTAAACATGCAGACTCAGTTTCCAGTTAACTGCATCAAAAGCTTTTATACTCTACAAACACAGCTACTTTTTAATTCATGCCTCTCCTTCCCTCCAGGCTACCTCTTGGTTCTAGAATAGAGTCTCTTGTTCCTCTTTTGGAATGAAATCTAAATTAATTTTCATCAACATAGTTGTCCATTTTATCTCTTAGTCTACTTTTAATTATACACAATAATATTTAAAAGGCATACGAGAGAAGACAAATTGTTCTGTAATTACTTCAGTTCGTTGTGCTACCTTTTTTTTTTAGGTATAAAGATTGTTTGACTACTGGTAAACTTGGCGGGAATATTTTCATTTTCATAATAATGTGTCATTACATCAAATAAATTCTTCAGTTCACTATCAAGGTCTTCAACTAATTCAGCTAGAATCCCATCAACCCCAGTTGCCTTTTTATCTTACAAACTCTGAAGAGCGTGATTAAATTTCTTCATAAAAATGGAGGGGCTCAAGTTATATTCATTTACATCTATTATTTGTTCTAGTACTTTGTTGTCAGTAGTGACAGAATCACTGTAAAGTTCTGTTGTATATTCTCATCAACCCCAGTTGCTTTTTTACCTTCAAACTCTGATGCCCCAAGTCAAATTCGCATTTTGACATAGCATTTGTAAATGTATCAAGAATCAGTGTTGCTCAAAGCTGAATACCTCTTTAACAGACTTTTTTTTTTTGTTTTTCTAAAGATTATTATACAGATAATTTTATTAAAATTTGTATTTATTCTTTTGCAGATGTTGATTGTGGTAAAGTACCTCCAATACCTTACGGTACTGTAACGTACACCAACTTGACTACATACGTTGGGAGTGAAGTTACCTTCAGCTGCACTAAAAATTACAGGCTAGTTGGGCCTTCAAGCAGAATCTGCTTAGATACAAAAATGTGGAGTGAGAGCCTCCCTAGATGTGAAGGTAATCATCCACTATCATTTTCACACCTTATTTTAATTACTTGTGGCTTATTGTTTTGATCAAAATTGTATTAACGATGCTCTGTAAAATATTATAATTGTGTAGAAAAAAACATAACACTACAAAGCCTTATAGTTTAATTATTTTTTAAATCTCTCAGGCTCAGCCACACACACCTTACTCGTAGAGACTTAATGACAAGGACAGACATACCTCTGTACGTGTAAATACTCCAATGTAACATAAATAATAATAATAAATTTGTAACATAAAACACACGGTAGTAGACTGCATTCAGGTATTGACATAGCCCATGACATGACTCAACTACTAACTGACAGGAGCCAATATGTTACACACATCCTAACACAACTAAAAAATATAAATATTTACCATAAGGGTCATTCCACATCAATTCAACCACACTATGACAACCACCATTTCAGATTTTGATGAATCTTATTTTGTATGTTCTATTCATTGATGTGAGAAACCGTACCAATTTTTTTTTTTATCTATCTATAACGGTTTGTATTTTATGGTCTCTTAAAGTTTTGATATTTTCATGTTTTTTATCGATAGGGAACAGTAAAACTAATTTGTTTTGAATTCAAAAATAATTAAAAATTTCTTATTTATTTATTTTGATGACATTTTTTGTGTGTATGTTAAATATCTTTAAAAACAATAAAAAAATAAAAAAGGTACCAAGTATTTGTGATCCGAAAAAAATTACAAAGTACCAAATTTGAGTTTTTCAAAAATCAAATACATAGTTTCACATTAAATTGAATATATCCAAAATGGATAAGGATAATAATGGACATATTTTTTTGTTTTAGTTCAAAGACATGTGATTTGCCACCTAAATCAATAAAATGAATGGTTATTTGACTCCTTCATTGTTAATTCCAAGTTTAAAAATTAATATTTAGAAAAATTTCTAAATTTGTATGAATTAAAAGAAAACGATAAATAAAGGTAGCTAAGAAGATAGTTACATTACATAAGTTTGTTTTTAATTAAATATTGTTTACATTATAGTATACACCAGTTAAATATACTTTAATATATGCAATTCTTAATGCTAAAATGTTTTTTTTGGTCGATGTTCTTTACAATTTTAAGATATCATTTAATTTTGCTTCAACACGATATACTTTGTTGAGAAAACTGATATGTTCTTCCTGTCATTGTTTTTGGAAATTCCACAGTCATAATAATATGAAGAATGGATACAACACATATATCCTCCTTTTTAGACCAAGAAAATGATACTCAAAGTCCACGGGGATGAACCGAACTGTACTGTAACATCTTGTTCCCCCTTGCCAATATACCATAATTTGTCATATACACAAGCAATGAAACATCCTGGGCTTAAATCTTCCAATGTTACTTGACAGTTCGGTCAATTATTAAGTAAATTAAAAGTAAAATAAAAAAATAAAATAAGGGTCCAAATGTATTTGCAGATGACAAAGGCATTCAAACATTGCACAGAATAAAAATGTACTATTTACTTTTACTGGTGGTCATAATTAGAGGCTTCAGCTCTATCTTCATCATGCCTATCACCTATGTGTGCCATTCATAAATAAATTATTATCAATCTCTCATTTCATGACAGAAATGAAATATGTCACCATCTCCCGACCCATTATCCAATAACTTATCCTCATTGATAAAGAAATGGTTTATTCAATTCTGAATAAAATTAGAATATAATGCAATGTGGAATTTAGATTTTTGGTCTTGACTCAAAAATATTTAGTTCAACACTAAAGATCAAATTAGTTAATAGCGGAAATGTGAGAGGGGAGGTTCTAAAATTATTAGAAATTCGAGCATATATAGTGAAAGCAGTGTGTCATTCAGTGCGTAGGAAATCTGTTTAGTTTACACAGCTCTTGCATACCGGACTTTTTCAGTATCCACCTCAGCCTGATCGCTACAAATTTAACAAATTCAATTTTATTATATTTTAGAAATCCGGTGCCCAGCACCCCAGCTGGCAGACCATGCTATCCTCTCGGTGACTGGGAATGACAGGCTGTATGGTAGAACCCTCATCAGGACCCAGGACTCAGCGCTATCTGTGACTACATTCAGGATAGGAACTCTAGTCAAATACAGGTGCGAGAGGGGCTACAAGATAGAAGGCGATCCTCTTGCTACCTGCGAAGAGAATGGAAAATGGAGTGGCCAGCTTCCACAGTGCATATGTATGTATTATAATTGGATGTTCCTTTAGACTGTGAATTTTTATATTTTCTCTGAACATTGAAAAAAAAATCTTGATCAGAGTTCTATGAAACATTTAAATATTGTGTTTGGTAATGATAAAAAAAAGATCATGGCTGATTGACTCATAGCAGACAAATAAATTTATATGTATATATTTATTGACAGGTGTTTATATAATGCAAATTCAAATGTCTTCTTGGTAATATCAGTAGGCATTTGAAGAATGTTTCATAAAATAGAGTCTGTAAAATTAGTCCCAATATAGATTTTTTCACTTAAGATAAATACATTCAAACTATGTACTTGATAATTGGTAGGGGTTGTTTTAATTAAATTAGAGTGATTTGGATGGGATGTCATGGGAGCTTCTCTAGTTAAGTGCTGTTGGGGTGTTCGGAACATTCACATATGCACGGACCATCTCCAAGCCCACTTAAAACTTAAGTGGACCTTTTATGTAATTGAGAAGGAGAACACTTTTGTATTTTCATGTATAAAATGTATTTATTTCTATTAAATGTTGACATAGCATTATAGGATACATAATTTATTTGTTTTGTTTTCTATAAATAATGTACTAACTTTTTTACATATTATTAAATAGAATTTAAACATATATAATAGGACTCAGGTTAGCCATGTGAGCTAAAGTGATGCCTTTAATATCATATGGCAAACCTAGAGAAGTGAGTTCAATTCCAGCCAGGGCAATATGAATTTATTTAGTGTCAAACTCATTAAATAAAATCCTTAATCCTACCATGGCTAGAAAAGGGTTGTAACCTGTTGATAACCCGTCCCAGTTAGCCATAGTAGCAAAAAGTGGAAGTTAATAAATAATAATCATATACATATATATTACGTTCATTATAAAATTAGATCAAATTCTTAGTATTTAGTATTTTTTCGAAATACTTTTCCTGAGATTTCCACCTCATGTAATTTCAAAAATCATTCTGTTATCCAAGTGAAATCAAGATTATTAGTGTGCACATATGCAACTCTGTGAGTTATATTAGCATATTTTCTTAGATTACCTTTTCTATCATTCACCTATTTTATTTTTGTTCCCTACCTTTTTTTTTTTATTGCACAATTAACAATCAAGTTACACATTTAGTAATTTCTTTGCTTTCTATATATATTTCATTTACTTTCTGAGTTCTGCCAGATCGTATATTTCTTAAAATTCTCCCATTCATAATTCCACCAACTTATTCTTTGTCTTTCTCCCACTATTATATTGAATTGATATATTACAGAGTAAATTGATGGTCCTAATCAGAGGAGTCACCTCTATCTACTTCTTGTCAATCACCTGTGATGTGTGGCATTCATAAATAAACTACAATTACAAATATTAATAAATCTCTCATCTCATGACAAAAATGAAAAACTTCACTATCTCTTGATGCCTTATCCAAAAACGTTATTCTATTTCTCTGTATTTGGGCTGGCTGGTGGAGGTCCATCACTAATGGAAGGATCAAAAAGGTCAAACACCTCCATTCTTAATACTTATTTTATTACAGACAAAGTACTTTCGGGAGAACCATCCCATCTTCAGTGCTCTGTGATACAACATTCTTACTTTCAAAAACATGTAATATATATAAATAAATGTAGAAGTCAACAAAGGTAGTCAAATATTAAAAAAAATTAAAACCAAACAAATATATAAAATGCAATGCAACACTTATGACTAAAACGTTACCAAGAGAGAGACTCGTAATCCTGTGGGCCAACTCAGCATCCCATACCTAGGGAAATTTTCTGAGAAGATAGGACCAATGCTGGAAAAGGTTGGCCTTCGTACTGCCTATTGAAGTCTAAGCTCCCTAAAACATATGCTCCCAAGGATTAAGGATGCGGTTGATCCACTGGATAGATCTGGTGTGTATCGGGTTGCTTGCCTGACTTGCGGAAGCTCATATGTGGGGCAAAGTGGAAGGAAGCTAAGGAGCAGAATAAAAGAGAGCACCTTTCCACCAAGACATCGGAGGTACGTAAACATATGTTAAATGAAGGCCATGAAGCAAATGCAGTTGAGTTCGAAGTGCTCGACCACCTCGGCAAAAGGAGGAAAATGGATCTGGTAGAACAGTTATGGATCAGGATAGACATGCTGGAGGATAGCAATATTAATATTAGGGGGGAGGGTGGCGTGCTGTGTCCTCTGCAGTAGCTGCCCTTGCCCGAGTAGGCTCCCAGTCTCACCAGAGATGTCAGCTCAATAGGGATCAGCTCTAGGTCAGTTTCTCTCTAACTCTAGTTATTCTGTTATTTGTTTCTTTTAATATTTATTTGGTAACGTTTTAGTTATAAGTGTTGCATTGCATTTTATATATTTGTTTGTTTTTAATTTTTTTAATATTTGACTACCTTTGTTGACTTTTACATTTATTTATTTATTTATATATATTACATGTTTTTGTAAGTATAAATGTTGTGTCACAGAGCACTGAAGATAGGACGGTTCGCCCGAAACAGACTTTGTCTGTAATAAAAGAAGTATTAAGAGTGGAGATGCTTGACCTTTTTGATCCTTCCGTTGATATCCTATTTGTTAAAGCAAATGTTTTACTCAATTTTAACTCAAATTGATTCAATCTCATTTTCAACAATGGAGTTAATCACTCTGTCATCAGAACATTTCATAATAAGAATTTGTTTTGCTGTTACAGTTGTTGATTGTGGTACACCCCAGATGCCTCCAAATGGTAGGTTCACCCTCGCATCGAATGCTACCTACTATGGAGCTGTTGTACTCTACGAATGCTATGATAACTTCCAGCTGGATGGCTTTGGGAGGAGGCTGTGTCTCGACAATGGTACTTGGAGCGCTGAGACTCCTATCTGCAGAGGTAATCTTCAATCTTTTGAAACTCTGAATAATAAATAAAAAGTTTTTCACACAGGGGTTGTGTAAATTAAGCAGTTTTCTCTCATGCTGGAATGGACATGCCATGTATTTTACCATATATTCTATTCATAGTTAATTAACAATGATTTAAAATACATAAAATAGGTACAGTTGTTAGGCTTGGGACTGTTTTTGTGGGAAGAGAAATTATTCATATTCCATAGTTTAAAATAAAAACAATGCTATCTACAATTATGATATTTATTTTCCATCATGTTTTGAACAACAATTTGAGATTGAATAGAAACTGCGTAATGTTTAGTCTGCCTGCTCAAAAATAGTACAATGATTGGCTGTTTCCAGAAAGCTGTAAAGTTTAGTAAAAGTAAGATACACTGACATGAAATGTAATTAGATAGGGCTTGTTATAGCCTAGTCAATAAATTAAATCAAAATTAACAACATATTTGCATGTATTTAGTGTATTAAAAGGAGATCAGGTTAGCCATGTGAAGTAAACGTTGGGTTACCAACCTTTTCTAGCCAGAATGGGAATAATGTTTTTCTTTAACCCTTAGTCAGTCGTGCCTCTTACTAACATAAGAAGTCATGTGGGGTCCAACAGACCCCGAACTGTTTCTCTTTTTTTATTTTCCCAATACCAATTAAGGTATGGTATTTTTTTTTTACTTAAATTGAATGCCAAATATATTTATTTGCTTTATTAATAGGTACAAAAAGTTAAGAAATAAATGTATTTTAAACTATATATATCAACTTACAAAAAAATAAACTTGTATTGCATGAAAAAAATATCTAATAAGGAAAATAAACTATAAATTACTCTTTGATAAAAGAGTAAATTTATGTAAAGCAGTATGCGACGTGTAAATTATGATTCACAACACTTGATGCATAACAATATATGGTGACTTCCACATACAAATTTAGTGCAGGAAGAACACCTTGCATTTGTTTTATGGTCCCTTTCTCAACTGCATATCTCGCAGCGCTGTTTTTTTCTTACTGAACGCTTTACTTCTTTTACTGACCATGTATAACCATTTGTACCTTTCACAACAATTTCTGTAGCAGGAGTAAAAGAAGTTCCTGCTTCGTCTTCAGAACCAGCGCTCTCCACAGTATTCGAGTCATCCTCACGAGCCTGAACAATGTCCTCAGTTTCTGAGTCAATGTCTCCTCCCAAAATTTCTCCTGCCTCTCCAAAAATAATTTCCTGCATTACCTGTGTAATTTTAGCACATTCATTGTCGTCCGAAAGCCACAAAGAGTAGACTAATAGTTTTTTAGACATGCTTTGTAATCAGTCGCATGGGGTCCGGTGAGACCCTAAAGCTAGTTTACCTAGTAATGTGATCATGAAAGGGAGACAATTGCAGCTGGCCATAAGAGAGGCTGCGGAGACAGGAAGCTAGCAGAAGTGGGCGGAGTGCAAATTCAAACATGAACGATTGGCATGGGGGCTGACTAAGGGTTAATGAGTCTGTCACTAAATAAATTCCCTATGCCCAAGCGGGAATCAAAGGCACAGCTCTAGGTTTTACCGAGAAGGTAGGTAACCTGAGGTTCTGTTTTAAAAATATGATTTAAGGGACTCAGGTTAGGCTAGTGTTATGTGCTGGATGGATACCTAAGCACATTGTGTTTGAATGCAGAGTGCTGGGAATTCAGGATTCAGATTCTCAGGGCATGGAGATACTGAGTCAATTAAAAAAGAAGCCACAGGTAATAAGTATCACGGCTTTATGAGGAATATAAAGCCATTCTGAATGGAGATTAAAGGGTTGCACAATAGGATCTCAAGGACCGCACTGCCCTCCCTGACAGGCAGGGGAAAACCATAAGATATCTTTCTAATTATATCAAAATATGTAATCACATAAAACTATATATCTGTAATATTTAAATATTTTTTGTAATATAGTTAGCTGTGTCTGTTTCCTAAAATAGTGATGCATATGTTGTTTCCTAACTGTTTGTTCTCAGATTAAATAATCAAGTGCGGACCTTCCACAATATGAAAATTCTAACAAATATATTTCCCATAGCCCCTTCATGAAGGACTTTTATTTCCTTTCAAATAATCGATTTTTACTTCTAAACAAATTAACTAATAAGGATCAATAAAAAGGCCAAGTCCTCTACTGTTTTTTCCACATTAACTCATACTTACTTCATTATTATTTTTTTGTTGAGCAGAGGTAGTGTGTAAGGAGCCGGAGAGCAGGAGTGGAATGACTATCAGAGTTTCGTCGTACAGCGTGGGAGGTACAGCTATATACACCTGCCCCAAAGGACATCACATGCACGGCAACTCTACTAGGACCTGCATGAAGAAGGGTGCCTGGAGCGGCTTCATACCTAACTGCCTACGTAAGAACATTCATACTTCATGAATATTAAAAATTCTCCCTGCCAAAATCCCCCTTCCTTATACCGGTTCATTTTCAGTCATTAACAAACTTGACCTTTAGTTTTACATAAAAATTTTAAATATTGAATTTGGTAATGATCAAACAAAATTTCAAACCGCTTGAGCATTAGCAGATAAATATAATGAGGTCCAAACAGACAAAGAAGAATGAGGTTTACTTTTTGTCAGTTCCTGGGTAGAGTCGATGAAGATTGAAAGAACTTCTTTGAAAATTATGTCATGTGTATAAAATCAATAGTTGATTTTTCTCCAAAGAAATGTGCTGAAAGAAATTGAAGAGCTGGCTGGAATAACGAGTCATCTCTGTTTTTCAGTTTTAAAATTGTAACAGAATTATAAATATTGACTCTTCTTGTACCCATTTTAATTAGTTTTGGCATGACCTTTGTGTCTATTTATGTATATTACATAACTCAAAAAACTATTTGCCTTAGGACATTGCAATTTTATATTTAGGACTTATGTACCATCTAGTTAAGCACTCTCTTTTTGATTGAAATTAACTTGGGGGTGGAGGGGTCAGAGATAGCCCAAAAATTTAAAAAATCTAAATTTATTCCTACTTAGAGTTGTATTGGGCCTTTTTTGTTTATCATATTAATCATAAAAATGTCTAAAAATGATTCTCTTTGTCATATGTCACTGCATTTCATTGGAATGGAAAATTGCAAATCACATTCAAATGAAATAATGTTAAATGAAGTGGAACTGAATGTTTTATTTATTTAATTTAATAAGAGTACTAGGATCTCATGTGGGCGTCACATTTAAAAGGCATGAAAAAAGAGAATAATACCAATCTATTTATTATTTTTTTTTTTTATTATTATAAACCACAAATAGAAAAGGTTTAGAAACGTATTATTTAAACCTATGTGTAAGCAACAAATGCTGGATTTTGATTGGTATCAACAGAAATTTTGAATGTTCCCTTATCATAGAGTCATTTAGTTTAAGTTAATGATTTGTAGTGTAATTGAAAGACTTGAACATTTTTTTTCTTTCATTCCAGCTGTGGATTGTGGAAGGCCCTCAGATATAGAGAACGGAAGAGTTATCGTTATGAATGACACAACTACATACAACAGTGGTGCAGAATACCACTGTATACCACAATACCAGAGGATAGGGCCATACCTACGCAAGTGCATGGAGGATGGCCACTGGTCGGGAGATGAACCGCGATGTGAGAGTAAGTGCATTTATCATTCTATCTGTCGCCATTATATATATATATATATATATTTGTGTGTGTGTGTGTAATTTAGTACTCATAATCTTGTTTTGATGTTAATTAATCATGTATATTCTGAAATGCATGTTATATTCCAAAGGAATGGAACATGTTAAGAAAATACTACTTAAATAAAAATAAGGACTAAGGATTTTATTTAATCACATTTATATCTTAGTTTATGACCACTTTGCCAACATTTTTAGAATGTAGTTTCAGTTCCTTTTTGCTGAACTGGCTCCTCTATGTAATCTTTTTTTAGAACCTAAATAGGTGATTTAATATGTATAAAATTTCAATTCCCTATCTATCAATGAATCATTAACGAACCTTTTTTGGGGGGAATTTAAAAGAAATAGTCCAAAAAAATGCAAGTTATTTGATCATGAATTACATCAGTAAGTCCTACGTATGACAAGGTGTAGCCTTATGTCTTCTTGTGTCTCTAAAAAGCTTGTCTCAAAGAAGAATGTCTAGCTACAACACAGGCTGACTTTTTTTTTTTGTATTTTAAGCTTTTGTTCATGAAGAGGCATTAAAGAAACCTGCAAACGTGTAGAAATAAAGGGTAAATGAAATTTGGTGAAGTCCTTAAGTATTTTTAGAAAATAAAGAGATGAGAAAAAGCCTTCTCACAATGTAGATTTTACTTTCTTGCCCTAGGTCTTTCGGCACATCTGTGCCATCTTCAAGCGCTATAAGGAATAATGGATGCTACCCCTATGAAACTCAGGCCAGAACATTTCTTCATGCTTATAGAAAATTTTACCCTTTGGTTACAAGTTTTAGATATTTTTTTAATGCAAAAAGCTGTTTTGTTGAAAACGTTTAACATGTGTTAAAGAAATTTACATCAAAAATCCTCTTCCTAATTACTACCTCACATCAATCTAGTGTTTTCAAAATGGCCAATGGCTTTAATCTTTATTTTCTATATTTTCAGTGACGACTGGAGCAAGTCAAGAATCGCAGGCACTGGGACTGACCATCGGCATAGGAATGGGAGTCCTTCTCTTCCTACTCATTATACTCGGAATCATCTACCTCAGACTGTAAGTAATTATAAAGAAATAATATAAGAGAAACAGATACTCTTCTTTCTTTTTTCTTTTTTTCTTTTTTTTTGTGTAAATATCATGGCCTTTAAATCTAAAATTCAGACTCCTAGTTTCATAAGGTACTAAAATATAAAACAGTAATTCTGAAAAATATATATATGATTTAACAAAGAGACTAACTTAGAATTTAATGTTTTCCCAAAAATATTTTGAATAAAGCAAGTTTTAATGGATAGTAAAGAGTATTGAAACATAATTATATAGGGGGAAATCAGAGAGAGAGAAGAACAGCACATTTTACTCTTAACACAAGAAACTGATTGAATAAATGGACAGCAGTTAAATGTGACTGCCTACTATTAGTCAATTGCATTTACAACAATCTTCTACTTAAATAGAAACTTTTACTTTATGTTTCTTTTTGTAAAATTGCAGTGGTCAGAAGGAACACTATGGATTATTTTGTATTTTTTTTTTTTTTATTCAATAAAGTATAATTATTAAAAAAAAAAAAAAAAAAAAAAAAAAAAAAAAAAAAAAAAGAAAAAAAAAGAGAGAGAAGAACAGAATAATATCCTTAAAATGCCCCATAATAGCCTTTCTATTCTTTGAAATTCATTTTGTCCTGAGTGATTTGCCAAATTTTTCCAAAAGTATATTGTTTTTTTTTAAAAAAATTAGAATAGACAAAATCATTATAAGCATCGTCCAGTTCTGGGCTAACTCTAATTTATAATTAAAGTGTTGACCTTAACTCTCACATGGTAAACCTAGAGTGGCGAGTTTGAGTCCCGCTTGGGCAAAGGAATTTATTTAGTGACGGAATTTTTTAAATAAAATGCTTAGTAACACCCTGGCTAGAAAAGTCCGTCACGCAGGGGATGCGTAAACTAAGCAGATTTCCCACGAGAAGTTTTACAATAGAGAAATCTGCCTAATAACAACTGTAGTAGTAAGAAACCTCTAAACCTAAAACATTATTTAGGGCGTAATAACCCAGTAGTTTCTAGCCCCAAAAAAACAGTTAGCCTAACTTCTAAACCTATTCACGAGGGACGAATAGTTATAGAAACGGCCGCCAGAGATCTCGGCGGAAAGTCCGAACATAGCCTACTGGTGACCACACGCAGAATACAAATGCAAATATCTCGGTTAATATTCAAGATACAGAATAAATGTATAGAACAATATTTATAGTAAATTTAATTTTCAATAAGATTTATTCTATACTATTTTTCGATCCGACGCATAATAACGGAGATATTTTGAATATTCAAAAATCCCACCTCTAAACCCCCCCTCCCACTGGTCCGATTTCAGCCGTTAACGAACTTGATCTTCCTTTTTACTTAAAACGATTAAATTCCTAGTTTGTTAAAGATAAAACAAAACTTGCGACCGCTAGAGCGTTAACAGACATATATATATATATATATATATATATATATATATATAATTTTGAACGGACCTCATTTTCGTCATCTCCTGGGTAGGATCGATGGACATTTGAAGAAATTTTTCGAAACTCGCATCATGAGTACGACCTCAATAGCTGATTTCCCTTAAGGGAAATCTGCTAAAAGGATGATAACCTGAAGCTAACCCGTCCCAATTAGCCTTAGTTGCAAAAAGTGCACGTTAATAAATAATAATAATTTAAAATTAGATTTCGTCGTGCATTTTGTCATTCAAATAAATTGTAGAAGTGTTATTTTAAATTATAAAGTGTTTTTTCTTTCAATCTAGATTTAATTATCGTCTTTAAATGGGTGGCCTACCGATAATTGTTAAGTACCATTTTCATTTTTAGCTTTCAGTAAATTCCCACTTCTATTCATCTGATTTTAATTTAGGAAGTACAGAATATATTAGGAGAAGAGATCAGTTGTGTGTCAACCCAGCAGATATGTAGGATTTTAAAGCCTGATGTTTTTAATGATTTTTTGTTTGTTTAGGAGGAAGGAAACTCCAGTGAAAAACACGGAGAACATCCAAGGAGCTCTGAAGAAGGAAGACCAGAACGCAGCTGTGATGTCGTACGCAAATCTTAATGACGGCACGGGAAATATATACGAGAACATCCACGAACACGAAGAGATGTACGATGCACCTTACGAAGAGACTAGCCACTATGAACCTTCGCCCGTATCGCCGCGGGGACACAACACTGTCACTATTAACGGAGTGGCTGTGCGATAGCCCTCATGTCCATATGTATAGAACTATTTATTGAACCTCTCGGCTCTGTACATATATATTGTTTTTGTTAGACTGGAAAATAATTGGAGTGATACCGATGCGTGAGAGATGAGGCTCAAAGCCCAGGGGCAAATGGGGGTGTTATGCCCGGAAATGCAATTTTTGTGAGACTACTCTTTTGGCAAGCGGTAGAGTCTTTCATTTACGATACATTGGAGCTTTTGAAAAGCCAATACATTCACAAAGCTGAACAAATGGTAAATCAAATAAAGGGTTAGAACCGCCAATATAAATGATACTGTTGTCATAGCTATCGGTGGATGACCGTCGTCACTGGCTGATGGTCGAGGACAGCTGGCATTGTGCTTTGTTGTTGCTCCTCTTGTATGACTCTAGACTGCTTGAAGATGGTGAAAGCGCTTCCCAGACGTACTCGATCATCATTCAGTAACGACAGTCTACACAGACAAGTATGACAACTTGAAGAATTGTATCATATCTCAGATTGTATGCATCATTTTGTTTCCACCTTTATGGAAAATTTGAATTTTTGGTATCTATTGATAGAAGGCATATTGTCAAATTTAAAAAAAAAAAAACACTTTATTTTCACTCCATTTTATTAATCCCTTTCAGGAACATCATAAAATTAATACAAAATAATAATCAAGTCTTTTTTTGAAGGGATTAGTCAGCTTTTACTTTAATCTAATTATTATATTCCACAGGAAACAATGTTTATTTTCTAAAACAGCTTGATTACTTCTAGTCACCTATTAAAACTTTTCTGTTATTATAAAAGAATTCCTTACAGACTTTCATCTTATTTTTGTACTAATGCTGAGTTAACTCAATTATTTTTAATTTTGATAAAGAACGATATTTATTTGATTCCTTGAACGAGCTTAAACTCACCTACATTTTCCCAAGTGATATTCCAAGCTTCATGTATAAAAATGTGAAATGGCTGTAGAGGATGCCATTTTCTCTAATACTATGGAAATCAAGGGATTATTTAGTGCTACTGTTGGTCCAATCTTGAATTTTTTTTTAACGAAAACGTTTTTATTCAACATTTCTTAAATCACAACTTTTTCCTTCACGGGTATAAAAATTGAATAGAGAGGCTCAGTGCATAGCTATGTTTTATGTTATGAAAATTATGGGATTATTTAGTGGATAATGCAATCTTTATATTATCACCATTTTACATTTAACCAGCCAGAGGTGGGTAATACAGCTAGTATAAAATAAATCCCATAAAATTATATTAAAAAAGTCACGAAATCCCTACATACTTTTCCATATCTATTGGGTTACCAATGAGGTTACTCATATAATGTTTTGAAATTATGACACCAAGTTATGGAGTGTTTTAGTAGACTGTGCCCTGAAGACGGTTAATAATCTGTTCTACGTGTTACGTATTTTTCTGGTAACTCTACAGCAACCTAAAAGGCTAAAAGCCAAAGGTAATATCTTTCCTCTAGATCACCAATGTGGAAACTAAAGTCTAGGTCTAAAGGAAAAATGTTCCCCTCGGTCATGGACTAACTTTGTTTTTTTAGTCTGAAATCATGACACTGAAGAGATGTTACGAAAAAACATGAATCATATCAGGCAAATTCTTAATAAAGTGGAGTGAAAGTGTAAAGCCTCAAATTTACCTCTTATTGAGATAGGTTAAAGTATTCTGTGGTCACTATATTATCATTTTGAATTTCTGATTTGGAAACCATTTCTCTCGCATGCTAGTATATGCCAAAGTTTCTCTTCAGAGAGTCAACATCAGCAGGAAACTGCAAGCTTTCCCACATTTTTCTTTTAAACACTGCATTGCTTACACAAATACTGCGATATGAAACTGTTTCAATCAGTAATAATAAGTGTATTTTTTTTTTTTTGCCAAAAGAGTATGAGTTTTCCAGAATTGAGGGCTGCATTCGATCCCCGAGACACTGCCCCTTCCCCCACCCAAAAATATCAGTGCTGTGCTTAGACTGGTTAATAACGACGAATCATTGTTACTCGCGAACCAGTATTTTGAGATCGTGGACTCTTTTTAAGTGTTTTTGTAATTAATTTGAATTGTAAATATGTACCTCTATGAGGATAATGACTGTTAATAAATTAGTTGTTGTATACTCTGTTTTTTTATTTGTTTGTCCCTCGTCAACATCATTGGCAAATATCTACAGGGTGCACTTATTTGCTGCATACACTCTATTCTGCCATAAGATCCCCTCTAATCTTAATATAAGATAAGGATTTCCCTGGCGTGCCACGTATTTGCATTTATCTCAAAAGGTAAAGGTTCAATGAGAACAACATTTGGAATTTATGCTTCAAATAAAGTGCTTCACAATATAACAGCTTATTATTAATATGACACTAGCAGGAATGGGGGTTTACTGAAAGCGTAAAACTATAAAATTCCAATATCTCTGTTAATAATCAAGGTAGTGAAAATACGTAAAAAACAAACGGATTCATAGAACATTAATTAATTAAGATTAGTTCTATACAATTTTTCGTTCCGACGCCTAATAACGGAGATATTAAGAATTTTCTAAATTCTTCCCCTCCAAATCCCTCCTCCCACTGATCGAATTTCAGCCACTAACGAACTTGATCTTTCTTTTTACATAAAACGATTGAACATCGAGTTTGGTAACGATTAAACTAAAATTCCTACGCCATCCATGCCCTAGGTAAGATCGATGGACATTTTAAAAATAATCGAAAATCGCGTCATGAGTACAACCTCAATAGCTGATTTCCCATTAGGATAATCTGCTAATAGGTGCAGGTTCGATCCCTGTCAAGGAAGAACATTAGTTCATGAGTTCGCTATAAGAGTGTGTTAGTGTTGCAATGCAAATGGAGCAGAGGGTGTCTAAACAGTAAATACGTCTGACAGCCCCTTGGGGTGACTAAGGATTATGACCTTAGATTCCCTGTGGATGCAGGCTGACAGCGTGAACTGGCCACAGGGTCTACAGTGGTGTCCGCCAGATTACTATAGAGAACTCATTTCAGGTCCTCCTTGGTTAACGGGAGTTGTACGTCGAGTTGATCACTCACTACGTAAAAACTCCATCGAATCCATTGAGTATCGCTCGGAGGCGGCTAAAGATCTTATAGATCTCGAAAATCGCGTCAGGAGTACAACCTCAATTGCTAGGAAATCTGCTAAAACTCACTCAGCCTTCGAGTTGGAATTCATGCTTGACAGGGTTCGCAGCTCTAGCCGCAAGTCATGTATGACGTATGTAGTCAATTTCATTCTACAAAACAAATCAGTATATTACATTCATGTCAATATTAGTGAGTATTGAGTTTAATCGGCACTGTTATGGATGTGTTTTACAAGCCTTGGAGGTTTTGAGTTCGACCTTTGTAATAAGATGACTGAAGACATGTCTTGGAAGATTTCTCATTAGGAGATCCTATGGGAACTATTTTATGGAATAGCGTCTGGGCCAATCAGGTAAACGCTCTTGAAATGATATCTACATACAGGAAAGAAAAACAGAAGGCGCCTGGAAGTATATTTTTCTAAGGCGGCCATAAAACGAATAACAAGAGGTAGGTACTTACTGCATTGGTAGGATTAATCTGATAGCAGGCTACATTTCCTTTGGGGGGTTACTTACCTCGCCTACAGCAAAATGGTCCAAGCACTAACCTCAAAAGGCCCGTCATTAGAGACAAATCTGTTTGTCGAACTGCCACGAAAGAAGCCGAGTGGAGTCGAAGCATCACGCGACTCGAGCGCTACAAAAAGCAGGCGGCATGAGCCGGAAACAAAGCGGACAAGGAGGTAATGGACGAGGAGATAAGCTAATGGACGGCTCATCATCATCAGAGAATGCGGTGATACAACCAGCCCCATCTATCGGCCATCCACTCAACCTCAAATCATGACAATCCAACAAATAGATTTGCTATTTATCAGCTCCACATCTACATACTCCTGATGGCGGGGCTCAGCGTGACCCCGCTCATAACCATTATGGAAATACACAAAAAACAGAGATCACTTTCGACCCATAACCTCCTAGTATAACCTCTCTTTTCATTAGCTATATGGCATTGATTAGAATGAACAACTAAATGATAAAAAAGTCCGTCACGCAGGAGCTGAGTAAACTAAGCAGACTTCCCACCTCCTAGTATGACACACCACTGATGTCTTCTCACTGTTTATTTTCAATTTTTAACTAAAAATCCGTTCAGTAGAAAGAAGGGTTTGCTGAGGCATGTATCAAATATATATTTATTCTAGCCGGGTGGCGATGTTCGGGAAATCATTGCAGACTGAATATTGCTGTTGTTCCCCTCTGAGCCTATTGTTTTTCCGCGAGGGCCGGGTAACTAAAGGGGACTTATAGAATAGAAATTTTGGTTTTCAAGAATAAATGATAGTGAGTTCCACACTAACAAAATTTGTTTTTAAGCTAAGAATAAAGTTTTTCATAATATAACAGCTTATTGTTAATATAATTATCAGTGGGGGTTTACAGAGGGCTGAGAACTAAAATATTAAAAAAATAACAAAGTTTTCTGTCCGAAGTATATATAATAACTGAGATATTTCGAATTTTCGTAATTCACGTTTCTAACCCCACTCCCCTGCCACAGGCCCGATTTCAGCCGTAAATTTGACATTTAGATTTACATGAAACTTGTAAATATCTAGTTTTGCGAACGATCAAACGAAAATTACGGAAGCTGTAGAGGTAACAAATCTCATTTTCGTCATTTACTAGGCAGGATCGATAGACATTCGAAGAAATTATTCGGAAATCGCGTCGTGAATACAACTTCAATAGCTGATTCCACTGATGGGAAATCTGCTAAAAAAAAACCTAAAGAAAGCTCTAGGATGTGCTTAACTCAAGGAAGGCTGGTACGGGAGGGGCTGCGCAAATTATGCAGATTTCCGTTCTCCTGGAATGACACTCAGGTGATTCCCACCAACAGCTTTACCTCACAGATGAGGTCATCCAACACTCTATTTCTACTTCTGCCGTACAGAGAATGCCCATCTAAACAGGACTTCAAAAGTAAGCCTAGACACGAACGTTTATTGGTACAGTTGCTTTAAGTAAATGAATACACTTATTTCGCATATCATGTCATGGCAATGCTCATTCCCATGAAATATATACAAACAATTTCTCACAAGGTAACGAGTACAACCTCAATAGCTCATTTCCATTAAGGGAAATCTGCCCAAGTCGTTGAGAACGACTCCTTAAGACAAATTTTGAGAACCAGAAGAAAGCAGGATAAAGGAAATTTGGTGGAATCATTGGAGTTTGGAGTAGCCCAGAAAGAAGCAGGGCGGAAAGCAGGCGCAGACAACTGTGGTCCGGCGTACTGTAGGACTTGAGGAGAAAAGGGATCCCAAATTGCAGGGTTGCTGAAAACTCAAAATATTATTCAAAGAAGGTAGGAGAGCTCATAGTTCTGTCTGGAATACAGAGCCATTTAATAAGTAAGAGAAAGAAAACAGGAAAAAATCATTTCCTGTTGGCGACACAAAATTGAATCGTTAGGTGGACGTAATCTCTGTCTTTCCACCATTAAGTGCCCCGTGTCAGCAAACACACTCAATGGCTAAATTCCATGTTGTCCCTTGAGAAGTAGTCATGCACCGGCCACTCCCGGTGTCCTTTGGCTGACAAACCAAATAAAAAAAATCAAATTAAAATCAGTTAAGTGAGTTGTGGAGTGTAGCATTATAGGTGTGGGTCGATAAGGATAATTGGGCAGGAATCACTTAGACGTCACGTCAGGACGTAGAGTGTGACGTAGAAGCAGTCCAGATGAAAAATCAGCTATTTACATGACATGACCGCCACCCCATTCACGCCATCTCTAATGACTCAATCCAAAGCGGAAAATTAATATGGCTCACGCTTAGGGCTGCATGCTACGCTGTGTCAGACAGCTCGGCTTAAGTCTTAATCCTGCTCTTATTTATGCCAGGCATACTATACACGGGTTAACGCCTCGCTCCACCAAATCGCATAAGTCCCCACAATCTGTCATTCCAGGATATCTACGGAAAAAAAGAATCTTTTCTCGCTACACATTCTTCTACAATGCATGGCCGATGTTGGGGGCTAAGGAACTATGATCAAGGATGAGATTACTAAAATTGTAATAAGTCCTTTAATGATGTTTTCAGTTGATCTTTTCAAGCTTTCCGAGAACCACCAGATCAAGGCTGGCGGGGAATTCTGTGGCGGGTATTTGGATACCGAGTGGCTTGGGCCGTGAAGCTCTCTGGCAGTGACACGCAAATAAGTAGCGTCAATTAAGATTTTACGATTTTGAAAATTGCTTATTTGAACTATACAATACTCGATATTTATCCGTTTTATTCAACTCTCAAGTTCGTATTTGTTAATAACTAAAATTAAACCAAGAATGTGTTTCTTTTATTCAAATAAAAACTAAAAAAAAAAGTCCGTCACGCAGGGGCTGCGTAAACTAAGAAGATTTCCCACGTGAAATTATACAATAGAGAAATCTCCATACGAGAGCCGAACAGTTACGGCAAAGAGCCGAACTTGCTTTTGGCGGGAAACTGTCATCCGTTATCGGCCCAAAATTAATAAAAATGCAACTATCTCGGTTAATATTCAAGATAGAGAATAAATGTAAAGGCAATATTTATAGTAAATTTAATTTAGAATAAGATTGGTTCTATACATTTTTTTTTGATCCGACGTATGGCAACGGAGATATTTTGAATTTTCGAAAATCCTCCCTCCCACTGGTTCGATTTTTGCCATTAACGAATTTGATCTATCTTTTTGCATAAAACGTTTAAATATCGAGTTCCGTAACGATCAAACAAAATTGCGACCGCTGGAGCGTTAACAGACAAATATGTATATATATATATATATATATATATATGTATATATATAATTTTGAACGGACCTCATTTTCGTCATCTCCTGGGTAGGATCGATGGACATTTGAAGAAAATTTTCGAAAATCGCGTCATGAGTACTACCTCAATAGCTGATTTCCCTTGAGGGAAATCTGCTAATATTATAGAGCCAATCTTGTTAAAATATTTATGCTCTACAGTTCTTGCTCAATACATTCTTTCGTTGCTCAAATATCCAGCAAGTTTTTGTATTTTCTTATTTTCTGCATTCAGTGCCTCCACTCTATCCCTGGGATTTTGGCTTTGAAGTAGAGAATATATGGTGAAATGAGATCACCTGGTTTGTTACCTGCCAGTGTGGGTAATCTGCTTAGTTTACACAACCCCTGCGTGACGGATTTTTTTTTAAATCCTGGTCATTTCTGCTTCGAACAGAACAGTGCATATGTTAGTATTCGTGGGGGTCCCTTGAGGCATAGGGATAGAGTTCTGCTCATGAAGAGGCGGGCATTGAAGGCGTGTGAGTGACACCTGATTTAGCCGGGAGAGATTCCTATCTGTGATTGAGTGTGCAAGAGTGATTGGCGGCCGCTGTAGTCACGGCTCGCATCACTGCTACTCGGATAGCCGCTACCCTTTCACTGTTATTACTTGTTTGATAAAGCCAATGACTGATGTCGGACAGTTCCTGATGGAGTTGTTACAACAGCAAATCCCTCATTCCCTTCCCTTTTATTCGCTCTCTCAAATTTTTTTTTTGTTCTTTGATTAATCACATCCTTGTCGCGCGCTATAAATTGCCTTTTATATTAGCCCATCCAGCCTGACGTTCCCAACAATAAAATTGATCGCGCATTTTATTTTTTAACAACCTTTATTTCTCCCCACTAGCTTCATTCATAGGCCAAATACAACAAGAAAGTACTAGAAACTCGATTAATATTTTTTTTATGAAAAAGTTAAAGTGTAACAACTGTAAAGGATAAGTAGTTTAACCCCTTCAGACCCAACTCAAATATTTTGACTAAAAAAATTTTTTTCATGTTCTATATATTTACAAAAACATGGGAAAAATATTTCCTAATTGTAATTTTATTGGCAATTTTAAATTGTGTCCAATATATTGGACATCGGGTCTCAATAGGCATATTTTTTACAAATTATTCTACTGATAAGGATTTGGATAAATAAATAAAATACACATTAGTAATATTTTTTGAATTGATAATAAACAAATTTACATCATACAAAGTTACCAATAATAAATATTGAACAAAATTTAACTGTGAAATAATACTTATAAAACAATTCCTTTCTTTTGTAATGCATAAGTGGCATTTGCATTTAACACAATAAAATTTAGGTTTTTTTTTTTCGCAACCTTTCATTTTGCATCTACTTGCATCTTTTTTATCATCAATATCTGGAAAATGTTCAAATCCATCATTCCTAACATCGGAATTTGGTCTCACGATAAGGATCTGCTTTCTTTGCAAGGGGTTCTTCACTACTGGATTCTTTTAGACTAGTTCTTCCTCTTTTTTTTTTCTTTCTATTTCTGAGGTAAAACTTTCATCAATTTGCATTTTAAAATCTAAAAGATTTTAACATATTGTTTATCAAAATAATAATCATAAAAAGTCAATAATTAAATTCCTCTATAGAATAGAGGTATTAGAAATAAGACCCGATGTCCAATATGTTGGACATCCATATTTATTTGAAAATACAGTAACCAGGAAAACAAATTTTTTTTCTGTCACAAACATAACTTCTAAAGGCTTGGCTACTTAAAATTAATTGTTTCACTTCTATACATGCAAAATTAAATCTATGAGACGTATTAGTCATGGTTTTAATATGAAACAGAATATCAAAATGGATGTTCAAAGCGCTAGAAATTTAAGTAAGAAAACTAAAAAGGCTTCACAATTGAAAGGTTAATACCTAAAATCATTATTAAAATCGATTTTTCTGCCAAAGAATATCACTCCATGGAGATATAGCATTTGAAATAGGCATGTCCATATATTGGACCAGTGGGTCTGAAGGGGTTAAAAAGTAAGTTGTTTGTATAACATATATAGCAGCCCAACATAACTTGCACTGAATATATAAAGGCTACGCCCGGCTGATCAATGTTGCCAGCAGTTTTATTAAATAATTAAATCTATTATTTTTGTTTACTGGCAACACTGGGGTAACCACTGAATTACCTTTTGAGTTTCCTTCTATCCTGTCTTGCCTCACACGTAATTTAGTGTGGTGACAACACAGTTTTGATTGCCTCTTATTTCTTATTTCATCAAAGAAACTATAGAATATTAATTAATTTTCTATTCGAGGTAATTATAGAGTTATTATTTATGGTACTTTCCTGAAATTAAAAATATCGATATTTTTGATATAAAATGTTTCTCCATATATTGATATTCTCGATACGTTAATTTTGTTAGGTTTAGAAAAAAAACAATTATTAACGATTAAAGCTTTTAATGAAAAATTATTATAAAACAATAAATGTGTTATATCTATCTAACATAACGGCATAAAGGAAGCTATATCACACAAAATACAATCAAAACCGATTTAAATTTTCGTGTTTGACGTATGTATATTCTGAGAGATAAGAGCCTAAATGGTGTCATGTTGGTGCCTTTTATTCTCCATTTTGCTGATCCCCACATACGTTCCACCTGTTGTGTGTTAGCTCCAGTAATTGGATGAAAAAATGGTAACTGTGGTTAACAGTAAAATGTGAGAATCCTGCCTTTTCAAGATCTTGGTTTTTCCGCTTTCCAACAGTCCGACATACATAATTGATGAACCTCAATATGTTTTCGATGGCATTCAATGTTATCTGGAGTAACTATCTGGAATTTTCACTAGGAATCGTCCATTGGTCTCACGGCAAAGTCCACCAAAAACCCACTGTTCAGGTAACACTTTAGCGTACCGCTTTCCGAACTTAAATAAACTCTCGTCTATTTCAACCACAAAACCATTTCCACCAATTTTGCCAACATTTTTCTTCTTGAGAGCATTGACGGTTACTTCCCTCATGAAAAATTCCAATCTACTGTTGTATTTTTATTCATTCCCAATTGCCTTTCACAAAAATCAACCGTGAAGCTCTTCACAGCAAAGGTATATAAAGCGAATTGCAGTAGCAATGTCATTCTGCTTCCTCAAACCAAGTACCAGTACGTAAACCTACCTTGGTTTTGCAAGAGTTGCATTTCCAAAATGGTTTTTCGTCAGAAAATAATTCTTCATACAATGACCTTTGTCACACTGTCGTTCATTATGCAACAGTCCCTTACTTTTAAAAAAGTAATTCCACTCTTTTCTCTGTTGGTTAATACCACAGTAACATTTTATAAGACTATGAAAGTAGGACGACTCTACTGAACACAGAGAATACTAAAAAACTAATGGCGGTATATTTATTACAGTGTGGATTTTGGAATTCCCGGTGTTCATTCATATCGAAACAGTAGCGATATCGTATCGAAATATCGATATAAACCCGAAATATCGATATTTTCCAGTCGAGGTCCCCATAACAGGAGTTATTATTTATTTATTATAGATATCAATTCTGTTTCTCACATCGTGCTCTATTTTACCCCCTGGTACAGTTCAACATTATCGATCCGGCTTTATACATTAGCAAAGGAAGCAGCAAGATTCAACAACACTAATCCCCGAATTCTCACTTCTTAACGCTCTCAAATACACTAAATACATAAATGGGACAGAGAATGGACAATTCTACAGCTTACTTCAATACAAACCAAATATAACTCACAACAACTCCAACATTAAGGGCCACCGTCACAAATGCACGTAACTTCTTAAGGATCATGGACAGGCAGGACATAATTAACAAGGTTTAAAACTTAAGACAATGACAAATGTTCTTTCTTCACACAGACAACACAAACGTTTTTAAATAAACTCAACTTTTAATCAAAACTGACCTTAGAGTTTTGTTTATATAGATTAAAGTACCTCATTTTCGTGCATTACGTTTAAGCAGTGGACATTTTTAGCAGATTTCCCTTAGGGGAAATCAGCTATTGAGGTCGTACTCATGACGTGATTTTCGAAAGTTTTCTTCAAATGTCCATCGATCCTACCCAGGGGATGACAGAAATGAGGTATGTTCAAAACTGTGCGATCGCAATTTTTGTTTTATCGTTACCAAACTTGATATATAATCGTTTTATACAAAAAGGCAGATCAAGTTCGTTAACAGCTGAAATCGGGCCAGAGGGAGAGGGGGAGAATTTCGAAAAGTCTTAATATCTGCGTTATTATCCGTTGAATCGAAAATTTGTATAGAACCATTATAATTGCAAATTTAATGTTTTATAAATGTTGTTAGTTACAGTTTTTCACTATCTCGATTATTAACTGAGATATTCGCATTTTTAAGTTTTCGGTCTTCAGTATAGCCCCACTCCTACACATCTCATATTAACAATATTCTTTTATGTTATGAAGCACTTTATTTGAAGCTTAAATACTAAATATTGTTGTCATTGAACTTTTTATTTGAGATTGCATGAGATAAATCCAAAAACGCGACGCACGTGAAAAATCTGCTTAGTTAACGCAGCCCCTGCGTGACGGACTTTTTGTATTAATTGACTCAGCCATTTTATACCAAGATAAAAGTAAGACTATTTAGGTCTTCTTAAGTTTAACTATATACGGTTGCATTAGTTGACTTCGGTTTACCATTTCCATCGCCACGATAATAACATTCCTAGGTTGGCAGACATGCACAGGTGTCTTCAGGGTTAAAAAAAACGGGAGCAATTGGTAGTATTAAGACATCACAACCGGTTGATTATGTCGGACCACCCCTACCTGCAACAGGTCATCAGCAACCCTTGTCATTCAGCTGGAGACATCTCAATTTTCTGAGGTTCACCCCCTTTTCTTGTAGACATATTTTTTTGGGTGCTATCCCTAGCTCAAGGAAGGAGTAAATTGCATGTTGAATTATAAATTATGCGTCACGCCATTGAATTTGAAATGATAATGTGTCCCAAAGAAAGAAAATTGATCCCAGAACCTCCATTGCTACAGAGGTTTCAAGCCTGTTTCATATGAAATCATGGCTTCAGTATATTTCCCTTGAGGCCAATCAGCAAGCTCTCATCACGAATCCCTCCAGTTTCACTTGGGGGTGTAAAAGATGTCTAAGGTCATAATGCCAACCGTATATATATATATATATATATATATATATATATATATATATATATATATATATGTACTATTGCTATATCAGGTTCTAGAAACTATCGCAGGTAAATATTCCATCTATTTGGAAAAATACTTTCCTTGTCTTCGTCCACCGACATTGCCCCATGAACTTTATTGCTTTCAAATCTTACAGTAGACAAACAGTTTCTAACCCCCTTAAAATTTCATGTAGTCAATGATAGGATTGTAAGATTTTGATAACTCGTACCTATCAGTCAAAGTTGCGGTATTTCTATTCTGATTTCTAAAAACACAAAAATAATTAATTTATTTGGTGTCTTAATCATACCAATATAATCTATAAACATAAAAATGAATCCCGAATTCTCCGGTAATTATGAAACAAACAAAATAAGAATTTTGCGTGAAACATTAGAAAATTCAAGAAAACTTAACGACCATATTAACTTTTTTAATGCCTGAAGCAATATTTCGTTTCTAATTGGTTTTTCGGTAAAATGCACACATAACTTTATTATTAAGAGTAACTTTTATCATAAATACTTTTGCTATATAACAAAGTATAAACGAGATATACGCTAAAAACTATAGCCGGAATCAACAACTTTATTTTGCACATACGACTGAACCGAAAAACAGAGCTAATTATGTGAATTAGCATCAGCTCCTCCATGAAAATAACATTTCCGGGAGCTAGTAGATGTGGGCATTCTAAGGGATGAAATGAAATATTGCCATTCATTATTTATTTTTCGTCAAAAGTTTACATTACAGAAGTTGTTTATTTTGATATTAATATATTATATTATTTATTAACGTCCACTTTTTCCAACTTAGGTTAATTGGGACGGGTTATCTACAGGTTACCACCCTTTTCTAGCCAGTGTGGGATTTTAGGATGTTATTTAATGAATTCCGTCACTAGATAATTTCCTTTGCCCAGGCGAGAATCGAACTAGCCACTCTAGGTTTACCATGTGAGATAAAGATCAACGCTTTAACTCGCATGGCTAACCTGAGCCCCTATTTTGATATTTAATGTAACATTTATTATAATATATAATATCACATGGAATAGTATTTAGTGTATATCATGTTTTTGCTGCGTTATACAGCAAAAGTGTATTTTGATATTTAATGTAACTTTTTTTGTACACACTTTTGTCGTATAAAGCAGTAAAAACATGATTTGCACTAAATACTATTCCATGTGACTAATTTTATTAGATATAGGCATATTATTAAAAATGATCTTGTTATGTTATTATTCTCCCTCCCTACCGCATTTGTTATTTATTTTTACTAGGAAATAAGTTTATTA
Source organism: Riptortus pedestris (assembly GCA_019009955.1). Classification (NCBI taxonomy): domain Eukaryota; kingdom Metazoa; phylum Arthropoda; class Insecta; order Hemiptera; family Alydidae; genus Riptortus; species Riptortus pedestris. The sequence continues at coordinate 6,296,363 of CM032230.1, read as the reverse complement.
TTTATTGCTAATAAAAATGTATACTATAATAGCATTTCGATTATTTAATTTTTATATGTATTATTATAACTCGTGCTGATTTTGCACAAGTGACAGCGGAAGTTGTGGGGAATCAAACCCTTTAATTCTACAATATATTATCTTATTTCCTCCGATATGTTGACGTTATTGGAATTACTGTGTGCTATTTATAACTATTAGACGTTACTTGGTAATGTCATTATGAAAAATATGTGATTAAACTCAATGATTGTTTAAATTGTAATGCAGAAAGCCTTGCTATAATAATATCATCATTATTCAGTCAGTAATGTTTCCCAACAACTGTGGTTTCGCCAAGAACCTTACCTAGTAACAAATAAGTCATTTATTCTCCCAGAAAATACAATTTGAGGTAGCCCGCAGTTTGAGAAGCGAATCTTTGGTAAATGGAAAACCATAGAATGGAAATGAAGATACCAGTGAGTACGTTTCTTTGCTCTTCTAAAAGATTAAAAGCCCTTTTAATTCTTTGAAACTCGTGCATCGTTGTAATTAGTTTAAGAAAAAATATGGCCATAAAAGCCCATTTTAAAGAAGAGAAAGAACCATCAACGAACAGGAGGCAAAATTAGTGTTTTAATGAAGGCCATTAAGAAAACCCAAATTACCTTCTCCTTTTTTTTTATTATAGCTCCGAATGTTGATTGTAAATGATGTTTAATTACACGTGGTAAACAAACACAGCCGTAGATTGCCAGCGAGCTAATTGAAAGAGGTAATTCTTGAAGTAAGGAGTCGTTAGTGATCGAGCCTAGAATTTTAAGCAGCTGAGCCCAGAAGATGGGCAATCTTAGAATCGGGTCATGAAGCTTTCCATCCAATAGAAATCCTATAAGAAAACCCTTAACAAAAGCATAATTCGTTGACCAAAATAATAAAAACTACGTGAGACATGGCTGCGTAAATTAAGGAGATTTTCCATGAGATGGTATGACACGTTATTGTCTCTTCTCACCATACAGTTGATATTTCCAAGTAAGAATCGGATAATTACATTGAAGCCTGAGAAGAAGCACAACTAACAAGCCTAATATTTGAGCTCCGAAAAAATGAATAGAGCAACAATTGCACACCATCAGTATGCCATAACAACATTGGTAATGTAAATTTTTCGACCATACATAACTAATGAGTGATTTCGAATTTTAATTATTTCCACTTCCCCAAGGCAGATTTAAGCCATTGCCTAATGCTATCTTTAGTCAGCCATGAAACAGGTAAATATCGAGTTTGTGTTTAGCAAATAAAAATCATATAGTTTAGAACGTAAAATCTTAATGGATGACGTCACAACGAAAATATTTTCACATCTCACACAGTAAAATTTCAGGGAAGACGGTATTAGGCATTTATGCTTTGAATAAAGTGGTTCATGATTTAACAGATAGATAGATAAGATAGATAGATAAAGTATACATTTTTTACAGGTCCGAATTTTTCCAAAAAAAATAAAAGAAAAATTAAAACACTAGGTAGGTACAATACTTCTCTAAAGTAATACAATAATATTGGTGATTGATAAAATTAATAATTTGGCTATCATTAGTATATCAATAAACAAAGAATTACATTATAGTTAAAATAGCTTACTCAACATTGGGTGATCTTCAAATTTGATACATAAGTAATCTTAAATTAATAGAAACAAAAATAAAAGTAAAGAAATAGAAAGAAAGAAAATAAAATAAAAATAAATAAGAACATAAAATTTCATTAATCTGCTTATATTAAAGAAAAAATAAATAAAATAATATAATTAAATAAAAATATAGTAATAAGTAAATGAAATAAAAATTATTTGTATAATAATAGACAAAATAAAAAGACAATTCTTCTAAATTCTTCTTCAATTCCGAAGGCCCAATACCGTACTAATTATGAAAATAAATAGATAAATATAATATATAAATAATAGTAATAAATGAAATATTTACAACTTGTGTAGGAAGTGATAAATTAATCAATCATTGTGAAAGCTCGTACTTTAAGCGCATTAATAACAAATTTATAGGTATCAAAGGCCTTAGATTTGTCTTCTATTGTGAAAGTTGCTTGAGTTGTATATATGGTGAATCGGTAGAGTTGATATGTTTGGAGATGAATGCATTTCTGATGTGGCTATACATAGGGCAGCGGAAGAAGAAGTGGTGGAGTGGTTTCCTCTTCATACAGATTGCAAATGCTGCATAATTCCTCACAGTTAAGCTTGTATGCACTGCCATTCCAATAAATTTTGAGAGTTGGTTCAAGACTTAATAAGCTTATTGTCAATATCACATTAGTTGGAATGGAGGTGTACTGATAGCTGAAAATTAAACAAAATCTAAATATCTCAGTTAATATTCCCGATAGAGAAAATATTTATATAACAACACTTACTAATTTGCAGATTTTTAATTAATTAAGTTTTTTTTTTTTCTTTTTTTTTTTTTTTACAATTTTTCGATCAGATTTATAACGTAGATATTTCGAATTTTTGAAATCTACAACCCCTTTAAACCCATCCTCTCACTGATCTGTTTCAGCCGTTAACGAACTTGATATTTAGTTTCACATAAAACGGTTTAATATCGAAATTTGCAAGGATCAAACAAAATTGCGACCGCTGGAGTGGTAAAAGGCAAGTATATATAATTTAAACGGACCTTATTTTCGTCATCTATTAGGCAGAATTGATGCACATTTGAGGACATTTTTCGAAAATCGCATCATGAGTACGACCTGAATAGCTGATTTTCCTTAAGGGAAATCAGCTAAATAACGTCCGACTAGTTTTATATTGGAGGACGATTCATAGACGCATAATAACACAACTTGACTCCTATAGTGAGGTAATGTGGAAAGATAGGAGCCCAGCAGAGGCAGAGGGTGGTGGATAGGACTTGCGGATGCTTGGGAGACAATCGGAAACCATAGTCATATTGCAGCTTCATTGGTTCCTCTTCGTGACCCAATTAAAACGGGGAAAAATGGAAAACTTCTGACGTCAAGCAAATCGTGAAGTTAAGTTTCCATTTAAGAAATGAAAAGACCCAAGACGAAAGGAGGGAAAAAAAAGTTCAGTAACAGTTAGAGAGTGGCTTCGTTTATTCGTTGGCAGTAGAGAGAGAGAGAGAGAGAGAGAGAGAGAGAGAGAGGGAAGTGAGTAGATTGGAAGAGGAAATGAGAACTGTAGAAGCAATTGGAATTGGGCTAGATGACGGAATTAGTTGGTGACAGAAACTTTCTTCATTATTACAACTAGTCACTCTAGAACCACTTCTCTCTCATGACGTACTTAAGTCTTTCCTGCCACTGGACGAATCAAATTTCGAAATAAACGAAATAGGTTATTTAGACTTATTTTCTATTCTCTTTTTAACCTACATGACAGACTCAAATCATACTTGCATAAATTCAAAATTAAGAACACAAAGAGTTGTCCGTTTGGCCACTGCGCTGAGCAAACATAATCACTGCTGGAGTCCCGACATATGAGACTACTGACGTCTCATTAAACATTTGTTTAATAGGTATAGAAAAGACACTAGATCATAGAAAACCAGGAAAAATAGAAAAAGAAAAAACTTTTCAAATTATATCACATAAAAGCTTGATCAGATATTCAATGTTTCTCACTCATCCCAGCCCACTTGCTTTACTTCTGCTTATGGTAAAATTTTCTTTATTAGTATTGCAAGGTGATATAAAGTCCATCCCGCAAAGGCTGGGAAAACTTTCTTTCATGAGGTTTTACAATAGATAAGTGTACATACTGGTAACACTTAACACCACCATTAATATTAAGCTGATAAATACTAACGGTAATAAGAAATCATCCAGTTAATTTTAATATCTCCTCAAAGGAAAGCGACTAAACTGTAAACAAACCGGCCTGTGAACCTCTCAGGACAGAACCGATAGATAGACATTTTCTTCACAGGAAAGAAAAACAATTACTAAAATAAATCTGATTATAAAATATTAACTGCATTGAATATTATTTACTATATCTAGTATTCTAAATTATAATGAATCAGAATACGTTTTACCTCAATAACTCAAATTTCAGTAGTCTAATATCTTAAGACGGGGGGGAGGGGGTCAATGGACATCTTTGCATTTACCCGTATACAGAAGGTCTCTTGAAAACTTAAGTCAGAATATTGTTTATGTGATATCAGTAGAAGTGGAAAAAAAATTGCGACCGCTAGAGCATTAACAGACATATATATATATATATATATATATATATATATATATATATATATATATATATATATATATAAATTTGAACGGACCTCATTTTCGTCATCTCCTGGGTAGGATCGATGGACTTTTGTAGAAATGTTTCCAAAATTGCGTCATGAGTACGATCTCAATATCAGATTTTCCATAAAGGAAATCTGCTAAAATCATCTGTAGTTTTTGGTGGTAGTGAGTGTAATATTGAAGCCAATGGTGTAGTATAGTAGTAATGAAGTAGTTAGTGGGGTGTAGATATAGATGTTGCAGCTGTCCATTATCTAGCCCTACCTCGCTGATGCTCCTTTAATACCTCTAATCACTCAATCCTCTACCTCCTTGCTCTAACCTCTCTATCTGTCTCTTTGGGATAACCTCTCTATCTCCCCCGAACCTCCTCTTTAGTACCTTACTCGAGCTTGAAAGTGGAGCTTGTATCCCTAATAATCAGCTGGTAGGAAGATCTATTCTTCACTTAGCTAATAGACCTTGAGGTGGCTGTGTTGATTTGAAATCAAGAACTAACCTGATTCCTAATATACATGGTCTACGGCCACATACTATTGTAAGGACGTGATAGGTTCTCCCAAACTGGTACTGACATCTATATATATATATATATATATATATATATATATATATATATATACAAAAAAAGATATATATATATATATATATATATATAAATTAGAAAATATAAATATTGATTAAGCAGCCAATAAGTAAATAGACCAACAAATATTAAAACTTAATACATAGTCAATAATTGTTCTGTAAGCACAATATAATTAATTTACTTAATCGAGTAGTTGAGTGGTTGTTAGTTTAGTTCACTCAATCTAATCAAAACCAAACTCGGTATGTCAATTAGCATGAATTCTTCCATGATTATAAGCTATATTAACAATTTTAGGTTAGAACGGGAATGGGGGTTATAAGGGAGGCCTCAAATAAAAATTCGCGATATTTCATTGTCTATTTGTTTTTCGACAAACATGCACATAACAAAAGTTGTTTACTTTGATATTTAGATTAACTTTTGTTTTATACATTTCTCCAGGAACAATGTGTGGAGCAAGTAATTTGCGTAGAAATATTCATATGCTCAACAATTCATTCCAATTTGAACTAGGTACCTCACCTGGAAAAATTAATTCAAATCTATGATAATATTTTGTCCTTAATAACTGAAATCTATGCATAATGCCCAGGAGACGGGAAATATGACAATTTGGAGGACAGCGAAGACTTGCATAAAAAATTAATTTTATTATTAACAAATGCCAACAACGGCAACAAAGCCTTGCCAAAAAAATACCATCACCATTCAGCCTCAAATGAATTCCCGGGCGAAGCCGGGTATCTGAGCTAGTATCTATATATATTTGTCTGTTAACGCTCTACCGGTCGCAATTTTTGGTTGATCATTACCAAACTCGATATTTAAACGTTTAATGCAAAAAGACACATCAAGTTAGTTGGCTGAAATCGGACCAGTGGGAGGGATTTTCGGATTAGAGGGGGGATTTTCGAAAATTCGATATATCTCCGTTACCGTACGTCGGATCAATACAGTGTTCAGAACCAATCTTATTGCTAATTCAATGCACAATAAATATTGTTATACATTTATTCTCTATCTTGAATATTAACCGAGACATTTGCCTATTTATTAAATGTAGGCGAATAACGGACGAGCGAGTTTCCCGGCAAAACCTAGTTTGCCCTTTTCCGTAACTGTTCGGCTCTCATATGGAGATTTCTCTATTATATAACTTCACGTGGGAAATCTGCTTAGTTGACGTAGCCCCTGCGTGACGGACCTTTTAGAAATCAGGAAAACATAACCAATTAACTAACATATGTTTTTTGTTGAATTGTTTACGGTGCAGCGGCAACATAATTTGATTATTATAAATTACAATTATTAGCAGATTTCCCTTAAGGGAAATCAGCTATTGAGGTTGTACTCATGACGGAATTTTCGACATTTTTCTTCAAATGTCCATCGATCCTACCTAGTAGATGACGAAAATGAGGTCCGTTCAAAACTGTATATATCTATATATATATATATATATATATATATATATATATATATATATATATATATATATATATATTTGTCTGTTACCGCTCTAGCGGTCGCAATTTGTGTTTAATCCTTACCAAACTTCATATTTAAGCGTTTTATGTAAAAAGAAAGATCAAGTTCGTTAACGGCTGAAATCGGACCAGTGGGAGGGGGGGGTTTAGAGAGGAGGATTTTCGAAAATTCGAAATATCTCCGTTACTATACGTCGGATCAAAAAATTATACAAAAACAAACTTATTACAAATTAAATTTACTATAAATATTGTTATATACATTTATTCTCTATCTTGAATATTAACCGAGATATTTGCATTTTTCAGTTTTCACCAAACCGCTACTTCTACTCATGTTACGTAAACAATACTCTGATACCTAATAAATCACATTATTAGAAGTTTAAATTCCAAAAACTGTATTCAAGAGACCTTTATTATACAAGATACATGCAAATATATCCTGGTGCCCCCCCCCCCATCTTAAAGTTTTGGACTACTAAAATTTCATTGATTGAGATAACAATTATTCTGACTCATTATTAATTACAGTACTAGATATACTTAGTAAATAGTTCTCAATAAAATTAATGTGTTATATTCTGATATATTTCAGTAATTGTTTTTCTTTCCGGTGTGAGGCGGGACCCGTTTGTTTACATTTCTAACCTAACGCTTCCTGTCGGCAGGCTATTGAAATTGGATGAAACATTTCTTATTTCCGTTTGTATTTATTCACGGTGTTGTGTTAGCAGTATGTATATTTATCTATTACTAAACTTCACGGGGGAAATCTGCTTAGTTTACGCAGCCCCTGCGTGACGGACTTTTTTTTAGTATAATTCGGTTTTTGGGCTAGGACTTATTATTCCATGTTATCCATTACTAGTGCTTGGGGTTTACTTTTCTTCCCTATTCAGTGTGACATGATCTGGAAATAAGATAGAAATGTAAAATAAAATGCACCAGCCAGGGCTGTTTAAAGCAAATGGTGGAAAGCACTACCCGCAAAACAAATCATATCACTCGAGTTCTAGGTAAAAATCCGATCACTAAATGTGGGAATTTACTGAATGCTGTAAACAAGGAAGTACGTATAACTCGCTCAAGATTTAAGCTACGAAATGTATAGGATAACAATTGTTGAGCAGCAATAAACAATATTGCTTCTATTATATGTTTTAATCCGACTATCACTATTTCATATTCTTTCACACTATTTACTCCTCCCATCATAATCTTGGCCCGATATAAAAGACGATGTTATCTTTAGTAATAAATGAAACTGATTAATAGTATAGCTCAAATAAAAATTTATGAGTAGAGATAAAACCTTAAATAACGACGTCATCACACAATGTATTTGCACGTATCTCACCTAGAAAAGATTTGTTGAAAACAATATTTCGCATTTAACGTTATAAGATGTATTCCCTTATTATCAAGGTACAATAGTTATAAAATGGGGACTTACTAAATGCACCCATTACAATTTCTTGATGCGACTCTTGGAAATGGAAATTTCAAGATACTTTTTCGTTTCATGGAATTAAAACGCTATCAACAATTTTTTGGGTTTGGTGTCTGTTTGTATGTTCGTTAACTTTTCACCCGCTAGGCTCCTCACCTGAATTTTATGAGTCTTGGTACGCGCATTACTACTAAACCAACTCAAACTTTAGACTATACAGATATTCTCAAAGCCAAACAAGAGTTGGGAATCATAAAAAAAACCTGAAATGAAAGAAACGTGATAAATTTCCGTTTGTTATTGATTTATTGCGAGTTATGTAAGTAGCAAAAGTTGTTTATTTTATTTTTTAGCGTTACGGTTGTTATATACACTTTTGTCCTATAAACGAGATATTCCCTAAAATCAAAATCCAGAGCTACAATTTTATTGGGCACTAATGGCTTTTGGTGGGAAAGTGGTAGAGTATGCGCAGTAAGGACGAGTACTATCAACGATTATTATTAACTTTGTCCACCTTGTTCTGAATAATGATGAAGAATTCACAGAGAATTGGTTTTCTTTTGACTAATTATTTATATATTAACGTCTACCTTTTGTTACTGTGGCTATTCGGGACGGTTTATCTACAGGTGGCCTCCTTTTTCTAACCAGGGGGGAGGCTATTATTTTTATGATTCACGATTATTCTGCAAGACCAAAGAAACTTAAAGATGTAAAAGCTATGAATGCAACAGAAATTAACATTGGTATAAGAGAATTTTTTCTCAACAAATTTGTACTATATGTACTACATAGATATTCAGGTATAAATCCGAAACAGGGAAATGTAAAAATATTGTGCTTAGCTAAGCGTCTTCTAATACAGTCATCATTAATACTCTAATGATTTCTGGAGCGAAGCTGAGTACCTTAGCTAGTATGTACAAATATATAAGTTTGATCGGACATCCTCAACAGAATATGTTTTAACGTTTTGTAAAAAGGTATAGAGCTTGTAACTGCTAAACTAAAAAGATTCCTTCACGCAGGGGCTGCGTAAACTAGCTTTCGCAGCAGCAGCTAGGGGCTGCGGAAACCGCCGAAATATCTTTCGGGAACCATAGTTTGTCCATTACACTTTATACAAATGCAAATCTCTCTTTAAATATTGTAATATTCAAGATAAGAATAAATGTATAAAACAATATTTATAGTAAATTTAATTTGCAATAGGATTGGTTCTATACAATTTTTCGACCCGACGTATAGTAACGGAGATATTTCGAATTTTCGAAATTCTCCCCTCTAAACCCCCCCCCCTCCCCGATTTCAGCCGTTAACGAACTTGATCTTCCTTTTTACATAAAACGATTAAATACCGAGTTTGGTGACGATTAAACAAAAATTGCAACCGCTAGAGTGTTAACGGACAAATATATATATATAGTTTTGAACTGACCTCATTTTCGTCATTTCCTGGGTAGGATGGATGGAGATTTGAAGACAATACCCCCCGGTATTGGTAGATTTTGAGAACCCCTGAAGTGAGATACATGCCAATATATTTTATCGAACACCCACTTATCACATACACCTCAGATTTTAGCAGATTTCCCTTAAGGGAAATCAGCTATTGAAGTCGTACTCATGACGCGAGTTTCGAAAAATTTCTTCAAATGTCCACCGATCCTACCCAGGAGATGACGAAAATGAGGTCCGTTCAAAATTTTATATATATATATATATATATACGCTCTAGCGGTCGCAATTTATGGTGGAGCGTTACAAAACTCGGAAGTTAATTACTTTAGGTAACAAGACAGAGCACGGTGAAGATCAATGGCTGAAATCGGACCAGTGGGAGGGGGGGTTTAGAGGGGGGGATTTTCGGAAAATTCGAAATATCTCCGTTATTATGCGCCGGATCGAAAAATTGTATAAAAACAATCTTATTGGAAATTAAATTTACTATAAATATTGTTCTATACATGTATTCTGTATCTTGATTATTAACCGAGATATTTGCATTTGTATTCTGCATTGGTCGGCAGGAGTGAGCTGTTTGGTACTTTCCGAAGAGAGCTCTGGCGGACGTTTTCGTAACTATTCGTCCCTCGTGTTCACCCCTAAGGGAAATCAGCTAATAAATATCATATGGACAATGATGTGACTGGGAGTTTATTCTACTGACATAAATGACTAACCTTTAGATATATAACGCTGATAGTTGTAGTCTGAAATGAAGAAACTTGGTTTCTGTGGGAATCGAATCGCGTTTTCATGTCGCCGAACCCTGTGCAGCCATTGCCTTTCAAAATGGAATTAAATACTGATGAGATTATGCCAGTGGTAGGCGGGCACGCGGCCAGCTGATTATCTCTGCTCCGGAGATCGCGTGATGATAACACTGTTATTTAATCACTGATATTAGTATCAATCGTGGATATGCTATACAAGCCTACCAGCCATAACATCCTCACCTCTCGATTGAATTAACACCATCAGAATCGCCTCCTACTTAATAGATCATTTTTAACATGTTAGCAGATTTCTCTCAAGGAAAATCTGCTATTGAGGTTGCACTCATAACGAGATTTTCGAAAAATGTCTTCGAATCTCAGTCCTTCCTAGATAATAGATGGTGACAAGGAGATCCGTTCAAAATTATATATACATTTATCCATCTATATATTTGACTGCTACCGCTCAATGTTTTACTTATCTTTATCAAACTCGATATATAAGCGTCTTATGTAAAACTAAAGATCGAGTTCGTTAGTGGCTGAAATGGAACCGGGGAGAGAGAGTTGCTTGAAGTAGGGAAATTTCCAATATTTGAAATACCTCTGTTATTATACCTCAGATCGAAAAATTATATAACACCTTTCTTACTTAAAATAAAATGTATTATAAATATTGTGATATACATTTATTCTTTATCTTTAATATTAACAGAGATATTAATATTTTAAATTTTTTCAGCCTTCAGTAATTTTTGTTTACTTTGAATTAGAGAATATGTGGTGAAATGAGATCACTAGCGTGTTATACCTGCACGTGGGAAATCTGCTTAGTAATCTCTTTTGGGCGGACATTATTTTCTATCATGTTTGGTTTCCTTAAATGGGGATTCAAAAGGGTATAAACAAAAAATCGTGAATTAAAAAAAAAATGTAAAAAAATTGGTTAGGACTTTACTTAGGATTTTGTAGCATATTTAGTATCTGGCGAGTCCCTTTTCAGTGACCAGCAGTACTAACATGTTGCTGAACTTTCCTTGGTCCCGTCTTTCCATGTGTAATATAACCTGGCGTAAACGCTCACCATTTTCATAACGCTGCCAAGGTTTGGTGGAAAACATTCTAGGTGTAAGTCGAGGAAGTGAACTTTTAAAGACATATTCATAAAATGCATAGTACGTTAAAATATGGAGTTTGGTAACGATCAAATCAAAATTGTGACTGCTAGAGCGTTAACAGAAAAATATATATGCCGGGTGTCCTAAGTTCCTGTGCCATCGCCCTTAAAATCGCCAATTGTATTAATAAAAGGCTGAGACATGGTGTCACAATAATATTTTTCAGGAAAGGCACATTTTATTTAAAAATGCAGTGACATAAAATTTGTAGCCAACAATGTTATTTTGAACCAAGTCTACGGGAAAAGGAATGGATAAATAATAAAATGAATCTGAAATAAAATGAAAACAATTTAAAACTAAATAACTCAAAAGTATTCTTGAATGAATCCCAAAAATATTTTCTTCAAAGAGCATCAACATAAAAAAACGTTCTTAGAATTAATTTATATTAAACTAATTAAGTAGGAATTATTTGTAAAAGAAATACATTTTCCACCTGCATAGCTTCATTTTTTTGTTTGCACTACAACACTTACAAACTAGTATCCACAAATGTTCGAACATGCGTCCTTTCTCATTTATGCACTTCATAAGGCGTTTTATTTTTGCAATAAAGTATGCCGGAAGGAAAAATGTATTCATTTTATAAATAATTAATGCGTGATTAGTTTAAAACAAAAAATTCCAACAACGTTTTTTGTTATGTTTATGTTCTCTAAAGTAAACACTTTTGGTACTCATTCAAGAATACTTTTGAGTCATTCTATTTTTTTTTTATTTATTTATTTTTTTTTTTAGAATCCGTTTCTTTTCCGGTAAACCTATTTCAAGGATAATTTTGTTGGCTACACCTATTATGTCCCAGCATTTTTCAATAAAACGTGCATTTTCTGAAATGAATATCTGTTTATTTTACAGCTATCGTATGTATAAAATCGAAAAATTCACCGATGAAAACTTGTTTTAGCGTTTGATTTTTTATAAGAGTCCATCATAAAAAGTATGGCACTCTATTGGAAATTTCACAGTTATGGTCGCTGGAGAAGGTTAGGAGGTTGAATATGGACTGAAAAGATTCTTCAGGAGTCACAATTATGGCACACCAAGTCTCAGCCTTTTATTAATACAATCATATTGGTTGCATGCGATGTGTGGAACGAATATTATTGCAAATTTAATGTTCCGTGAATATTGTTTTGTTCATGTTTTCTCTATTTTAATATTTTCCGAGATATTGAGATTTTTTTTAGATTTCAGCCTTTAGTTAACCCACACATGAAAATGCCATTTCACTTAAAAAAATAAGAGAATATACCATGAAATGTCTTTTTCCAGGCATAATTACCAAATATTGTTTTCAACGCGCCTTTATTGAGTGAGATACATGCCAATAGTTAGTGTGATGACGTAATCAATTATGATTTTATCGATCGCCCACTTATCCCGTGCACTTCAGATTTTCAGGAATTTATGTACAGAGATGAGAGTAGTTTATTGTTATACCAGCACGTGGGAATCTGCTTAGTTTACGCAGCGTCTGCGTGACAGACTTTTTATTTATACTTGGTGGAACTAATGTCTAAATGTAATTACAGAGTGACTACCTTAATAATACATTCCTGAAGATGATTCATTGCTTTCATCGTTGGTAGGGCCGGTGAATTCCTTCTATTACAGCACTCAGCTATTCACGACATGTTAGTCTCACATAAATTGTTGTCAGATTTATGTGTTGTGCACCCCCCCCCTCTCCCCGGGTCACCCCCACCACCACCATGTGAGCCTCGGAGTCATTATGAAAACAATTACCCGTGGGCGTCGTCCCTCGGAGGGCCAATAATTGCTCATGAATATTGAGGGGAGGTTATTAATAAACAATTGTTGTGGGTACCTGGGACTAATGGCGACGGACATTGGAGGGCCTACCTGGGGGCACCGGCTCGTTATGTCTTAATATCCACCTCGACGGGCAGGACTTTCTCACACCTCAGGCAGTTATTCATTCTGGTTCTACTCATGGTGCGATTTGACTCATTCACTCAGGATATTTGACATGAGATTTTGAAAAATAAAGAAGAAAAGTCCTTCACGTGCCTAAATTAGACACATTTCCCAAGTGCTGGTTTAATGTAGTTGTAATTTCATGAGGATATCATCTCACCAAATATTCTCTACTTCTACGTAAAATAACGAAATGTTGTCTTTAAGAAGTACGAAGAAGATGGAAGGAGCCGACCGATGGAAGGACCGTTGGCGTCGGAAGTGCCTAGACTAAGGATCTAGCCCATTCTGACGTTCTCCTTTGATGTCGCTGCTCCTCTATAAAAGCGGCTCAGTTCGTCCCGAGAGTTAGTTTGTTCTCAGCTCTCTTCAAGTGAAAAACAGTGCGTTTAGTGCAGCTATAGTGAACAGTGCGTGTTAGTTGCAGTGCGGAGAAAGTGTTTTATGTGATGAACAGCATAGTGCCGTGTTTAACAAAGTAAGGTGCAGTGCCGTTATCTTTGCGGAGATCAGTGCAATACCGTGTTTTTGTGAACTTCAGTAATCGTGAGTGAGTTATTGGACTGTGTAATAAGAAGAACAGTGAAGCTATCAGTGCATACTGTGAGTAGTAGTTAATAATAATTAACCAAGTGAGTAGTGCATTGTTTAATAAATTTCGGAGTGATAAAACAACTCTAAAGCCTGTGTGTTTAATTTTCAATCCAAAATAACTCTAATATACAACGTTTATTACTGATTTTGTAAAAAACGTAGGAATATATTGGCTTTTATTTGTAACAATTATTGTTAGTCTCAATATTCTCTGCACAGTTATTATTTATCAGATCAAAAAAGTTCATTGCAGCTTGGATTTTTTTTTCCTCACTGACCAAGTTGGAGACGCCATTTGAATATAAGTTGGGAAAGTTATATTCATCACGTAGGATTTTTAAGTTTAATTTAATATCTGACGTGATGAACTGAAGTGGGGGCCGATGGAAAACTTTTAAGAGAAAATTTAATAAGATTGCGACAGAGGAATGAGGGAAATAGAGAAAGATTGCCCGAGAATAGGAAAAGAGAGAGGAGTGAGAGTGAGAGAGAGAGAGAGAGAGAGAGTGAGAGGGGGTGGAGGGGGAGAGGGAGAGAGGGAGAGAGAGAGAGAGAGAGAGGGAGAGCGATTACAGGGAAAGAATAACTCTTAACTCAAATCACAAAAACAAAGACAACTGTTATCGAAAAAGTTTTTCCATTTTTCTAAAACGAGGTCTGGGAGTAATTTATTCTTGGGTCCTCCCCTCGGCTGAGCCAACACGCGACTCTCACCAGACATCTTCTTCCCTTGCAGTAGCCAATATGTTTTTTTTTTTTTCTTTTTTGTTGTTTCCCGACTTTTTAATTTATTTTCGGCATACATTTTATACGTGTCATCTTTATTTTCCATTCAATGATTTGTTGCATAAATAGAATGAGGAACGCAAACAGAGAAGAGCACAATATAGAAAAGTCCGCCATGCGTCTGCTGCATAAACTAAGCAGGTTTCACACGTGCAGGTATGGCACAGTAGTAATATCTATTTCTAAGACGAAATTGGATGAGTAGAAGTGGGGGTTCAAATTAAAAGAGCATTAGAGAGTATTAGCTTGCTTAATATTTGAGTTAAGGCAACTATTGTAGAACACCAATAACACAACAAGATTGGTTCTATAATATTTCCATCTTTCTCATAATAACGGAGATATGAATGTACAAATTCCCCCCACTCTACCTCCCCACCCTAATTCTGCAATGGTTTGACCCATTGACTAATATGATCCACTCTACTCTTTGATTAGGAATTAGTGATAAATTTAATATCATTGTGGATAATATAAATTTACTAGTATACAGAAATTATTTTTAATATTGCTTTTATTTTATTTTTTTATTAATTTTTTTATAAAGGCAATTTAAATTGTTGTCATTAATACTAGTCTAAAGTTTATTTGTTGTTTTTTATAACTTGTATTTGTATTTAATGTTTATTTATCGTATTTTAATTTTTTTTTCTATAATTTTGTTTCTTTCCATTGTTAAGTTTTGAGCCGAATTGTAGCGGGTGCTCTTGTATAAAAAACATATAATATGATCTTTAGTGTTGAATGAAGATACCTCACACAGTAAAACTTCTACGAATAACTCGTTTAATATCTGTTACGGATAAATGTATAGAATTTCGTAACGATAAGGCATACATTTTTACCGCGAGAGCGTTAACAAACAAATTCATATATATATATATATATATATATATAAATATATAATTCTGCACTACGTGTGTATGCCACTGAACTCCTCCTAAGTGGCTGTGCCGATTTGAATGAATTTTTTCGAATGCCTTTGTGACGCCCTGGATCGTTTAGATTCACAAATCAGGCCGGCAGATGGAGCAGGAGTGGGGGTTGTAAGGGAGGCCTGAAATTAAATATAGCCATATTTCGTTTTGTATTGGTTTTTCGGCAAATATGCACAGGATAAAAGTTGTTTACTTTGTTATTTAGAGTAATTTTTCTTATATTCACTTTTGTCGTGTAAAAAAGTATAAACCAGATATACACTAAAAAATTAAAGTGGGAGCCAACAATTTTAGTGGGCCCTAACGACTGAACCGAACTTAACAAAACTCTATATATAAATTAGCATTAGTTCTTCCATGATTATAAGCTATATTAATTTTTTTAGGTTCGAACGATGGGTGTTATAAGGGAAGCCTGAATAAAAAATTCCCGATATTTCATTTTCAATTTGTTATTAGGCAAACGTGCACATAACATAACTTGTTTAAAGCAAACAAAAGTTGTTTTTTGTGTTATTAAAATTAGTTTTTTTTAAACATAATATTGTTATTAAATTTAATATCAAATCGCTTGAAATATCATGCAGGGAAATATCTGTTGGGTCCGCTAGTGTATATATATATAATTTTGAATGAGCCTCGATTTCGTAATTTCCTAGGTTGGGTCGATGGATATTAGTGGAAAAATCGCGTCAAGACTACAACGTCAATAGCAGATTTTCCATAAAGAAAATATGCTAAGACCAGACGTGAAGATGTGGGACTTAAATGAATGTGGAAAATGACAATGTACGTATAAGTCACATAATATTAGATGTGAGAAAAAATCTATAGAACAGTATGTTTGATGTGAATGACATAATTGTTTAACAGAGTTGTGCCTGTAACATGTTTTAATCCGACACATAATAAACAGATATTTTGAATTTTCGAATTCTCTTCATATTCATTGTCCTATTTCAGTCATTAATAAATGAATATGGTATCTTAAGTGTTCAGTGAAAGGATTAAACGAGTTTGGTATAGACCAAATAAACATTGTCGAATTAAGAACGTAAAATCTTTATTGATGACGATCACACTACGTATTTGTATGTATTTCTCACAGTAAAAAGTACAATGAATACAACATTATATTTAAGATTCGAATAAAATGATTCGTGATATATACAGCTTCAAATTTCAGAAATAGTATATAGAGCTAGATGTGAGTATCGCAGGGGCTGTGTGAACTAAGCAGATTTCCCACATGCTGGAATGATGCACTGGATATCTCATCTCACCATATAATTTCTATATCCAAGTAAACATTCTAAGAGAAAAAGTGAGGGGTTTACTGAAGGCTGAAAACATGAAAGCGAATATCTCGCATAATATTTAATTTAATTAAAAATGTATAGATCAACTATTGTAATCAAAAAGTGTTTAACAAGAATGGTGTAAATGTTTCGATCTGAGTCATAATATTGTTACGCTTTATTAAAAAAAAAACAGTAATAAACGTTGTTATTAAGAGTTCTTTTGGATTGCAAAATTAAACACACACAAGTTTCAGAGTTTTTATCACTGCACAATTTATTTAATAATGCACAATACACATGGATAATTATTCTTAATTACTACTCACAGTATACACTGATAGCGTCAGTAGTATACGCTGTTCTTGTTATTACACAGTCCAATAACTTACTCCCAATCACTGAAATTTACAGAGAGAGGGCACTGGACTGTCCTTTACTTCACGAAGTTAACGGCACTGCACTGTCTTAAACACGGTTCTAAACTGTTACTTACAGTCACGGCACAGCACTCTCCGTCACATAAAAACACTTTACCGCACTGCACTAAACACACATGATGACAGCTGAGAGCAAACTGAAACTGTCGGCCGATTTGCACATGCTTATATAGAGGGGCGGCAACATCAAAGGGCGCATTCTGGAAGGTACTGGACTCTTCAGTCTAGAACCTACTGGCTCCAGCAGTCACTCGGTCGGCTACCTTTCATCTCTCTCGCACCTCTCATATAGGCTCTCTCTCTCTGCTAATCCTTCATGTATTTAAGTTTCGCAAAAATATGATATTTTGATTTTTCGAATTCCCCCACATAACCATTGGGGGAGGGGAGGACTATTCATCTACTGAAAATTCCTGTTAAGTAATATGCTCTTTAGTTTTATAATAACTACTTAAATCTCGAGTTTGAATAACAATGAAACAAGAATTACGCATATAATTTTGAACGGACCTCTTTTTCGCCATATCCTGGGTAGGATCGATGGACATTGGAAGACATTTTTCGATAATCGCATTAAAACCTCAATTAGCTTAAAGGAAACCTACTGAATCATATACACGGCATTTGGTTGGATAATACAATAATTGATTGTTTCTAAGAATAAAGCAGTGAAAGTGGTATTATATACATATAGGGCTGTATATTATCCTCTCAGCTTATCTCACGAATAGCTATTTCATACAAGGAAACCCTTGCTGCATAACAAGTAGTTACATCTTGCCGCTTCCTACTCCAACATACTAACCAATTCAAACATAATAACCATTTGTACTGCTTCCCACCCAAATTAATACTTTATTTAATTCTGTATTGGCCATCATCAATTCAACCTATAAAATAATTTAACATTTTAGTTCAATGAAAGTGTAATAACCTATTGAGGTGAGGCACCAAGCACCAAGTTTACTAAATCCATTGACGTGAAAGAATAGTTGATTCCCTAATCAAATTATTTGCGTTATACATTTTTATATAATATATATAACAAAAGTTACTTTATTATTATTATTTATTAACGTCCACTTTTTCCAACTTAGGCTAATCGGGACGGGTTATCTACAGGTCACCACCCTTTTTTAGCCAGGGTAGGATTTTAGGACGTTATTTAATGAATTTCGTCACTAAATAATTTCCTTTACCCTGGCGGGAATCGAGCTCGTCACTCTAGGTATGCCATGTGAGATAAAGGTAACGCTTTAACTCGCATGGGGGTCATTCCACATCAATTCAACCACACCATGACACCCATGATTTCAGATTTTGTTGAATTTTATTTTGGGGGTTCTATTCATTGATTTAAGAAGCCATACCAAATATTTTTGATATATCTTTAACGGTTTGGATTTTATGGCCTCTTAAAGTTTTGTGATTTTAGTGGTTTCTATCGATTACAAACTGTAAAGTTAATTTGTTTTCATTTCAAAAATAATTTGTAACTTTCTTATTTACGAACCGATTTTGATGGAATTTTTTGTGTGTATTCATAAATATATTTAAAAACAATAAAAAAATAAACTAAGGTACCAAGTAAGTATTTGCGGACAGAAAAAAATTGCAAAGTGTCAATTTGAGCTTTTCAGAAAGTAAATATATAGTTTCACGTAAAATTGAATATCTCCAAAAGGGAAAAGGATAATCATGGAAATCTTTTTTTTTATGTTCTAAGACATATGACCTACCACCTAAAACAATAAAATTAATGGTTATTTGACCCCTTCATTGTTTATTCCAAGTTTAAAAATAAATATATAGAAAAGTTTAGAAATAAAAGAAACTTTTAACACTACTGATTATTCTGTACGCAAGGCCCAACAATTGTATAAAACCAAGGGATTTTTAGCTGAACCAGATTTAAAACGAGGCAAAAAACTAATTCCTAAAATGGTTAAATTGGTAAAGGATTCTTATCAGAAAGAGGAAAATTGTAGAATTTTGCCAGGGATGAAGGATGTTGTAAGTGTAGGGAAAAACGTTTATGAAAGAAAGCGTTTGATTTTATGTAATCTTCGTGAGCTGCACTCCAACTTTAAATGGGAGTATCCTGGTTTGAAAATAGGTCTCTCAAAATTTTGTACCTTGAGACCTAAGTGGTGTGTTTTAGCTGGTGCTAGTGGTACACACCTAGTGTGTGTATGTACAATTCACCAAAATGTTATTTTTTTGATACATGGAGACGGTATAGACGAGGATTATAAAGAACTAATATTGCACATGGTTTGTGAAGAAACAACAAGAGAATGTTGGTTAAGACATTGTGACAAATGCCCTTCAAAAAATGAACTCATTAAAATTTTAGAATCAAAATTCGAAGACTATGACGAGGAAGACGTCATTCAGTACAATCAGTGGGTGTTCACAGATAGAACAGAAATGATAGAGTGTTCCAGCACTGTTGAAGAATTCATTGAAACGTTAGTTGAAAAACTTCACAAACTGATACCGCATTCTTACATTGCTAAACCACAATCAACAACTTTTAAAAAATTGAAGGAAACATCTCCTTTTGACACAGCTATTATCTCAATGGACTTTAGTGAAAATAATTCATTCACATTACAAGACGAAGCCCAAGGATACCACTGGACCTCAAATTCTTGCACTATACATCCTGTCATCATACACTGCAAAGATGCAACTGAGAAAAATATTGTCCTTCCCCTTTGCATTATATCTGATGACCTCAAGCACGATGTAAGTATGGTGTATGAAATCCAAAAATATGTGATTGAATTTTTGAAACTACTAGTCATGGTAAAATAGAATGTGATGGAATTGGAGGTACAGTGAAACGATTAGCTCGGAAGGAAAGTTTGCAAAGACCCTTAGAAAACCAAATAATATCAGTGGCTCAATTGTTTGACTTTTGCAAAACCAGAATAGAAAAAGTCAGTATTTTCTTCATATCTAAAGAAATAGTTGAAATAACTCGTCCTGCTTTGGAAGGTGCTTCAAAGATGTTCAAACTCTTCCAGGGACAAGATCATTTCACAACTTTCAGCCAATAGATGAAACCGGAACCATTGAGGCTCGAAGAATTAGCATGGACGAAAAACCAGCTCTCACTTTTAATTTATTGAACAATCGACCAAAGAGTCAAGTAACATTGAAAGATTTAAGCCCAGAATGTTTCATTGCTTATGTATATGACAGATTGTGGTACTTTGGCATGGTGAGTGAGGTGAACACCAAAGAACAAGATGTCACAGTACAGTTCCTTCATCCCCATGGACCTTCAGCATCATTTTCTTGGCCTAAAAAGGAGGATATATGTGCTGTACCCATTCTTCATATTATTACGACTGTGGAATCACCAAAAATAATGAAAGGAAGAAAATACCAGTTTTCTCAACAATGTATGTCAAGTGTTGAAGCAAAATTAAACGATACTTTAAAATTGTAAAGAACATTTACCAAAATAACCATAAGAATTGTATATATTAAAGTACACTTAACTGGGGTAAACAATAATGTAAACTGTATTTATTGTACAATAAACCTATGTAAACTATCTTTTTAGTTACCTTTATTTATCATTTTCATTTAATTCATACAAATTTCTAAATTTTTCTATATATTTGTTTTTAAACTTGGAATAAACAATGAAGGGGTCAAATAACCATTAATTTTATTGTTTTAGGTGGTAGGTCATATGTCTTAGAACATAAAAAAAAAGATTTCCATGATTATCCTTTTCCCTTTTGGAGATATTCAATTTTACGTGAAACTATATAATTGCTTTCTGAAAAGCTCAAATTGACACTTTGCAATTTTTTTCTGTCCACAAATACTTACTTGGTACCTTAGTTTATTTTTTTATTGTTTTTAAATATATTTATGAATACACACAAAAAATTCCATCAAAATTGGTTCGTAAATAAGAAAGTTACAAATTATTTTTGAAATGAAAACAAATTAACTTTACAGTTCCTAATCGATAGAAAACACTAAAATCATAAAATTTTAAGAGGCCATAAAATCCAAACCGTTAAAGATATATCAAAAATATTTGGTATGGTTTCTTAAATCAATGAATAGAACCACCAAAATAAAATTCAACAAAATCTGAAATCATGGGTGTCGAAAAGATTTTTTTTTGGTTGATTTGAGATGGAATGACCCATGGCTAACCTGAGCCCCCAAAAAAGTTACTTTAAATAGCAATGTAAACAATTTTTCTTACAAGCATTTTTTGGCAAAAATCGAATAGGAAATAAAATATTTCGCTTAATCGTTTATCCCCCTGCATTACCCCCCAAGGGCTCTTCGTACTAAAGAATTTTAAAATAGCATACAATTTAGTATTCGTCTAGCCGGATTGTGCACATTAAATTGTTGACCTCCTACTGTATTATTATGTGTAATATACTCATGTTAATACTTCGTTATATCGCAAACGCAAGTATAACAAATGTTACTCTAAAGAAGGAAATAAACAATTTTGTAAAGAACACATTTGAAGAAAAACAGATAGCAAACAAAATACGACGATTTTAGCAGATTTCTGCTTAAGGGAAATCAGCTATTGAGGTCGTACTCATGACGCGATTTTTCAAATATTTCCATCGATCCTACCCAGGAGTTAACGAAAATGAGGTACGTTCAAAATATTATATATATTTGTCTGTTAACGCTCTAAGGATCACAATTTTTGTTTGATCGTTATCAAACTCTATAGTTATTCGTTTTATGTGAAAAGGAACATCATCAAGGAAGTTCATTAATGGCTGAAATCGAACAACCATCGGGGAACCAGCGGGAGAAATTTTGAAAATTCGAAATATCTCCGTTACTATTAGTTGGATCAAAAAATTGTACAAAATCAATCTTATTGCAAATTAAATTAATCTATAAATAGTCTTCTATACATATTTTCTGTATCTTGAATATTAACCGAGATATTTGGTTTTTATAGTTTTCAGCCTTCAGCGAACCCCCACTTCTACTCATGTTACACCAACAATACTCGCTTATGCAATAAACCACATTATCCGAATTTTAAATATCATACATTGTTTTCAAGAGACCTTTATTATACGACATATATGCAAATATGTTCTGGTGACCCCCCGCCCCCAAAAGTTAAGTTTAAGTTTTTGGATTACTTAAATTTGATTGATGGAGATAAAAATTATTCTGATTCATTATAATTTACAGTACTGGATATAGTAAAATTAATATGTTATATTCTGATATATTTCAGAAATTGTTTTTCATTCCGGTGAGAGTCAGATTGGATGACCTGTTTGTTTACATTTCAGACGATTCCCGCCAAGAGGGGAAAGATTTCTTATTACCGTTTGTATTTATTGACTTAATATTAAAGGTGGTGTTGTGTTAGCAGAATGTAGATTTATCTATTATTAAACTTCACGAGGAAAATCTGCTTAGTTTACGCAGTCTCTGCGTGACGGACTTTTTCATTCCATGACTCCCTTACAAACGCCTCTCTTGTACGTTTTAAAAAAAGTTAATATATATCGAGGAGGTGCTAATACTAACCCACGTAGAATTTCGTTGATTGGTCTTTTGTGTCATTTAAAATTGTTAACCCCTTTTATTGTTTTTAGTGTATATCTCGTTTATACCTCTGATTACGACAGAAGTATATATAACAATAAACAACTTTTGTTGCTCCTTTCCTATTGCCGAAAAACCAATAGTAAAGAAAATATAGGGATTTTGGATTGCAGCTCTCCCTTCCAACCACCACTTCTATTCGTTTATACACATTTTCATATAGCTAATTACCAAGGAGGTTATAATTTTAATCCTTGTACAGAGTTACACATGAAATCATTATTCGAAAGTCGCATCCCGAGTACAACCTCAATAGCTGATTTCCCTTAAGGGAGATCTGATAAAACGAACCGAAGATTTAATAATATATTAAATATATAACCTTATTATCGGCTAGTGCATTGCTGATTAGAGCTATAATCAGCGACTTGTGGCAGAAATAATATCTAATAAGTATCCATTTCCTGACCTTTAGATCACCGTTAAACTCCTATTTATTTCATTATAAAGTTATATTACTGTGAATAATTTATTTATGACCCGTCTTATACTTCTGACCCGTGGCAATTGAGCACTTAATAACCTATAAATGCAATTACTTAAGTGCATTAGCATTTCTCATGGAAACCATTAATTGAAAGCAGTAATCATTAACCTCCAATTTGTGCTAATATGCCTAATCGACACGAGCCATCTACAGGTTACCACCCTTCTCTAGGCTAGCATTTTATATAGTTAATTTGTAACTATTAATTCCTGTTGGCACAAACGCAATTAAACCTACAACTCAAATACAGCTCTCCCATAAATTATTGTTATTTATTATCCCAAGTGGTTATTTCAATTCTCGCCTGGGCAATAGGAATTTATTTAATGACGAAAATCTTCAGTCCCATCATGGCTAGGAAAGGGTGCTAACCTGTAGATAACTCGCCGTTATTAGCCTTAGTTGCAAAAAGTGGAAGTTAGTAAATAATTAGCAGATTTCCCTTAATCCTCACCATTCTCGGTATTTAATCCTTTCATGTAAAAAGGAAGATCAAGTTCGTTAACGTCTGAAATCGGACGGTTGGGGGGGGGGGTTAAAGGGGAAATTTCGAAAATTAGAAATACCTTCGTTACTATATGTCGGATCGAAAAATTGTATAAAACAAACTTAGTGCAAATTACAGTTTTTATAAATATTGTTATATACATTTATTTTCTATCTTGAATATTAACAGAGACATTTGCATTTTTATCAAGTGGAACGGACGAGCTATGGTTGCTTCTATTAGTTTCTACCGAAAGCTAGTTCGGCCGTTTCCGTATCTGTTCGTCACTCGAATGGAGATTTCTCCCTTGTATAACTTTAAGTGGGAAATCTGCTTAGTTTACGCAGTCCCTGCGTGACGAGCTTTATTATTAACACACAAGTTGTTCTTCTAATGCTAATCGGGTTACCAACAGGATACCACTTTTTCCGTGATGCGACTAAGAATTTTATTTAACAAGATTGCCTCTAAATAAATTCCAATTGCCCAGGTGAGAATAAAGCTTCCCACTCCAGGCAAGATTAAGACCATTGCCTTAACTGAAGACATTGTTGTAAATATGTATCTTGTAGGCGAGACAAGTTGCTGTTGCCAGTTTAAACATCCTGGATGGTGATAAGGTTATCATTATTATTTTTATGAGGCTTCTCCTCATAAAACTAAAATTGGTAAGGGGCTCGGCTTAGCCATGTGAGTTAAAGCGTTGACCTTAATCTCACATGGTAAGCCTTAGTAGAGGGACAAGTTCGATTCCGATTGAGCAATAGAAATTTATTTAGTGACAAACTATTTGAATAAAATCCTCTGTCCTGGCTAGAAAAATGTATTTATTACAATACACAGCATCTACTATTATCATTAGCGGTAGTTCTATACTTCTTGAAACAAACAAGGAATACATCTTTACATTATCTTTCTGTAATAATTTTTGGAGATTATAGCTGTAATATGCGACCTTCCTGTCTACCATGCCAAATTTCTCTGCTACAGCCTGTTTACTTTTGTTACTTTATTGTGCCTTTGTAATCATTCGGACCAGCCCGAATGTGTTGCATTGAATTATAAGCTTTGTTATATAATCTACATTTGTCAGACACACTTACTGACGTTAAGAATATGACATCTATGTGTTCGGATGGCCATCAGGTTATTATTATTATGGCGCGAAGGTTTTACTCAGAAAACTGAAATAAAATCATTAAAAGGAATTTAAAAATTTTCGTCAAATGTGCATGAAGAAGTACTTCTGTATGAGTTTCTTTTATCATTTCTATTGGTAGATTTAATTTCTTAGACTTATCTATATATAAATGAATGTTTGTTTGTATGTCCTTCATAGAATCGTAAACGGCTGAACTGAATTTTATGAAACTTGGTATGTATATCACTATTAACCCAGGTTAGGTTTTTGGCTATATTAATATTCTCTGAGACCAATAGGAGTGGGCCTTTAAGGGAGGCCTGAAATTAAAAATAGCGATATTTCGTTTCCCGTTGGTTTTTTGGAAAATATACACTTAACAAGAATTGTATATTTTGTTATTTAGAGTAACTATTGATCCTACACTTTCGTCGTATACCGAAGTATAAATGAGTTATACGCTAAATATTATAATGGGAGTCAACAATTTTATATGGGCCAAAGGTCTCAACCAAACAAAACGAAACTCCATTTATGATTTGGTACTAACATCTCCCTGATTATAAGCTATACTACGATTTCGAGGTATGACTGCGGTTTATAATGGAGGTCTGAAATATAAAATCGCGATATTTCGTAATCTATTCATTTTTCGGCACACGTACATATAGCAAAAGTTTTTTGTTTTGTTATTTAGAGTAACTTTTGTTATATTCACTTTTTTCGTATACTGAAGTATGAATGAGGTATGCACAAAACACTATAGAAGGGGTCAACAATGTTATAGGGCGTGAAAGTCTAAATCGAAATCAGCAATCACCAGCGATCAATAATGATCGCTTGAGAGGTACACCCAGTTATTTTTGGTAATAAGAATACATGCACAGGAAACAGGTAATATAAAAATATTGTGTATTTTTTATAATTAAGCACATAACAAATACTTTTCTTATTAGCATTTCCCCAGCACACCGGACTCGGGTGTAAATCATAAGCATTCAGACGGGAAAATGTAAGAATATTATACAAAGTAAAGCCCAAACAAATTCAGCCTCAAATGATTTCCCGGGTGAAGCCAGGTACCTTAGCTAGTTATATCATAATAACTATTATGGCAATTATAATTAATAACAATAATTATTGTTGTTATGTGTGGGGGCGGGGTTATTCTCAGTTCCCTGAATATATTTTCACCAGGGGAATATTTATCAATCCGATAAAAAGGATCACTTTATTGGGTATTGAGGAATTTCCTTCCTATCCTGGCTGTATGTAATAATATCGATTTCTGGTGAAGGTTTAATTAGGGCTTCATATAAACCTGTTAGCTGTTGTTTCGTTTGTACTATGCAACTCCATTAATATATTTATTTCTTGTTTTCTATTTTTATTTCAAGAAACACATAAGCATAGGTATAAGTTACGAAAGTTATAAAATAGAAGCTCTTTCAAAATTTATTATTATTAATTAATATTCTTTCAACTAGTGTCCTTGCTAAAAATGTTCACATAAATATTACAATATTATATTTTTTTCTTTTTAAACTATATGCGTTTCATCTTATTTATGATATTTTAAATGCATTTTTCTCTTAATATTTATGCCTTGTGTTGTGACTTATGTTCTAGTTTTTTAATTCCTGTTCTTGCGGTATACATTACTTTTTGTTTTGTTAAACGTGTCCCATACGATAATAAATTACTAAATAACAGTATAAAACCACCTCATTTTCATCCTTGAAAGTATTTACTCATAACAAAATTAATATGCAGTAAATTAATCTATTTAAAAAGATTTGTCGTTGTCAGCTGATGAAAAGAGCGTTATCTAAATATTTATAACAGATGAAATATCAGTGTATATCAAGTCGCGGAACGTGTTTACTGTAAAATTCTAAATGTCAAGGGTATATCAAATAAATCACTGCGAAAACAAATTTTTTTTTTATTCAACAGGTAAATAGCCGGCGTGTCTCATTTTTAATTCTTTTTAATATTTCATAAGAGCCGTAGTGTAATTTATTCAAGGAGACATTGGGAAAGAAAATTAATATAGACCGCTTTGAATAAAACTGTTAGGAGATGAGTTATCGGCGAGAGGTGATCCTAGGTACGATTGAATCAGCTGTGAATATAATTGATAGGGATGTTAAAAAGCTGGGGGCGGGGCTACGATACCTACTGGCATTGATAAATCTCTCACAATCCGTTTAGAATGGGCTGGCTGGGTATGCTAATACTTGGGCCGAGAATCCAAGCATTTCTTATGATTCCTACCACATTTTTACACCTTAAGGGAAATCCGCTATTGGGATTGTTAATTCATTACGTCATTTCCAAAAATTTTTTCAAGCTCACTACCAGAGTACGCTAGTGTCACTTATAGATCAGCGAGAGTATTACAGTATGACAGCCCCTCGGGATGACTATTGGTTGTGACTCTCTTAGATCCCGTCCACAGGCAGACTGAACTGGCCACAGATACTACCGATATAATGAGGTCCCATCAGTTTGGAGTCACCTCTTTCCAGGTCCTCCTTGGATAACGGGAGTTGTAAGTCGAGTTGATAATTCACTACGTAAAACCTCTGATCAGGAATCTGTAGTCTCACTTGGACGGCTAAGGATCTCAAAGGTCCGTAATGTCAGCCAAAAACATGAATATATATATACATATATATATATATATATATATATATATATATATATATATATATATATACGCGGTTTAGTGGGGGAAATATAAAAAGTCTGTCAAGCATGGACTAAGCAGTTTTCTCTCGTGAAGGCGGTGTACGAAAGTCTGAAAACTTGAATCAAATGCAAAATTTGGAACATATTTGTCTGCCATAGACCAGTCAGATAAGCTGGGTAACGGAGATGCAGAAAGAGACTGCCATGTATCTGGCTGCTAGATAATAGAAGTTGGCTAGATAATGGCTAGGATAAGGATGAGATATCCATTGGATCAGCTGATGTATCTCGGACAATGGATTAGTTCCGTCCGTCCATCACACCCTCACCATTGCAGATACTCATTCTCTCCTATTCGTCCACCATATCCTCTTCATTTCATCAGGAAGTAAACAACTAGTTGGGACTTCATACCCTTCGAAGTATATTTGGCTATTCGTGCTTGGTACAGTAAGGGAACATAATAGATTAGAATCCATGAATATGTGGTTTGACGCAGAATCACCAGAACAAGTTGGACTCCAATTTAGAAAAAATCCAACGCGGATGTTCTAAACTATGTAAGCGAAAGTCTGATCATTTCCATTGAAAACAGGTTGGTGAAACTTCTTGGGTATATCGTAAGACATTATTATTTCATAATAAATATATTTGGACGTAAGGTCATTGGGCGGATGAGTGAGCCATAGGAAATCCTATTTTGAAGACATCTAACATCTTATGGATTTCGGTAAGTATAGTAATATGTAAAGAGGAGCTTCTGAAAGAACACAAGGCTTTAGATCATGACGAACGAAGACCAACGCAATAACGTTATTTACATTTTTTTTGTATTTTGATGGATTATTAAATATTGGCTTTGCTTCATCGGGAAACATTAGCAGATTAAACATTGATGCTCTAGTGGTCAGAATTATGGTTTGATCGGCACGAAACTCGATATATACCCTTTTCTTGTAAAACTAAAAATCATATATTTAACAGCTGAAATCGAAAAAGAAATAGGTGGAGGGAGTTAGAGTAGGGATTCGAAAATATCCTGAGTTATTATAAGTTGGATTGAAAAATGTTATAGAACCAATCTTGTTAAACTGTCGATGCTCTACAGCTGTTGCGCTATACATTTTCACGAACTCTTGTAATAAGTGAGTTATTGTTACTTTTTGTTCATCGTTTTTTACTTAGAAATAGTGAATATATGATGAAAAGAGATTACCATTATGGCATCCTGTACGTGGGAAATATGAGGTTAACTTATCATGGAATTTGTGCATTATACCAACATCGATTTCTTAAGGGAATTCCACCAAAAAGGTTAGGTATGCGTTCCTTGAAGCCTCTTTCTCTCGGAGTACATTCGCAGTACTTTCATCTTTCTAATTGATTGAGCTACTGTTGGCATCTCAGTTTGAATAGGTGCTATCCTTGACAATGGAGGAATGGCGGGAGAGAGGTGTCGCGTGCAGAACAGAGGGCGTCATTAGAACGGGACAGCTCTATTATCCTCCTGCCACAATGAGCCAGGGAAAAAATGGGGTCGGGACTCCAGGAACGGACAAAACTACTTCACGCAAAAAAAGGACTTAGGAGGAAATAGACCCAGATAGAGGCCGAAATACCTGGAGGTTCTGACTGCAAACATAACCGAATGTGTTTACTGGCTACATCTGGTAATTCATCACCTGAACCTGATTTCCACGGTGACGAACGAACAAGGAAATAAGAGAGTCCCGAACAAGGTGGCTTTGCAGGTTAACTATGAGCAAACCGTTTTATTACAAGCTTAAATACCAAATATTTTTGCCTATAAACCCCTACTAGATATTCTGAAACTGCAATGACTCCATCAAATAAAATTTTACTTTCTTGACTAGGATTTTTTTTATTTTATCAATACCAAAATCCATATTTAACAGTTTCATACAACGAATAGGCTGATATTCGTTATTGGCTGACATAGGAGTTTTTTTTTATTTATTTTATTAAGTATATTACAGTCTGCATTTAAATGCATTTTGTAATGTGATATGTACCTTACATTCGATCTCCGTCACTCTCGACAGAAACTACACCCCTTCACCACAATGAGAGGAGCAGCCTCTCCCTGCCTGGCAAGAAAGTCAAGAGCTACGGAGGAATGGCACTTGATAAGAAAATTGCCACTGCTATCACTTCAATTTACAATTCTATTTGAGATTCTCTTTTTAGGCACCGTGGACGGGAATAAGGATGAATGGTATTGGAAAGGGCTAGGACTTCAGGATTAGGATGTTTGGACAGCCTGCTGTGCAATTTTCTGACTCATAGGGGATATACTCGTAATATGGAGCATCTATTATGGTGCACAAGACTTAGGATTGGAAAGCCCGGCATAGGAAGGCGGTTTTAAGAGCAAGAATGGGAGGGGGATACGAAATATCTCACTTATTATGAGTTGCATCGAAAAATGTTATACAGACAATATTTTTAAACATTTAATTTTCTACAATAATTTTATAACTAGCCGTGTTACACGTCGTTGATAGACACAAATAGAAATGGTTTCCTGTGTAAATGTACAGGTTGAATTAACTTGTGAAGTCATCATCCCATTAATTTTATCTCGTAACAAAAATGTCCATAACATGTAGAATAGCTGTATGGTCATTCAATTTGAATATACTTGATCTAGAATGTGGTAATTGGAAGAATTGAATTCATAATGTATTCCTGTCGAAATGTAAATATTTTGTTATCTAAGCTCTTACAAATCCGTTTGTTTTCGTGAAATCGCTGTGATATTGTTTTATAGTCATTTGACGAACATTGACGAACTTATTATCGTTCATGAACTCACAAAAAATCGGATTCCTCTGAAGAAATAACGATGGCGTCATAATAGAGTAAGACATCATCTCTTGTCCAGTATGAGATAAAGTCGAAGTAATTAGCTGACTGTGTTACCCATCGCAGCTGGTTGAAGTAGAAATGGTTTAAATTTATTAAGATTATTCCAAGTAAGCTATCATTCCTACGATTAGTAGAATGCCAAAATATAGCGTATTTGTACTAACCTTTGAGAACTATTGCACAATTACAGCGCATACATGGACACAAAAATGAAACATCTACAGACACATATTTTACATAAAATTGAACTGCACTCTAATATATTATTATTATTATTATTTATTAACGTCCACTTTTTGCAACTTAGGCTAATTGGGACGGGTTATCTACAGGTTACCATCCTTTTCTAGCCAGGGTGGGATTTTAGGATGTTATTTAATGAATTTCGTCACTAAATAATTTCCTTGGCCCAGGCGAGAATCGAACTCGCCACTCTAGGTTTGCCATGTGAGATAAAGGTCAACGCTTTAACTCACATGGCTAACCTGAGCCCCTCTAATATATTAACCTTAATATTTGGCTACCAGCTCCTATTATTCCACTGGAGAAAGGCAATCGGTGTTTTTTCTATGACTGTGGGTATTTTAGGATAAGGCGTCTCCAACAAGACCAATCATTTTACTTTTAAACTAAGCTATTGTTTCATTTATACAGATTTGTTAACGCCCACTTTTTGCTGCTATGGCCAATCGGGACTGTCTATCTACAGGTCCACCACCCTTTGTAGCAGTACATAAATGCCTTTCAGAATGTGAGAATTAGTAATTTTCCCTCCTTTGATTGTTTGAAGTAACTATTTGGTTAATATTTCTTTTTAAGGATCAGCTGATTTTATTTCATATTTTCTTTAAATTAAATCAGCTGTTTTTTGTCATTTCTCCACATGTATTAAATAAAAGAATACACCAGTTGAGTAATGGCAGCAGACCAAGCATCATCTCAGTTACTGCAAGTTTATTAATTTTAACAATAGTATCCCACCTCCAACAGTTAAACAGTCTTAAAGGGTAACTTTTCCATAAGTTATTGATACATTATCTTTAGCAGATTTCCCGTAAGGGAAATCAGCTTTTGAGGTTGTATCATGACGGAATTTTCGAACTTTTCTTCAAATGTCTATCGATCCCAGCTAGTAGATGACGAAAATGAGGTCCGTTTCAAAACTATATATCTATATATCTATATATATATATATATATATATATATATATATATACCACACACACACACACACACACACACACACACACACATATATTTGTCTGTTAACGCTCTAGCGGTCGCAATTTTTGTTTGATCGTTAAGAAACTCGATATTTAGTCGTTTTATGTCAAAAGAAAGATCAAGGTCGTTATCGGCCGAAATCGGACCAATTTCGGAGTTTAGAGGGGAGGAATTTCGAAAATTCGAGATATATCTGTGACTATACGTCTGATCGAAAAATTGTGCGGTATCAATCTTAATGCAAATTAAATTGACTATAAATATTGTTATATACATTTATTCTCTATCTTGAATATTAGCCGAGATATTTGCATTTTTATTAAATCTGGGCGGCTAACGGACGAGTGACTTCCCCCCAAAAGCTAGTTGGGCCGTTTTCTTAACTGCTCGGTTCTCGTGAAATTTCTCTATTGTAAAACATCACGTGAGAAATCTGCTAAGTTTACGCAGCCCCTGCGAACCGGCCTTTTTTTTTCTATAGTTCATAAAGGCTGTACATTTGAAGGTCGGAGCCTCTGTAGGCGTTATTTTCTAAATATATGCAGTAATTATTTGCTTCTTCATCTGTGATGAGGACTAGAAATGTTGCTCAAAATAACTGCAGGAAAAGCTGAATAAACTAAGCAGAGCTGGCTGTAAGTGTAGGTTTGTAGCTGTATATAGGCTAGCTGTAGTAATGTAAAGTCAATATATGCCGTCAGTGGCCGGGCTGTGATTAGCTATAATAGAGACGTGGCCCGTCTTTTGACAGCCATATTTATTGCCTTACCTCTTCCAGGTGTGAACTTATTAACGCCCTCTCTCTCTCTCACTCTCTCTCTTTCTCTCTATCTCTCTCTCTCTCTCTCCTATCTCTCTCTCTCTCACTCTCTCTCTCTCTCTCACTCTCTCTCTTTCTCTCTATCTCTCTCTTCCAATTCCCGCGCTTCTCACGAATATTCTTCGCTTACCGATTCTCTCTCTCACTGCCTTCCGCCATTTATAACACCTTTCCATCAGAGCTATTCCGTTCTTTTTCCTATTTTTTATTCCATTTGTAGCAGATGTTCCGGTATCTCCGAACGGGATTTCCTGCTGGCTAATGATCCCATGCTAATATCCCAGATTATGATTCCATTAGTGCTTTAATCGCCCCTGGCTGTCCGACCTCTGTTCCAGACCGAGAAGAAAAAAAGAAAAAGATATAGATTTTAAATAACAAATATAATAGTTTTAATTTGCTACAATTCAAAAGCTCGATTACACTGCATCAAAGCTCTCCCTTCAAGAGAAATTTTGTTTTTTGATGTTTTGAAGTATGCTGAATGTGAATCCGAATGTTGAAAATCTCAATCAGGCACCATTTTATGTCAAATTTGTGTCATGGGTCAAAAAAGGGACTGTTTTTTTTTTTACATTTAGAGCATTTTTTAATCAACAAAAATGATTTTGATTTATTTATTTATAAACATCACATCATAGATGATTTGCCCCATTTCAATAGTCAAAAATTGTGCATAGTGAAATAACAAAGGTAAAGTAGATAAGATATAACAACAAGCAGCAATAACAAATACCAAAAAACAATTACAAATAATAAAAGTGAAACAGCTAAACATTTTATAAGTGAACATTTGAGAAAAATAAAATAAAAAATTGTTGATGAGCATAATTGGTGGATGATCAATAGGAAATGAATGGCGGCTGAAAATGGTACTTTTGCTAGTGATTAACGTAATTTCCTTCTAAAAACTCAATAATACAATTAATGCATATAATTTAATCTTGTTCCACACCACAGACTTAATTTGTATGTTAAATTTTGTCGGTTTAAATTTTAATTTTGTGTAGGTATGAGAATATGTTATTAATCAGTCAAAAGTTCTTGTAAGTCGTAGGGGAAGGGAAGTCCTGGTGATGTCGTTTTGGGCAGTCTGTCAGTATATGTCTTATCGTCAAGGGAATGCTGCATGTTGAGCAAGTACGTCTATCAGTCTTTGTCATTAAGTATGAGTGTGTTAATTTCTGTGGGCGATTCAAAGTCTCGAGAGAACTACTTCTTCTCTCCTAGAGTTTCTGCAACTTGATGGCCACATGCAA